>CM076575.1:386435157-387015702 GCA_034641835.2 Pinus albicaulis
TATATATTGATCCAGATAGAATGAAAGAAATTTCTGATATTTCTTTACCTCATAACAAAAAATCCATGCAATCATTTCTTGGGAAAATCAATTTTGTAAAAAGATTCATTCCTGATTTTTCTCAAATTGTTTTACCTATGCAAAACATGATCAAGAAAAACTCAGTATTCAAATGGGGGCATAAAGAGAAAGAAGCCTTTGAGGCAATCAAACAAACAATCATTAATGCACCTGACATTGAATACTAATTTTTCAAGTTTTGTATATACTTTGTGTAGAAACATATAACATTTGTCTTAACATAGCTCAGTATTGAAAATTGAAGCACCATTTTTCTTTAACTCAAATAAGAGGCTGAAAGCAATTATTACGATGTTGAAAAACAAATACTGCTTCATTTGATAAATTAAACATTTAGGACCTTTTCTCTTAAAAATCCATGCTGCATCCATTGTTCCATTCTCTGCAGTGAGACAATTATTAGTTAAAAAATAAGTAGGAGAAAAAAGAGCTAAATGGGTAACGGATTTGCAAGAATACGATATTGATATTAAACCAGCTAAGATTGTTAGAGGACAAGGTTTTTGCAGATTATTGGCAGGAGCTCATAACATATCAGAAAATCAAGATCCAAATAAAGATATTCAAGTAAGTCAGATAAGTGTTACAGATTCTGAATCTCAGTATGCTGATCTCATCTATTACTTGAAAAATGGGTATGCTCCTTCTAATCTCAACTATAAGAGTAAACGTGCTTTAAGATTAAAGGCTATTAAATATGAGATCATTGATAATGTGTTATTCAGAAAGAATTATGATTCAATCCTATTAACATGTCTTGAAAAGACTGAAGCTGAAAAGGTATTGCAGGAATTGCATGATGGACCAGCAGGAGGTCATTTTGGAGGTGATAACACAGCTCACAAAATAATTCATGTTGGTTATTACTGGCCTACCCTTTTTAAAGATACGCATGATTATGTAAGGAAGTGCAGAATCTGTCAAACTGCAAGTGGAAGACAAAGGAAACCAGCTTTTCCTTTGCAACCAGTAAGTATTGAGCAACCATTCGAACAATGGGGACTTGACATTATTGGTGAGATCATACCTCATTCTTCCAAAAAGCACAAATACATCCTTACAGCAACAGATTATTTCACAAAATGGGTAGAAGCAATCCCTTTGAAGGTAGCCAATTCTGATGCAATTATCGATTTCATAGATCAATTCATCATAACCAGGTTTGGTGTACCTAACGCTCTTGTCTTTGATAATGCATCTTATTTTTCCGGAAATAGTATAATAATTTGCAATCCAAAGAGAGGTTTTAAATTGAAATATTGACAGAATTATTATCCACGAGTAATGGTTTGGTAGATCCACTAACAAAATCTTATCAAAATCATTAAAAAGAATGACAGTCAAAATCAAAGAATTGTGGTCTTTGTCTTTGCCTGCCAACAATCCCGTAATACTGAAAAAGCTTCAATAGGAACTTCACCTTTCAATTTAGTTTATGGAAAAGAAACTGTGATACCATCAAATTTAGCTCTTCCATCATTAGCCCTAGTGCAATTTATTGAAGAAAATCCTTCTTCATCCATTCAATTGAGATATGATAAAATCCTTAAATTGGAAGAAGATAGAGATAAAGCAAAAATTATTCATGAAAAACATCAACAGCTTGTAAAATCTTCTTTTGATGCAAGTTCTACCGGCTCAAAATTTTTGTCAATTGGTAATCTTGTTCTGAAATGGGATAAAGCACATGAAGAAAAAAGTAAGCATACCAAGTTTCAGAAAATGTGCTTGGACCATTTCAGATTGCCGAAAAGATAGGCTCAAATATATTCATACTCCAAGATTTAACAGGAAAGAAAGAATCTCTTCCTGTAAATGGGCTTGTCTTTAAGAAATTCTTTTCATAAGAAGGTAACCCCTTCTTAATTGTACATATTCCTTTCTGCAAAGTTTTTAATTGTTTTTTCAAATAAAGGTTGTTAATAAGTCTCTAATTGGCGGTTTACTATTAAGAAAATTTCTTAGGAAAAATATCATAAATATTTATTTTGTGTAAATGAGAATTTTTAAAGAGATGATCATAGTTTTTGGATAGTTTAAAATAAGATGTTAAACTTTGAAAGATTATTCCAATCATTTACACAATATTTTGAAAACTTGAGGAGAATGTAAATCATTATAATTTTATTGAGAAGAGAAAGGTTATCTATAAAAGTAAAGATTTTTTTCAAAGTCTTGGTACTCAAGAAACTCTGAAAATTGTCATCCATTGATTCTTAAGGATAAAACTATTTCACCCCTCTTTTAAGTTGTGATTTTTTAGAATGTAATTCTAAGAAATTATATGAAAATTTAAGAGATAAGAGGTTTCATTATGAGCCGACTTACCATGTTCATAAGAAGTAATGAAACTGACATTACCAATACTGCATACCAAAACAGGGTAATGGCTTATAAATATAAGACAACGGGTCTCATCACGAGCCAGCTTGTTCAGTTTAGTTATAACTAGTGAATGGCATTGTTATTAACTGGCTACCGAACAAGAACAATGGCTCTTAAAAATAAAAAATAAGTAAAAGACAAAAACATGAGATAATATGTCTTATGAATTTATCTTTTAAAAAGTCATAATTTTAGTTGGATGGGACAATGAATGGTTAATGGTTTAAAGGTAACCTTGTCGAGACTATGAACGTTTACAGGCAGCAGAGGCAATACCTATGACAATAGAGTATATTATAAAACCAAACTTGGAGAAATCCACTTACTTCATTATTAACACCGATCAAAGCTTGAGATAACCCAAAAGTGTTTTTGTTCTTAAGGAATTAGAAAGAGATTGTGAATGATTTTTATTTCTTTTTCATAGTTAGATTTTATTTGAATTATCCTAAGATAGTTTTCATTATCTTTAAAAATATTTACTTACTAGAAATATAGTGTTCATTTTATTTTTTTCAGAGATAACTGTTTCTTTCAGTAAATCGCCAATTGTTGTGGCCAGCAACAACACCCCTTCTTATTTAATATTAGTAATAATACTAAATAAGTGGGGACCCTTAGTTATAAAATCCAAAAAAAAAAAATCAATTAGTATTTGTTTCCCTTTTCAAATAAAACTTTCTATCATAACTTAGGGAAATTCCTTAAGAAACACTTAAGTTTATGATAGATTACAATAAAATATTTCTTTGAGCGAAATAGCGCATCCATCACAAATGGTAGATATCTTTTGTAAAACTGAATCTTTTAAACTGCGACTTTGCGATATTGCGATAACGCGATCCCAAAAAGCCTATACATTAAAATACTGGTCGCAAATCACATATCGCAGGAAAAATGTTAAACGAATACTTTTTATATGTTATATTTGCGATTTGCGATTTTGCGATGGTTACGCTTTTAGAAAAATGAGATTTGCGATATTGCATAGCAAATCGCAGATCGCAATATCACAGATTCTTAAAAGCTCATTGTCCAATGAAAATCTTTTCATAAATCAATATCTGTTATGTGCTTTAAATGATTGAATTAATGAATGCATTGTCAATTATCAATAAAAAAGATTTTTTTTTGATTGAAAGGTTGTTTCCATTAGAATAATATATTTCATCCGCCTTTTGCATTTAAAACTATCTCATTACCTTTCTCATGTCATTACTCTCACTTAACTCGTAAAACCGCAGGCGCGAAGGAGCAAAAGACTATACGAAGCATTCACAGAGTATTATGGGAAAGAAAGAGAAGACTCCAAGTTCTAAAAACAAAGAAATGGCTTCATTGTATGCAGATACTGCTTGCAATAAGGATGCCGGTATAACCACCTGGGAAGGAATGTATAATTTGCTCGAAAAAGAAAATCCTAGGGTGGTGCAAGTTGCGGCTACTGCAGGATCAAGTAATTCATCTGAAGCAACCCTTAAAGACCTGGCTTGTTCATTTATGCACCGGATAGCAGCAAGACCAAGAATTCTTCCGTATACAGACATGTTAAAATGGGTGCTGGACAGCACCGATATTTCAGACAGGCAATTTAGAACTCCAGATCAAGAGCTCATCGGGTCGTTCACTACAGAAAATTTGAGGTTGATGTGTCATTTGCAGACCACAGTGGCTACAATAATAGTTACAACAGAATTTTCCAAAGAACTTGCCACCAAATTTGGTGGAATGACAAAGGAATGGACAAAAGAGATGAACCATTGAAGAAAAACAAACACGGTATGTACGATGCGAGTTCACTCCTCTCCATATTGTTTTATTATGTTTGCTATGTTATGCGAGACTTTTGGAAAATTTGAAATAAATATGGTCTTACTGGAATGGCTTCATGGTAAATGTTCTTCCCATTAACGCTACTATTGTAGGCGGGCCAAGATATTGTACGACAATTTAGCCATTACTCATTTCGTCATGGTCTAGCAATTGTTCTGGAGATTCTCACTCCTTTTTATCTGTCTGCCTATGTTATGGATGCTATCTGCTTTGTTTCTAAATTCCCTTTGATGGGTTGGCAATGGAAGATTCACGATCCTTTGCCTATTCATGTGTATCATAAAGAACTGTGGGAATACAAGTTTGTTCCTCATTTTTACAAGATTTTCCACGGCATAATGTTGCCTCTGCACATAACATTGTATAATAAATATGCTCCAAGGTTTTCCCTGGAAGCACAAATCGACATTCTCCCTGTCGCGCGATGGTTTGGGGAAGAGTGGTTTACCTATGTAAGGGTTTTTGGAAGCTCTGCTTCTCCTCATGTTTTACCCTTATATGTTTCTGATAAACTTATAGCTCGAGAAATTGCATACCAAACCTGTGGTGAAGGAGGTTTGACAAAGGAATTAAAGGATAAGAAGAAGGCCATTTGGCCACAATTTCCTGTAGCTTGTGGAACATTTTCATTATTTGATGTTGGACATGCATTCAAGGAAGTAAGCAAATATTACATGCTTACAATTGTTTAAATTTGCAAAAAGGTTATTCGACCCTAATGAAGTTGCTAAAAATTTCACCACTGCAATCAAAGTAAGGATATTTTCCAGAGAAGATGATCCTTTCGATGATATATTCCTAGGAAAATCCACACTGGAAGAAATTCTACATTCAACACAGATGCAGTTATCTCCAAAACAATTTCAAGAATTTAAAGTTTACAGAGAAAGAAGACTGACCACTATCCCTTTGGAAAATTTTCATTTGGAACCCGCAAGGGAACCAACTCCTAGTGTCAGTATAAGTGGCAGCTCGGACACAGAAAGGTCCAAGTCAAATTCTGACAAAGAAACTTCTGAACATTCTAAAAAGACTGATAAAGATGAAAGCTCAGTGAAAGATACAGCTCAATCAAAAGAGCTTTCACAACAACAGACTTCAACCACGCCACAGTTAAATCTTCCACCTCTCAATATACAGCAACAGTGAGTCACAATTGAACTAGACAAAGAATGGGAAACTTTTAATGAAATACTTAATGTTGAAGGACATATTACACAGAATCCTGTACAGACAACAAAAGTTTTAAGCACAAGAATAAGCGGTAATGTGACAAATACAGAGCATATACCTGTCACTCCCTTTTCTGAAATTGTACTTAATGTAGAGGACATTCCTCCTCTAGATGTATTCTACAGCCCGAAGTATAAAGCAGTAGTGAAGAAGCAAAGAAAAAAGAGAAAATTAGAAGGTGCAATTGCTATCGAAGCAGAACAATTAGATGTCTTGTGGAAGGATCTTACCACAGAGCCTACTGATAATCTTGCTAAGTTATCTCAGATTACAGGGGCTTATGCTTCCGCAACTATTGACAAAGCATTTGAGATACAGCTCTTATTAAATGAAAAAGAAGAACAGATACAAGTTCTGCAATAGCAATTGCAAGAGGTACAGGCCAATAATGAAGCACAGATGAAACTTGAAAAATTACAGCAACAACTTCAAGAAATGCAAATTGGATATCAAAAAAGTTTGGCTGATAAAGAGAAACAAATACAGATTATCCAAGATCAGCACAAAGATGATCTTAAGCTTCCAGAGTTTATTTCAGAAACTATTTCTTTAAACAATCAACTACTGCAACAAGAAGAAGTATTATGCCAAAAAATCTTGCAATGGAACTCTTTTTGTCAAGAAAGTGATAAGATCACTAATCATGTCGTAGATTTACGAAATGATTATGATTTAATTAATGAAAAAGTTACTGATTATTTGGTATGGAAAAAGATAGAGGAAGGAAGAAAAGCTGGTGCACCAATTATTAATGAAAACCATAAAGAAATACTTTTCAATGACTGGGATGCACAAATCAGAGGGGCAGAGAAAGCAGCAAAGGAGTCGGCTACAACAGCAAGCAGTCTTACTGATTGTGTAAATGAGAATTTGCACAAAGCAAATTTGATTTCAGAAACTGTTCCGGGATATCTTCCACAGGCACATCAATTGCAAACAGAATGGACACAAAAGGCGGAAGAAAAAGCAAAATCAATCCAACAATTGACAAGATTAAACTGGGATTCTTACTGGACATATTTAGTGAAACCACACAGTCAATGCAGTGCGCTTAATTGTATCATTAGTTCTGCTGAAAATATTGCGCCTACACTTGCCGATTTTGTTTTTTCAGGACAGTTGAAATCTGAAGTCGGGCAACTACCTCTTCTCAAAACAATGATGGATGCTTGCAAGTTTAAAGATCAATTTCATAAGTAGTTACTTAATCGTCTTTATTTTTAGATTTAGTTTTAGTTTTACTGTATTTTTGCCTAGGAAAAGGATGGTCATTTAAACCGAATCCTTATTTTTTGTAATAAGCTATTTTTAGATTTAGCTGTTTAATACTTATCATGTAATTTAGAGAAGGTGGAATTAATAATCATTTTGACATGATTACATTTTTGGCATAAATATATTTTATAAAGGATCACATCTGGTGATTTTATGCAGAATTATCTTTAAGTGTTGCATTTTTGTACCTTGGATTTGATTTTGTATCAGAATTACTAGATTAGAGTATCAGATTTCATTTGAAAGCTTTCAAGATGAATAAGGTATTTCTGTCTGTTCACTATTGATTTCTTTTGTCTTATGATATTCGCTTTAAAATTTGCTATCATTTATATAGATTTGGTTTTTCACAACATTTCTTTATATATCATTTTTTAGTATAATTGAAATATTATCTTTCATAAAGTGTATATAGATGATATACAATGATGAATGCAATATGCTAATATAACTTTGTTTAATTTCTTAAACAGAGTTATCTTTATTTGTTACTGCACAATTTCAATTAAACTTTAATACATTTTTATGGTTATTGTTAAATTGGAATAATTTGAAGTTGTATTCACATATGATTACCCGGGTTAGTGTTAGAATTTCTTTATCAGTATTTAGTTTAAATTAGATAGTTTTATTTCAGTCAATTTAGTCCCATTTTCACTCATCCAAATCAACCCATCACCAACCCATTAGTTATAAGGAAACTGGTCCTTTCAATCCAGTCGGAGCCACCATACCAAACGGATAAGGAGCTGTCCTAAGGTCCCGACCGGGTGGTTTTCCCCAATGTTTGAAGCAGATATTTTCTAGGCTTCAACATTTTTTGCGCTAGAAGGAGGGCCTGAGCTATGAATGGCAAGTAAATCTTTATCCACAGGCCATTCTGAGAGCAAAACACCCTCATTAACTTCTTCAATTTCTTCTGAAATTCAAAATCCTAGAGAAGGAATTGAGAAGAATATTCAGACACCCACTACCAAAATCTCAAAACATTCAGACAATCAAACTCCTGAGTCTCCTGAAGTACAAGATTTAATACATAAATTGAAAGGATTCTCATTATCTCTAGATGAGTCTGAAATATATGAAGGTAGTGTAACCTCACAATTTGTTTCTTCAAAACCTCTTACTAGGCTACAAAGTGAAAAACTTGGCATTTCTCTGAAATAATTCCCTTTACCTAGTAGAGTCAAAACAAGAAGAACTCAATCGGAATCAGAAAGTGATATAAGTTCTTCATCTCATATTCAATCACCTGTTTCCGAAACCCCAACTCAACAAAGTGCAGTTGTTTCCACATCATCTGCTCAATCATCATCAATTTCAACATCATCTATTCCAACCACTTCTGTTCCGACACCAACAGTCTCTACTACTACTTCAACAGTTGTTACAATAATGGCACAGAGCCCATGGGCTAGTCCAGGGGCTATCAACATGCTTGCACCTTTACATGATTTACCTGACAATCCTGGAAAATGGCTTCCAAAGTTCTGTCCAGATCTTAACATTCAAGCTGAAGAACACATCAATAACTTTATGCTGGCTGTAAATTTGAATGGAGTCGTAGAAGAAGATGTAGTAGTCAGATTATTCCCTTATACTCTTCAAGGGGTAGCATGATCCTGGTACTTTTCATTACCTTCAGGATCCAGAACAAGTTGGGCCATTTTTGCAGATCCTTTTTTAACCAAATTTGGAGATGACAGATCAATAGCTACTTTAATCAACGATCTCTCAAATTTGAAGACAGAACCCAAGGAGCCCATTAAAGATTTCAACGCTAGATTCAACAAACTCTTGAACAAAATACACACAGATTCAAGGCCTAGTGAACAAGTCAGAAGTGAATGGTACATAACTTCTTTGCCCTCAAACATAGAAATTTTTGTAGATAGAGCTGCAAAACCTACGTTAGCCGAGAATATGAAAGAGGCTATTGCAGTAGAAAAATGAATTATTTCTCTAGAAAAGAAAAATGCTATTGAGGAAAGGAAATCCAAGAAGGTTAGCTTCAAAGATAATTCAAGGAAAAAGGCCAAAGACCCATACGACATGGAAGGTTTACAGAAAGTTCTTAAAACCATGTCGAATGAAATGGTTGAAATAAAAAAACAAGTAGCTGAAACTTCTACCAAAAAACCATTCCGAAATTTCAAAAGAAATCAAGTTGAATCTAAACCTCCCAATTCAATCTCTAATGCATAATTAGAAGAAGAAGAAGAAGAAGATACATCTCTAGTATCAGATGAAGAAGAAGAGAATGAAGAAATAGCTGAATTACATGGAATGTGGGATTTTATTCTCCCTAATTCTGATAGTGAGGTAGATCAAGAAGCCATGCCTGTAAGTACTAGAAGTAAATCTACATTGGAGCCTATACAAACAGTTCCTAAAAATAAAATTACAACTCCAAGTACCAAAGACAAATCTCCTACAAAGAAAAATTCTCCGTTACCTACTCAAAATCAGCCGTCTTCTTCTAATCCTCTTACATCGACATCAAAGACTTTGGTGGTATCAGACCCTATGGAATATAGCATTGTTGAAGACATGAAAAAGATTAAAGTAAATATTTCCTTACATGAACTCAACAAACTAAAATACCAGCAGAAGTTGCTATTAAAAGAATTAAATGCTACACCAATTGCTCCTTTACCAAGTGGTGTAGTTGCAAAAGCAGCTAAAGGGACTGGTAAGCCACCAGATAAGGTAGATGCTACTGATACTGTACTCATTGGAGAAAGATCAAATTCTTAGACTCCTCCTTTTCTTTTGACTTATGAAATGTATAATAAAAATCTGCATAATTGTTTAATCGATTCTGGAGCATCCTCTAAAATAATGCCTACTTCTGTTTGTGCCAAATTGAATATCGAACCACAAAAATCAGCAGTTCATATTGTTCAATTGGATCGCTCTAAAGTTCAAGTTGTAGGAGAAATCAATTCGGTTACTATCCGAGTAGCTTCCGATCCTAGGATTGTCCAAAGAATTGATATCTTGATCGCAGATATTCCTGAATTCTATGGATTAGTCTTAAGCAGGGAGTGGTCTGCAAAACTTAATGCTTATATCGCAACTGATTATTCACATATGTGGCTTCCTTACAAAGGGAAACCAAATCAAATCAAAGTTGAACGAGAAAAACATATGATGCACACCGTTACTGAATTTGAACAATAAAATGAACCTGTGGCTTTCAACAACAATATTCTTGGAGGTTATTCTACTGAGTCATTCCTTGGGAACTTCAAAGCACCATAATCACCCTTTTCTGTAAATACTTTTGTTTCTCAAATAGAAAATTTTTCACAGTCTGATTCTTCTAGAATTGTAAATATTTCTGATACAATTGTAGATAAACCAACAGATAAATCTTTATTTTGGTCATTATATTTTGATGGATCAAAATCTAGTGATGGAGCTGGAGCAGGATGCATCTTAATTGATCCAAATGGAGAAAAAACCATGCTATCATGTAGGTTAGAATTTGAGTGTACGAACAATACTGCAGAATATGAAGCCTTGATTCCAGGAATTTATAAAGCTATAGGGTTAGATGTTAAATAATTGAAAGTCTTTGGTGATTCCGAAATTGTCATAAAACAAGTTAGGAATACTATCCATTGCCTTTCAGGACATCTTAAACACTATCAAACCTTAGTGCAAGATCTTACCACTCATTTTTTAGCATTCAATATTTCTTCTATTCCTAGGAATCAAAATACATCAGCTGACTTGTTAGCTAATGTTGCATCTAAACTCCTTCCTGCTGAAGATTGCAGTCCTGATAGATTTTCAGTAGAATTGATTTTTCGCCCATCTGTCCCAGATAATGTCACAAATTGGAGAGTATTCTATCATGATCAAGACATTTTGAATTTCATGACTTCAGAGAAATCATATGATGAACAAATTATTGATGAGGATGATCATGATTTGCAAATTGCCTCAAAAGGTAATGAAAATCCCATTCCGAAATCTATTGTTAAATTGGAGGACTTATATGATATAAAAGACAGATTCAAGAAAGTTACCAATGCTAAACTTCAAAGTTCCACTTTGAAGTTTGAATTAGTAAATCTTGGCTCTAACTCTAACCCTCAAAATTTTAATTTAGGACTCAATTTAACTCAAGAGGAAAGGAATGCTTTCATTAAACTTCTGAGTAGGTATAAAAATATCTTTGCTTGGAATTATGCGGATTTAAAGACCTATGATAATTCTGTTATTCAACACACAATTCCAATGCTGCCTAATTTTAAACTTGTTCAACAGAAGTTAAGAAAGATTCATTCAAATCTCGAAGGTCAAATCAAATCAGAACTTAATAAACTTTTAAAAGCCAAAATCATTTTTCTTATAAGGCATTCCAATTGGGTTTCCAATATGGTACCTGTAAGGAAGAAAAATGGTGATATAATAATCTGTATTGATTTTAGAAATTTAAACAAGGCATGTTTAAAAGACAATTTCCCATTGCAAACCATGGAACAGATACTTCAAAAGGTAGCTAGTTCTGAACTTATGTCCTTTCTTGATGGATTTTCAGGCTATAATCAAATTTTAGTTCATCCAGATGACAGATTGAAAACAACTTTCAGAACCAAATGGGGAACCTATGCTTATCAGAAAATGCCTTTTGGTCTAATAAATGCAGGAGCAACTTTCCAAAGAGCCATGGACATAGCATTTAAAGGTCTGATCAATAAATCAGTTGTTGTTTATCTTGATGACATAACAATATTTTCAAAGAAGAGAGCCAATCATCTACATGATTTAAAGCAAATATTTGAAAGATGTAGAAGGTTTGGTATTTCCTTAAATCCAAAGAAATCTTTCTTTGCTTTGGATGAAGGAAAAATTTTAGGATTTGTTGTGTCAAAAGATGGTATATATATTGATCCAGATAGAGTGAAAGAAATTTCTGATATTTCTTTACCTCATAACAAAAAATCCATGCAATCATTTCTTGGGCAAATCAATTTTGTAAAAAGATTCATTCCTGATTTTTCTCAAATTTTTTTACCTATGCAAAATATGATCAAGAAAAATTCAGTATTCAAATGGGGGCATAAAGAGAAAGAAGCCTTTGGGGCAATCAAACAAGCGATCATTAATGCACCAGCATTGAATACCCCTGATTTTTCTAGAGATTTTACTTTGTATACTTTGGCCACCGAAACATCTTATGCTGCTGTCTTAACACAGCTCAATGATCAGAAAATTGAGGCACCAATTTCTTTCTTTAGCTCAAATCTGCAAGGAGCTGAGCTGAATTATTCCGATGTTGAAAAACAAGCCTTTGCTGTGTTTAAATCAATTAAACATTTCAGACCTTTTCTCTTAAAAACACATACAAAAATCATTGTCCCATTCTCTGCAGTGAGACAATTATTAATTCAAAAAGAAGTAGGAGAAAAGAGAGCTAACTGGGTAACAGCTTTGCAAGAATATGATATTGATATTAAACCAGCTAAGATTGTTAAAGGACAAGGTTTTTGCAGATTATTGGCAGGAGCTCATAACATACCAAAAAATCAAGATCCAAACAATGATATTCAAGTTAGTCAGATAAGTGTTACATATTCTGAATCTCAGTATGCTGATCTCATCTATTACTTGAAAAATGGGTATGCTCTTTCTAATCTCAGCTATAAGAACAAACGTGCTTTAAGATTGAAGGCTATTAAATATGAGATCATTGATAATGTGTTATTCAGAAAGAATTATGATTCAATCCTATTAAGATGTCTTGAAAAGACTGAAGCTGAAAAGGTGTTGCGGGAATTGCATGATGGACCAGCAGGAGGTCATTTTGGAGGTGATACCACAGCTCACAAAATAATTCATGCTGGTTATTACTGGCCTACCCTTTTTAAAGATACGCATGATTATGTAAGAAAGTGCAGAATTTGTCAAACTGCAAGTGGAAGACAAAGGAAACCAGCTTTTCCTTTGCAACCAGTGAGTATTGAGCAACCATTCGAGCAATGGGGACTTGACATTATTGGTGAGATAGTACCTCATTCTTCCAAACAGCACAAATACATCCTTACAGCAACTGATTACTTTACAAAATGGGTAGAAGCAATCCCTTTGAAGGTAGCCAATTCTGATGCAATTATTGATTTCATAGATCAATTCATCATAACCAGGTTTGGTGTACCTAACGCTCTTGTCTTTGATAATGCATCTTATTTTTCCGGAAATAGTATAATAGAATTTGCAATCAAGAGAGGTTTTAAATTGAAATATTCAGCAAATTATTATCCACAAGGTAATGGTTTGGCTGAATCCACTAACAAAAATCTTATCAAAATCATTAAAAAGACCATTGATCAAAATCAAAAGAATTGGCACAAGTCTTTAATCTTTGCACTATGGGCTGATCGTATTACTAAAAAAGCTTCAATAGGAACTTCACCTTTCAATTTAGTTTATGGAAAAGAAGTTGTGATACCATCAAATTTAGTTCTTCCATCATTAGCCCTAGTGCAATTTATTGAAGAAAATCCTTCTTCATCCATTCAATTGAGATATGATCAAATCCTTAAATTAGAAGAAGATAGAGATAAAGAAAAAATTATTCATGAAAAACATCAACAACTTGTAAAATCTTCTTTTGATGCAAGTTCTACCGGCTCAAAGATTTTGTCAATTGGTGATCTTGTTTTGAAATGGGATAAAGCACATGAAGAAAAAGGTAAGCATACCAAGTTTCAGAAAATGTGGCTTGGACCATTTCAGATTGCTGAAAAGATAGGCTCAAATACATTCATACTCCAAGATTTAACGGGAAAGAGAGAATCTCTTCCTGTAAATGGGCTTGTCTTAAAGAAATTCTTTTCATAAGGAGGTAACCCCTTCTTAATTGTACATATTCCTTTCTGCAAAGGTTTTAATTGTTTTTGCAAATAAAGGTTTTTAATAAGTCTCTAATTGACTGTTTACTATTTAGAAAATTTCTTAGGAAAAATATTATAAATATTTATTTTGTGTAAATGAGAATTTTTAAAGAGATGATCACAGTTTTTGGATAGTTTAAAATAAGATGTTAAACTTTGAAAGATTATTCCAATCATTTGCATGATATTTTGAAAACTTGAGGAGAATGTAAATCATTATAAGTTTATTGAGCAGAGAAAGGTTATCTATAAAAGTAAAGATTTTTCAAAGTCTTGGTACTCAAGAAACTCTGAAAATTGTCATCCATTGATTCTTAAGGATAAAACTATTTCACACCATCCATTTAAGTTGTGATTTTTTAGAATGTAATTCTAAGAAATTATATGAAAATTTAAGAGATAAGAGGTCTCATTATGAGCCGACTTACCATGTTCATAAGAAGTAATCAAACTGACATTACCAACACTGCGTATCAAAACAGGGTAATGGCTTATAAATATAAGACAAGGGGTCTCATCACGAGCCAGCTTGTTCAGTTTAATTACAACTAGTGAATGACATTGTTATTAACTGGCTACCAAACTAGAACAATGGCTTCTAAAACTAAAAAAATAAGTAAAAGACAAAAACATGAGATAATATGTCTTATGAATTTACCTTTTAAAAAGTCATAATCTTAGTTGGATGGGACAATGAATAAGTTAATGGTTAAAAGGTAACCCTGTCGAGACTATGAATGTTTGCAGGCAGCAGAGGCAATGCCTATGACAATAGAGTATATTATAAAACCAAACTTGGAGAAATCCACTTACTTCATTATTAACAACCAATCAAAGCCTGAGATAACTCAAAAATGTTTTTATTCTTAAGAAATTAGAAAGAGATTGTAAATAATTCTTATTCTTTTTCATAGTTAGATTTTATTTGAATTATCCTAAGATAGTTTTCATTATCTTTAAAAATATTTACTTACTAGAAATATAGTGTTCATTTTATTTTTTCAGAGATAACTGTTTCTTTCAGTGAATCGGCAAATGTTGTGGCCAGCAACAACCCCCCTTTTTATTTAATATTAGTAATAATACTAAATAAATGGGGATCCTTAGTTAAAAAATCCAAAAAATCAATCATTATTTGTTTCCCTTGTCAAATAAAACTTTATATCATAACTTAGGGAAATTCCTTAGAAAATCTTTAAGAAACACTTAAGTTTATGATAGATTACAATAAAATCTTTCTTTGAGCGAAATAGCGCATCCATTGCAAATCGTAGATATCTTTTGTAAAACTGAATCTTTTAAACTGCGATATTGCGATAACGCGATCCCAAAAAGCCTATACATTAAAATACTGGTCGCAAATCGCATATCGCAGAAAAAATGTTAAACGAATACTTTTTATATGTTATATTTGCGATTTGCAATTTTGCGATGGTTACGCTTTGAGAAAAATGCGATTTGCGATATTGCATAGCAAATCGCAGATTCTTAAAAGCTCGTTGTCCAATGAAAATCTTTTCATAAATCAATATCCGTTATGTGCTTTAAATGATTGAATTAATGAATGGATTGTCAATTATCAATAAAAATGATTTTGTTTTGATTGAAAGGTTGTTTCCATTAGAATAATATATTTCATCCGCCTTTTGCATTTAAAACTATCTCATTACCTTTCTCATGTCATTACTCTCACTTAAATCGTAAAACCGCAGGCGCGAAGGAGCAAAAGACTATACGAAGCATTCACAGAGTATTATGGGAAAGAAAGAGAAGACTCCAAGTTCTAAAAACAAAGAAATGGCTTCACTGTATGCGGATACTGCTTGCAATAAGGATGCCGGTATAACCACCTTGGAAGGAATGTATAATTTTCTCGAAGAAGAAAATCCCAGGGTGATGCAAGTTGCAGCTATTGCAGGATCAAGTAATTCATCTGAAGCAACCCTTAAAGACCTGGCTTGTTCATTTCTGCACTGGATAGCAGCAAGACCAAGAATTCTTCCGTATACAGACATGGTAAAATGGGTACTGGACAGCACCAATATTTCAGACAGGCAATTTAGAACTCCAGATCAAGAGCTCATCGGGTCGTTCACTACGGAAAATTTCAGGCTGATGTATCATTTTCCGGAACCTCAGGCGACTTATAATAAACAATTTATGGAGAATTTTGCCAAAGAACATGCAAATTTGGCGGAATGCACAAAGGAATGGACCAAAATAGATGAACCATTGAAGAAAAACAAACACGGTATGTACAGTACTGGTTCACTCACCTCTCCATATTGTTTTGCTGCTGCTATGTTATGCAGGCTTTTTGGAAAGCCTGATATAAATATGGTCTTACCTGAATGGCTTCCATTGTTAAATGCTGCTGTTAACGCTACTATTGTAGACTGGGCCAAGATATTATCTGACAATTTAGCCACTACTATTTTCAATTACCGGTCTAAACGAATTGTTTCTCAGAGGATTTATCCTCCTTTTTATCTGTCTGCCTATGTTATGGATGCTATCTGCTTTGTTTCTAAATTCCCTTTGATGGGTTGGCAATGGAAGATTCACGATCCTTTGCCTATTCATGTGTATCATAAAGAACTGTGGGAATACAAGTTTGTTCCTCATTTTTACAAGATTTTCCACGGCATAATGTTGCCTCTGCACATAACATTGTATAATAAATATGCTCCAAGGTTTTCCCTGGAAGCACAAATCGACATTCTCCCTGTCGCGCGATGGTTTGGGGAAGAGTGGTTTACCTATGTAAGGGTTTTTGGAAGCTCTGCTTCTCCTCATGTTTTACCCTTATATGTTTCTGATAAACTTATAGCTCGAGAAATTGCATACCAAACCTGTGGTGAAGGAGGTTTGACAAAGGAATTAAAGGATAAGAAGAAGGCCATTTGGCCACAATTTCCTGTAGCTTGTGGAACATTTTCATTATTTGATGTTGGACATGCATTCAAGGAAGTAAGCAAATATTACATGCTTACAATTGTTTAAATTTGCAAAAAGGTTATTCGACCCTAATGAAGTTGCTAAAAATTTCACCACTGCAATCAAAGTAAGGATATTTTCCAGAGAAGATGATCCTTTCGATGATATATTCCTAGGAAAATCCACACTGGAAGAAATTCTACATTCAACACAGATGCAGTTATCTCCAAAACAATTTCAAGAATTTAAAGTTTACAGAGAAAGAAGACTGACCACTATCCCTTTGGAAAATTTTCATTTGGAACCCGCAAGGGAACCAACTCCTAGTGTCAGTATAAGTGGCAGCTCGGACACAGAAAGGTCCAAGTCAAATTCTGACAAAGAAACTTCTGAACATTCTAAAAAGACTGATAAAGATGAAAGCTCAGTGAAAGATACAGCTCAATCAAAAGAGCTTTCACAACAACAGACTTCAACCACGCCACAGTTAAATCTTCCACCTCTCAATATACAGCAACAGTGAGTCACAATTGAACTAGACAAAGAATGGGAAACTTTTAATGAAATACTTAATGTTGAAGGACATATTACACAGAATCCTGTACAGACAACAAAAGTTTTAAGCACAAGAATAAGCGGTAATGTGACAAATACAGAGCATATACCTGTCACTCCCTTTTCTGAAATTGTTTCAATATGAGACATTCTCTCTAGATATTCTGGCCGTGCCAACGGTAGTGAAGAAGCAAAGAAAAAGAAATTAGAGGTGCAATTGCTATGAAATGAGAACAATTAGATGTCTTGTGGAAGGATCTTACCTGAGAGCCTCTTGATAGTATTGCTAAGTTATCCTGGATTACGAGGGGCTCGCTGTAGCAACTATTGACAAAGCATTTGAGATCTGGCTGTGTATAAATGAAAAACGGACTAGGATGCAATAGCAATTACACCAAAATTGATAATATTAATACTGATCAAACTTGAAAAATTACAGCAACTTTAAATACAAATTCAAATTATCAAAAAGTTTGGGCGATGAAAGAAACAAATACAGTTATCAAGATCAGCACAAAGATGATCTGCAAGCTTCAGTTATTTGAAACTATTTCTTTAAACAATCAACTATTTACCCAACAAGAGAAGAATATTATGCCAAAAAATCTTGCAATGGAACTCTTTTTGTCAAGAAAGTGATAGAATCTACACCAATCATGTAGTAGATTCAAAATGATTATGAAAATTTAATTAATGAAAAAGTTGATTATTTGGTATGGAAAAAGGCAGAGGAAAAGAGCTGGTGCACAATTATTAATGAAAACCAATAATACTTTAATATTTGGGATGCAATGGAGGAAATGACGGCCGGTCGGCTACGATGGCGAATAACTACGGTTGTATAAATAAATTGCTGAAATAATTGATTTTAAAAAAGCTTTCGGGATATCTTCCACAGGCGCATCAATTGCAAACAGAATGGAGACAAAAGGCGGAAGAAAAAGCAAAATCAATCCAAGGATTGACAAGATTAAACTGGGATTCTTACTGGACATACCTAGTGAAACCACACAGTCAACGCAGTGCGCTTAATTGCATCATTAATTCTGTTGAGAAGATTGCGCCTACACTTGCTGATTCTGTCTTTTCAGGACAGTTGAAATCTGAAGTCGGCCAACCACCTCTTCTCAAAACAATGCTGGATGCTTGCAAGTTAGCAAGTTTTAGAATCAGTTTTAATCTCATGATTACTTAATAGTCTTTATTTTTAGATTTAGTTTTAGTTTTACTGTATTTTTGCCTAGGAAAAGGACGGTCATTTAAACCAAATCCTTAATTTTTGTAATAAACTATTTTTAGATTTAGCTAGTAGTATTTAAACCCTTCTCATGCATTTAGAGAAGGGTCCTGAATTATTATATTTTTGACTTGGAGATTACATTTCTGTACTCCACTGACTTTTATATTTTATAAAGGATCACATCTGGTGATTTTATGCAGAATTATCTTTAAGTGTTGCATTTTTGTACCTTGGATTTGATTTTGTATCAGAATTACTAGATTAGAGTATCAGATTTCATTTGAAAGCTTTCAAGATGAATAAGGTATTTCTGTCTGTTCACTATTGATTTCTTTTGTCTTATGATATTCGCTTTAAAATTTGCTATCATTTATATAGATTTGGTTTTTCACAACATTTCTTTATATATCATTTTTTAGTATAATTGAAATATTATCTTTCATAAAGTGTATATAGATGATATACAATGATGAATGCAATATGCTAATATAACTTTGTTTAATTTCTTAAACAGAGTTATCTTTATTTGTTACTGCACAATTTCAATTAAACTTTAATACATTTTTATGGTTATTGTTAAATTGGAATAATTTGAAGTTGTATTCACATATGATTACCCGGGTTAGTGTTAGAATTTCTTTATCAGTATTTAGTTTAAATTAGATAGTTTTATTTCAGTCAATTTAGTCCCATTTTCACTCATCCAAATCAACCCATCACCAACCCATTAGTTATAAGGAAACTGGTCCTTTCAATCCAGTTAGACATATATAAACAGATAAGGAGCTGTCCTAAGGTCCCAACCGGGTGGTTTTCCCCAATGTTTGAAGCAGAGATTTTCTAGGCTTCAACACTTCTCCTTATGCACATGAAAATATATATTAAATATCTCCTTCTGCACTTAATAATGTTTTATTACACTTTAATATTTTCTTAGGAAGGTTTAAATTTAATTTCATATTTGTGCCTAATATTGGTTATTTTTGTAGAATATTGTGAGAATATTTGGCAGATTATGCGGCTTTGGAGAAGGAGATAATTTATGGACTTGCTCCCTGCCACTGGAATATCAAGAGTGAAGAATACCAGGAAATTAGGGAGAAATCTTGGAGAGATTCAAGGGCATTGTCCACCCTCAAAGGCAACCAAACGATCCTCATGAGATCGCCTCCAGCAATTCAAATTCCAGAGGTAGCCAAGCAACTCAAGACCAAGTGCACACAAGCTATAATTCACTTGGAGTCTCCAGCAATTCAAGTTCTAGAGGCAGCCAAGCAACTCAAAGAGGAGGGCACTCAATCTTTGTTTACTTGGAGTCAAGTGGACTCAATCACCCCAAATATTCTCTCCAGTAGTTCAAGTTCCAGAGGCAGCCAAGCAACTCAAAGACGAGAGCACTCAATCTTTGTTTATTGGGAGTCAAGTGGAATAAATCACTATTTTCTAGGCAGATGTTGGTAGCTACCCTATAGAATAAATAGAGCAGAGCTAGAGCTAGGAAAGGGAGAGTCGATTTTTCGATTCCATTTTGGGAATTTTGCTGCAAGCTATTAAGATTTTTATTGTACTCAGTGATTAGACTTTCAGAAATGTAACAAGGCTATTTTCTTCCTGAAATGAGTAGATAGACTCCATTTACTGATTTAGATACAGATATTTGGGCTCATGGGTTAGGGCCCAACCCATGTGCCTCAACTTCTCTATCGTTGTCATCCTTTCCTTTATGTTATTTAGCTAGTTTTATTTCTGATATTTTCATTTCTATTATAGTTGTTGTAGTAGATTTAATTTGCTTATCTGTGCTATAAAATAGATGATAAACTCTATAAAATTGTGAGGTAGTCTTCCCCTCTCATCTCTGTCAATAGAATTCAAGCGGGGTTGACCTTCCCACGGGCTAAAAATTCTTTATGTTCATTGTGTTTATCATGCCTTTTGTCTATTTTTCTGTGCATAAATTTGCAGCTTTGTTTGCAGGAATAAGCATCAAAATCCCCAGGAAGATCATCAAGACATCCCGCTTCATTTCCCATCTCTGTTTTCACACCTGAGCACTGTTGTTGTGCCTCCATTTCCCTCTTTTTTCTCTTATTTGCATATGTCGCCCCTTTTCATTCCCAAAACGCTTGAAAATCAATAGAATTAGACCTCCACCCTTTCTCCTCGAAACTCCCACTCGTTGTACCCGGCTCCATCGAAAATCGCAAATCGCTTGTGATATTTGTTAACGCTCTCTCATTCCAAGCCCAAATGCGATATCCCTTTCTACTTCCCTTTGCTACTCTTTTATTAAAAACAGTCAAAAACATTAGAAACCACATTTTTTCCCTTTGGACTTACCATCGCTCCTTTTCACAATCGCATTTCCCATTTGGTCCTTTAAACATCTTCCACTTTCAGACCCCGATTGCGATATTATTTTTTCCCTCCTTCCTCCTTCGCTCCTCATTTCTATGTCAAAAACCTTTGAAAGAACCTTACTCTGCCTTTTTCTGAAAAGCCCTTCACTTTATCGTACTTCGCAATTCCTTTTGGCCTTCGTTAACACTTACCGCTCCTTTCTGCCAATTTTGATATTATTAAAGCGCTCTGCCACCTGTCCTACTGCACATCATCTAACTGGTCGCCTTTTCATATTTCGCAATCATTGCATTTCACATTTTACAATTCTAGCCTTATCACAATTCTCGCATTTCGCATTATCGCATTTCGGCCCCACACCTCACTTACTACCTTCCACCCCTAAACCCTGATTGAGAAATACCACAATCACACCACAACATCACAATAACATTTTGCATCGCATTCAGTATCACATTTCGCACTTCGCATTTCCTCCCGACTGCACTCCCGCTTCTCCTCCATCCTTGCGACATTGCGATATTGCGATATCGCATATCACACTGCCAACCCTCCATCAAAATTCTGCCATCACGCTTTCCAAAGCCTCCCAATCCAAAGCATTTTTGCGATATTATGTGCTTTACTAAATTCCAAACACCTTTTTCACTCCTCTAAGCCTTGTTTCATGCGTTTAAGCCTTCCATGAGTACCTTTAGCCCTTTTTCCTCCAAACTGCAATCAACACTTTTTCAGTTAGAATTAGATCATGAATAGTTGCATGGTTAGAAGCATGGTAGATAGATCATAGGATAAGTAGAGTGTCTTTAGCCATTTGGCCAGTTCAATGCAATTTAGTTTAGTTTCTTTACTGTCATTTCCTTTCTGCAATTTAGTTTAGTTTCCTTCCTGCCATTTCTTTTCAACAATTTAGTTTAGTTTCCTTTATGTCATTTCCTTTCTACAACTTATTTTAGTTTCATTGAAGTGTGAAAAACTTCACTAAGAACCCTTAGAAATAGCACCCTTTCGTAAAGAAGAAGAGGATGACATGAAAAAAATGCATCTGTTGTGTATATAGCACTGTCACCTCCAAGTTTGTACGGACCCCGGGTTGATAAAGTAAAGTAGGGTAGCCCTTGGGAATTGCAGCACTCTTGGTGCAATACCAGGGCTCACCACTTTTTGGCGTCGTTTTCGGGGAGGTGTCTAGTAGATGCTTTGATTTTGTTTTTAGCATTGTTTTCTGTTTTCCTTTATTTTCATGCCATTTTATAAATATTAAAAAAAAAATACAAAAAGATCTGATTTTCATGCATCAAAGGAGTAGGGATACTAAGAATTTTCATTTTTTTTTAAATACTTCTCTAATACCAACCTCCCCACTTGACCACGTGGTGCATTAAGAACTACATCACCATACACTTTTGAAGGTAGAAGAGATGGATGTATATGATGACAATGAAGAATATCTTATTGGGTTTCACATTCAAGATATGTACATCAATGTACATATGAATAACATCCCTCCATATTTCCTTCCCAACTTCCATGGTATGAGGACAGAGGATCTGGAAACATTTCTCTTTGAATTTGAGATACTTTGTAGGTCTTATGGCTACTTATGACACACTCAAGCTGAGATTGTTTCCTGCAAAATTGAAGGATAGAACTCTTAAGTGGTTCATGATTATAGGTACTAATTCAAAAAAATCATGGAATGATATGCAAAAGATATTTATAGAAAAATACAAAAATTGTGATCTTAGAGAAGAAATTTTTAGAATGAACCAAGAAGAAGATGAGAGCCTTGAGGATCTAATAGATAGGTTCATGTATAATGTTAAGAGGGAAAAATTGCATCATTTAGAATTTGACACACTAAAAACCCTCTTACTTAGAACAATTAGGGATGAGTGGATTGATCTCCTTAATCTCATGAGTAAAGGAGATGTATATCAATTGTCATTTGAAGAAATTTGTGAAACATGCAGGCACATATCAAGAGGAAGGGAAAGAGTAAGTAAGTCAACATCAACATTGATAAGGCAAGATGAACTTAGAAATTTGCTTGATAACTTTAAAACAGAAATTCTTAGCAATCTAAGTGAACAAGTAGAAATGTTAAGAATGGAAAATGAGAAAAAAGAAGATGCTAATATTTTTGTTATCCATGCAGAATCATATGCTACTAAGTGTTGTCCATCATTCCACAGGTTTAAAGAAGTTTACCAGGAAGACAATGGAACAAGGCAATCACCAAAGAAGCTATGTTATGTAGCTCCAAGGATACCCTGGCAGCCTAGTCAACTTGATATGATGCAAGGACCCACTTCACAATTTCAAGCTTATACACATCCATCTCAAACTTATTGGGACACACTCCCTCCTTGGAAACCTTGGCCATCTCAACCCCAAAACAATCTTGGCAACATGGTTGTCAAGGTACTTATTGGGAAAATCCTCAACATCCTCAATATTTCCCTCAATATCCTCCATACCCAATTCCATGTTATCTCTACCATCCACCTCCACCACAACCACAGCCTCAATCACATCCATCTCATATATCCACCAACACTCAACTACATGTACCACCATTTCCAAACCCACACCGTGAAGTATCCCACTTACAATGTTGAGGTACAACACTACCAAACATATCCTCTTTATCTAAATGGTCTGCATCTTAGTTCAAGAAAGGTATTACAAAGAATAGATTTTCTTAATTTCATTGAAGGACAACATAAAAAAGGAGAAGATCCAAATGAGGAGATCAAAAGATCAAGGGTTGCACTTGATGAAGACTCGACATCAGAATTAGATGTTGAGAAAGTTTCCTCATGTTTACCAGCATTTCCTCCATGTGTTCAAGAGAACAATTAGCAAAAAGAGGAAGATTTGAATGGCACAATAGAAGAGGACATCCAAGGTGATCCAACTCAACAAGTGGACTAGGGGCATCACAACTATATTGACATATGGTTCCAAACATCCATTAAGTTGCAGCAACACACTCTTCTCCAACAGTACTTGATACAATCCCAGTTAAAGAAATTCATCTTTTATATTCAGGTACATGTCAGAACATGTATTCCAAGCGTGCACCTGATTTTATCTGTCATCTTGATGTGGACATGGCTCCATTGGAAGTATTCCTATACTTGAAAAAGGTTTTGTTTTTTCAAGTAGAGTTGGAAAGTGAAAAAGAAAAAAGAAAAAAAAAAAGGGAAAGAATAAAATCTCAAATGAAACCTCTTTGAGGCGTCTAAGATTGGCTCACTGATTGAAAACATCCATGAGTCGGTCATTGGGTTGAAAAAAAAAAATTCCTAGGTGAAAACCTCCTTTGAGGCGCCTAGGCAGACCTACTAGTGGAAAACCTCATTGAGGTAGCTAGTAGGCCTTAAAAAAAAAAAAAAAATCCATTTCTCCATGTATCTCTCTCTAATGAATGTAGGTGCTCTCCAACCTTTGCAAGCTAGAAACAACAAGTTGGCACAAAAATAAAATTCGGCCAACACCTTGGTTAAAGGTAGTCAAACGTGGACTTCCTCCTCCTGTGCTCAGAAGCTCCAAAAGGACCTTAAGTAGATTATCAAATGCAGTTGCAGAACCACCGAAGACAGCTTCAATATCACCTGCAAAAACAAATCAATGGTAAGGCTCATGTATGCAATCATCTAACCCTTTATTCGAATCTATTTTAGCTTAATAAAACATTAAAAAGTGTGAGAAGGAAAGTTTTTTTATATAGCCAAAATCAGTAGCAAAGCAACCTCAACCTTATCTAGCAACTAGCCTCACTTTTTCCACCAAGAAAAGGAACAAGACAAAAGTAAAAAGGACTTGAGAAAGTGGGTAGTAAGTAGTTCATTATAATAGAAGACAAGGAGTTCCAAGGGATAACCAAGGGTGAAATTAGTTCACAGAAAAGAAAAAAAAGAACTGTGAGTTTATTTTGCATGCAAAAAAAAAAAAAAAGAGAGAGAGAGAGAACAAAAAAAGAAAAAAATCAAATAAAAGGTGGATCCACCACCTCTTGGCATGCAAAACGGATTTTCTTAAGGCATCTGAGGACCTCCATGAAGCACCTATGAGAAGAAATGCAAGAATAATAGCAAGAAGATTAGCAGGAGGAGCAGTGCATGGGCCAATAAATAGAAAATGAAATAAGCCAGCATGCAGGAAGAACCAGAAGGCAGGGAGGATGAATAGGTTGCTCGGAGGATGAGAAACAGTTTCAGTAGGGGGCTGATGATAGGCTTCTAAATTAGACATAAATTAAGGCCGATATAACCTTTCTTAGACTCGTCTACCTTCCTTATGCACATGAAAATATATATTAAATCTCTCCTTCTACACTTAATAATGTTTTCTTATGCTTTAATATTTTCTTAGGAAGGTTTAAAGGTAAATGCATATATGTGCCAAATATTAGTTATTTTTCTAGAATATTGTGAGAATATTTGGCAGATTATGCAGATTTGGAGAAGGAGATAATTTAGGGACTTGCTCCCTACCACTGGAAGATCAAGAGTGAAGAATATTAGGAAATTAGGGAGAAATCTTGGAGAGATTCAAGCGGGTTGTCCACCCTCAAAGGCAGCCAAACGATCCTCATGAGATCCCCTCCAGCAATTCGAATTCCAGAGGCAGCCAAGCAACTCAAGACCAAGTGCACTCAAGCCATTCTTCACTTGGAGACTCCGGAAATTCAAGTTCCAGAGGCAGCCAAGCAACTCAAAGAGGAGGGCACTCAATCTCTGTTTACTTGGAGTCAAGTGGACTCAATCACCCCAAATATTCTCTCCAGCAATTCAAGTTCTAAAGGCAGCCAAGCAACTTAAAGAGGAGAGCACTCAATATTTTTTTATTGGGAGTCAAGTGGAATCAATCACTATTTTCTAGGGAGTTGTTGGTAGAATCCCTGTAGAATAAATAGAGTAGAGCTAGAGCTAGGAAAGGGAGAGTTGATTCTTCGATTCCATTTTGGGAATTTTGCTGCAAGCTATTAATATTTTTATTGTACTCAGTGATTAGACTTTCAAAAATGTAACAAGGCTATTTTCTTCCTGAAATGAGCAGAAAGACTCCATTTTACTGATTTAGTTCCAGAGAGTTGGGCTTGTGGGTTAGGGCCCAACCCATGTGCCTCATCTTCTCTGTCGTTATCATCCTTTCCTTTAGGTTATTTAGCTAGTTTTATTTCTTATATTTTCATTACTATTATAGTTTTTGTTGTAGATTTAATCTACTTATCTGCGTTGTAGAATAGATGATAAACTCTATAAAATTGTGAGGCAGTCTTCCCCTCTCATCTCTGTCAATAGAATTTGACCAAGGTTGACCTTCACACAGGAAAAAAAATGCTTTATGTTCACTGTTTTTATCATGCCTTTTGTCTATTTTTTTGTGCATAAATTTGCAGCTTTGTTTGCAGAAATAAGCATCGAAATCCCCAGGAAGATCATCAAGCCATCCTGTTTCATTTCCCAACTCTATTTTCATGCCTGAGCATTGATGTTGTGCCTCCATTTCCATCCTTTTTTCTCTTATTTTCATCTGTCGCCCCTTTTCATTCCCAAAACGCTTGAAAAGCATTAGAATTAGACCTCCGCCCTTTCTCCTCGAAACTCCTGCTCATCGTACCTGGCTCCATCGCAAATCGCTTGTGATCTTTGCTAACGCTCTCTCATTCCAAGCCCGAATGCGATATACCTTTCTACTTCCCTTTGCTGCTCTTTTATTAAAAACAGTCAAAAACATTAGAAACTGCATTTTTTCCCTTTAGGCTTACCATCGCTCCTTTTCGCAATGGCATTTCCAATTTGGCCCTTGTTAACAGCTTCCGCTTCCAAACCCCGATTGCGATATTCCTTTTTCCCTCCTTTCTCCTTCGCTCCTGATTTCTATGTCAAAAACCTTTGAAGAACCTTACTTCGCCTTTTTCTGAAAAGTGCTTCACTTTATCGCACTTCGCAATTCCTACGCCTTTGTTAACACTTACCGCTCCTTTATACCGATTTCAATATTATTAAAGCGCTCTGCCACCTATACTACCGCCACATCATCTGACTAATCACCTTTTCACATTTCTCAATCATCGCATTTCACAATTCTAGCCTTATCGCAATTCTCGCATTTCGCATTATCACGTTTTGGCCCCGCACCTCACTTACTACCTTCCACCCCTAAACCCTGATTGCGAAATGCTACAATCGCAATCACATTTTGCATCGCATTCAGTATTGCATTTCGCACTTCGTATTTCCTCCTGACTGCACTCCTACTTCTCCTCTAGCCTTGCGACATTTCGATATTGTGATATCGCATATCACATTGCCATCCCTCCATCGCAATTCTGCCATCTCACTTTCCAAAGCCTCCCACTCCAAAGAATTTTTTAAATATTATGTGCTTTAATAAAGTCCAAACACCTTTTTCACTCCTCTAAGCCTTGTTTCATGCGTTTAAGCCTTCCATGAGCACCTTTAGCCCTTTTTCCTCCGAACTGCAATCAACACTTTTTCAATTAGAATTAGATCATGAATAGTTGCATGGTTAGAAGCATGGTAGATAGATCATAGGATAAGTAGAGTGTGTTTAGCTGTTTGGCTAGCTCAATGCAATTTAGTTTAGTTTCTTTTCTATCATTTCATTTCTGCAATTTAGTTTAGTTTCCTTACTATCATTTCTTTTCAGCAATTTAATTTAGTCTTCTTTCTGTCATTTCCTTTATGCAACTTAGTTTAGTTTCATTGAAGTGTGACATACTTCACTGAGAACCCTTAGAAATAACACCCTTTCGTAAAGCAGAAGAGGATGACATGAACATAATTCATCTGTTGTCTATATAGCACTGTCACCTCCAAGTTTGTACGAACCCTGGCTTGATAAAGTAAAGTAGGGCAACCCCTGGGATTTGCAGCACTCTTGGTGCAATACCAGGGCTCACCACCTGCCTTCACTGTGCAATCCCTAAATTGATGTAATCCTGCCTACTTTGACTTTGCAAGTATCATGGGCACATCCAATGAGTGTTTACTTGCATGTGTGCAAGTGGATAATGTCACAATTGATAGTCAACTTACCTTTCACCTAGAACTCAACTAGGTCTCCACTGGATCTGACATGCATGCAGCTAATAATATTAAATCCTTAGTTGCATGTGAGATCAGTTCATGTGAATTAATTAATATTTAATTCACTTGATCTCTCACTACTTGTATCTTCAGTTACAACTAGCACAACTGAGTTTAACTCACTTAACTGAGTTAAACTATTTACAACTTGCACAAACTCATGCACCACTGCACTTCGAACTCTGTTACAACTAGAATTACTCTGCATGTCCCACCAACCAACCTCTAACTCGAAATTCACTAGCTAACTGAATTTTCCACTTCAGTTAACTATTTCAATTCCACATTAAGAATATATTACAGTTTAATGTCCATCTAAATTAAGGGATAATAAAAATAGACATGCACCTTAAAATAGCCCTGTGGGCCCCACCCTAGTATAGGTGCTTAATGCAACCAAGTTCTTAATGCACTAGTGTGGGTGTTGAATCTTCTTGTTGAATATTAACATATGGGCAACAATAGAATTGGAAGAGAGAATGGAAGAGGAGAAGCAGTTCAGCAATGAATTTTACAACGGAATGGTCTATGAGTTAACCAGCATTTGTAACTTGATGTTGTGACTGAGAAATTTGTGTTCTCTTATATGTTGTATTTTGAAAAAGAACATGTTGCACCCTGTTGAGGTAGGAGCCTCCTATGGGTTGTAGCCTGCAGAAAATTTGTCGGAGTTGGAGCTTCCTTTGAGGTAGTAGCATCTTGTAGGTTGGAGCCTACAAAAATATGATGTAATAAGGAGTTGCAGGTTGCCTTCACATCACTTTCAGCCTAACATTCGTGGTTTTCTCCCTTCGAGGTTTCCACTTATATATTGTGTCTTCATGTGTTGTTTCTGAATGCTATGTGAATGATCTTGAACTCTTGATAAGTAATCTGAAAAAATTTCTCTTATTGACACCTGCAAAATGAATTCAATATAACATGAACACGAACCATTAGTTGCATAATAAAGTAAAGATGAGAAAAAATAAATAATTTTAAACTACTAATTCACCCCCCTCCCCTCTCAGTAATTTCCAATCTTAAATATCAGGGAGAGAGAGAGAGAGTTTGTAAACGAAGTTGGATTTAGAAAGCCATGATTATTTTGGTTTTTCACTAAAATAGATGCATTGGCTTAAGTGTAGATGTTGATTCCTAATCCTATTTGATTGATTGCACTAGATGCATTGATTTTATTGTAGTTGTTGATTTCTATTATTATTTTATTATTTGCACTAAATGCAATAGTTTCAGCGTAGATGTTGATTTCTAGTCCTATTTGATTGCTTACACTAGATGCATTAATTTCAATGTAGATGTTGATTTCTAATCCTATTCGATTGCTTGCACTAGATGCATTGATTTTAATGTAGATGTTGATTTATGATTTGATGTAACTAATGTATGGTGTACATTAATTTTAAGGTAATTAGATTTATAGTATACATTGATTTCGATGTAAGCACAACAAAATTATTAATGACATAAATCGATTTTTGCGTTACACTAATTCAACCATAAATAAAGCACTTGGATTTTCATCTTAAATAAAATATTCATTTACCTAAAATGTTTGCTTCTTGAAAGTGTAAACTATTTGTAATTGACTACATTCTTTTTATTCCCATTTTCCATCATTCAACATTATTAGTCCTTTCCATTTAAATGAGGCGATAAAAAACAACTATTGTTGAAACTTACTTGCGGTTTAACATTGCATAAGTCACAATGATGACTTTGCAAAAGGCTACTATTAATACTGGAAGCAAGAGAGATAAGGAATGATGTTTACTACAATAACTTGACTTAAAGATTTGAATGGTCTATGATATCAACCGCCCTTTTGTATATGACTGATATGAAAAAATGGTAAAACTAACAAGTGTGACAATAAGAACAGTAGAAGAAAAAAGTTTGAGATTGATCACAATGAAGACTATTTGTGATTTACTACACTCTTATTATTTACATTTTTTATCATTCAACATTGTTACATTTTCACTTTGCATTCAAAATCTTTGTTTCATCATTATTTATCATTCAATTATTAATGGTCTCTATCATCTCAACAAATTTAAAATTAAAATAACCAAATTAATCTTAGACATATTCAGTATATTTAAAATGATCAGAATAATTATGTTTTCAACAAATTTTGTGTAACCGCACATGATTGAAGCTAGCCTAGATCAATCTTAACCATGGATCTATCAAGCATCGAGAGGGATCAAATCTCTCGAGGTGTAAACCTTTCCTTATATTTTGTATCAAACAAGAGGTTTGCACCTCAAGATATTTGATCCCTCTCGACACTTGATAGATTCAAGATTAAGACAAATCTAGGCTTACTTTCTTATTATTTTTTAAAGGAGTGAGTAAGGGTTTTATAATAATAAAGGATGGATTATGAGCCAAAACCCTTACAATAACAATCTGAGATGTGGCCATATATGTATTCAGTGGTCCATACATTCAAAAACCAGCGAGGACATTGCAATTCTTGCTTATACAAAAAAAACTACAACTAAGAACACAACAAAAATTCCCGAGGATCAAACATTATTTGCATGGAAACATAAAATTATTTTAAGAATGACCAACAAAAATCCTTTGATGATAATGCCCATTACCATAAAGATCGTCTCCATTAGGGTGACGAAGTTTCTTCTTCTCAAAAGCTACGTTAGGGTCAATGGCACACGACCCAAGTTGTACACTTTCAAAGATAATATTTTCCAATGTCAAAACCCGAGCATTGAGGGAAAAGATCTTCTCGCGTAGCACATTCAGAGAAGTTTTTGTCACTAAGGTGGCACAGAAGCTTTGCTTCCAAATGAAAATGGAAAAATGGAAAGTATTACTTTTCCACTATGTCATCCTACCTCTACTTAGCATCCAACAACGCTTTAGCCAAATCCAAAATTCTATCAAGCAACAAGTCATCATTTCTAAGCTCCGGAAATCTTCAAGGGTTCCACTAAATCTAAATTAATTTTTAATAAATAAAATTTAATAACATAAAAAAAAATTTCAATGTTATTATTTAATAATTATAAATATCATTAAATAATAATAAGTATAAACCAACAATACCATTGTTACATTATATAATATAGTTATATAATACAATATCGTTCACATAACAACAATTACAAGAGCATATGCATTAAAATATGAATATTAATATTAATATGCCATTGTTACATTATTATACAGATCGGACAAGAATAAGTGAAAAAGGAATATTTCAAAACATTAACATATTTATTAAAATATTTGCTCTTTTCAATAACGTAATATCAATATTTTAATATAAGTTGTTTCAATGATACCGCATTGCTCTTTATGTGATGAATATGAGAGAGAGGATAACAATGAGTGGGTACAAACACGTAACATATTTGAGAGTATGGATAATATTGAGTGAGGGCAGAAAACGTGAAAGAAATTTTAATTTTGAGTTTAACAAGGTTGCATAGTTAGCATTCTTGCTCTTAGTTCAATTATTGAATTTTGCTACAAAGAAATTTTAAATATGATTGACTTATTGACTCAAACAAATGAATATAATGATATGAATAAGTTGATTGCAGTTTAGAGGATTATTTAATGGTCAAATTCTTACACTTAAAATATTTTTGTTATTGAGAAGTATAAATTTAATTTTTTCACTCTCTAAGTCTAGTTCTATAGTTAAGTTAGAAAAAAAAAAATTTGAATGAATTTTTGTTATTGAAAAGTATAAGTTCAATTTTTTTACATTCTCTAAATTAAGTTTTGTGGTTAAATCAAGTTGAATGGATTTGTCTAGCAGTCACCAATCTCCTTTGTACTATACATGAATGAATTTATTTCTTTCTATGATGTTTTGCATAGTCATAATTATTTATAAAATATAAAACTATTTAGAATAATTTTATTATATAATTTTATTTTATTTTTATGATTAATAAATAAAATAAAATATTTTATAAAAATTGAAAATTGAAAATTATATATATATATATATATATATATATATATATATATATATATATATATATATTTCATTTTATTATTTAATAGTAAAATTATTACATTTAATAATCACAAAAGCCAAAATTCTAAAAATACATATTTATATTTTAATGATAAAAAATTTATAATTTATTGTAATTTTAAATGTTTTTAATTTATTAAATATTTAAAAGATCAAATTTTTTAAATGCAATTTTTTTATTATTTAATTAGATGTCTTTCTTATTAAATGCATAAAATAATAAAAATTAAAAATTTAATTTCTATAATATTTGATAAATTTTAAAAATCAATTTTTTAAATGTGGCTTGACATTAATATATATGTAGTTTGTTTTTATTACAAATATTTTTATATTTCATATAAGAAATATGTATGTATATATATAAGTTATAGATAAAAATTTAATTTGGATAAAAAGAATAATAGCATTTCTCTAAACTCTCTAAATAAAAATCAATTAACAAATATGTTTATTTGGTATTTAAAATAAATTTAAATTTATTTAATGTGCAACTTTAAGTTGTCGGAGCAATGTTGGTGACGTTAGACAATTTCTCCTTGAATTGTGATCACGCCATGTATTCAACATGCAAACTTACAAGATTATTAAAATGATTGCTCCATAGAGCCGCAATGTAATTTCAGAAAACGTGCAAGATTCTTAAAATGGTTTCTCCATGGAGCATTAAAGAACCTTTATGCCTATGTTAAATTTTACGTGTCTATATGTTCACTCTTTGTCTTAATTTTATTGGGACATTGTTACTTTTAGAAACCAAAGATCGACATATATATAAAGCGAAAATGCTTTTGAGACAAAGAGTACGGAAATTGATCCCTCATCCTTATCTTTCTTTCTTTACGGGTACAAAAAAGGGATAGAAAATATAGGCAACCAATATTTAACAGGCCATAGGCCCATTAATGTGGTCGGGTTGTAAATGCTCGCCATTATATTTAAACTAGTTTAAATCTAACTATGGGCATATATAGCTCGACCAGATTAATGAGCCTATGGCCTGGGAAATATGTATCGTCGAAAATATCCATCTAATATTAATATTAATGAGGTTGTTGGAAAATGTTAATCATCATGGATTAAATTGGTTATACCAAATATTAATCAAAATGTATTAAGTCAAACATCAATTATAGGTTTAATGTTTTTTCATCTTATCACGAATAAAATGGTTTTCAATGAACAATTTCCATAATCACACTGATTCAATCATTTTACCTCAGGAAAAAAAAAACATAATTTACACGGAGATTTAATCATACTTCAGAGAGTTATGTCAAGAGAGTTAAGAGATGCTCAATTAATAGTGGAGTTATGTAATCCATACTCTAGTGGGTAACTCAATTAAATTCAAAGTTGTCAAGAGTACGTCCAGAGAATATGCTACGTGATGAATAAACATTGTTGGAGTTAGGCCAAGGGAGTCCAGTAGATGATAAATACTATCAACATTGGAGTTATATCAAGCATGTTGAAATTTGCAACAAAAAACAGTGAAATTGGCATCCATAAACATGACAGCACACATACTAGTGTGGGACCACATGTCATGTAGTGAAGGGTCCAAGCGATACATTAGTGTGCAAGCCAATTTATTTAATAAATTGGAAATGTGTCAAATTTAATTATCCCTTAATTAAATTGGACAATAAATTGTAATATTATCTCATAAACACTTGTAATAGTTAACTGAGTGTGATAGACTCAGGTAGCTCATGAAATTAGAGTTGAGGGTGGTTGGTGAGGCATGCAGAGTGATTCTATGTGTTTTAGAGTTCAAGTTGTAGTTAGTGCATTAGTTTAATGCATGAGAGATCAATTAACTCAGTTAAGTGAGTTAAAGTTAGTCTAACTAGTTGTAACTAATTGTCACACTAGTGAGAGGTCAAGTGAATTAAATCATATTTAATTCACATGCAGTGATCTGTCAAGTGACTGATGATTTACTATTAATAGTTGCATACATGTCAGTTCTAGTGGAGACCCAGTTGAGACAAAGGTTAAAGGGAATTTGACTATCAGTTGTATTATTAGCAAACTTCCCAGATGCAGTTAAAACACCACAGGATTGCCCATGATACTTGCACAGTTGAGAAAAGATGAAATTCCTAAAGAATAAGGATCACATTCCTCATGAATTGTGTGAGCAAGGTAGGCTGACGACAGGCTGATAATTGGCTAAGTGTTGGCCCAATTTTGTATGGATCAGTGAGAGACGATTAGCAGAGTGCAAGAGACTCTTGTGAAGAGTGCATTGTAATTGTTTCATGATTCCTTAGTTAATTATATAATATATATAGACGGGTTTTGAGCAGCAATCTTTCCCCATGAAAAACATCTGTGTTGTGGATTGGTTTGCTTCTTTCTCTTTACTTGTTGTGATTGGCGATCATGTTTATTTTCCGCAATTGATATGTAGAAGGATTAAGTATCTAGATTAAGTGCATTGATTGATCGGATTGAATCCATTGATATACATATGTTTGTATAATTTCTACATGGTATCGGAGCACAGGAAATCACTATAGTGGAGAAGAAATTGAGTTTATGACTGAATAGCATTCGAATTTGCAGAAGTATTCTTTGGTGCGACAGTAGATCAAGATGGCTTTCAATGGCTTGAGATTAGAGTATGCACTCGAGGGCAACTCTAATTATATTGCGTGGAAAGACAGAATGGAGGTAGTGTTGGAGGACAACAGGTTGAAATAATTCATTGAGAATGATATTCCCAAGCCCGCAGCAGCAAATGTCGATCTTCTTTATGCTTGGAAAAATAAGGTAGCAAGGGCGAGGAGGATCTTATTGGAGGGAATACGAGACCACATTGTCTCAAGTATCCATGGAAAAGTGACTCCATATGCAATGTGGAAGGATTTTACAGATCTGTTTCATAGCAACAGAGATCATAGAAAATTGGCACTGAAGGACAAGTCAGGAAAATCAAAATGGAGAAAGGCGACACTATTCTGAAATATTTAACCAAGTTTTTCCAATGTCGAGATGAGCTTGGGAGCATCGGAATTACTGTCGCGGATGATGACTTGGTGATCCTAGCTCTTCTAGGCCTTCCCAATAGTTGGCATAGTTATCAGGACTCTGTCAATGAGAGGGAGAAGATGCTAGATTTGGAACGACTTTGGTCGGATTTGGTGCAAGAAGAATTCAGGTGAAATACCAGGGATGGATCTTCATTTAAGACAGATGATGCAGAAAATTGCACCTTGGCTGGTAAGGTGAAGAAGGCGAAAGGAAATAAATCCTATTTCAAATCTGAGTCTGGAAAAGAAGGCAAGAAGCGTGAAATTTCCAAAGTCAAGTGTTTTCATTGTCACGAACATGGACATTATGCCACTAATTGTCCACAAAAGAAGAAGAACAAGGAGGATTCGGGATTTGCAGCTAGTGAGGCTTTGGCCTCGCAATTTGAGTTAGATTCTCGCTCATCGCATGCATGGTTTCAAGTGCGATGGGATTAGTGTGGTACTTGGATAGTGGTGCATCTTTCCACATGACGGGAGACAAAGAAATTTTCAGCAGATTGGAGGAGAAGGACCTCCAGATGCATATCGAAATGGGTGATGACGGGCAGTATAGTGCTACCGGGATTGGTACAGTTACCTTCCAGAAACAGTCAGGTAAACCCTTCTTATTAAAATATGTAATGCATGTACCAGGCTTGAAAAATAATTTAGTTTCAGTCACATTGTTGGAGGATAGAGGTTATGATGTGGTTTTCAGTGAAGGGAAAGCTTTCCTTCGACAAAGCCACAGGACAAGCCAAGAAGATTGGGATTCATGTGAAGAATCTCTATAAACTTGATGTAGATGGATGCACAGCATTGATGGGTAAGGTAGACAAAGTGGTGAGCCGGGATGAAGGTGCGTTATGGCACGGGAGATTGGGCCATCTACACCACAGTGCCTTGAAGGTCATGTAGCAGATTTCTATGGTACTACCAAAGGGTTCTCTTGCGCAGATAGACACATGTAAGGGATGTACCATGGGGAAGTGTGAGAAAGCCATGCAATTGTCCCTTGAGAGGGAGCTTGATTTGCATGCAGATAAGAAACTCTTGGTTCCTAAGGATGAACCTCAAGATGTGGAGCAGCCACAACATTAGGATCATGGAGTGGCAGAAACCACTCATGCAGAGACTTCCAGGAGGGGGAAATTTCGATCCAAATGGGTAGAGGGATTACATGCAGCGATACCTCCAGGTGTGAGGTGGGGCGATGTGCAAAATTAATCCCAAGAGGAAATTTGGGCAAGGTTCATTGAGATGGTGTGTCTCATGGATAGAACTTGGCTACGAGGAGCCCATAGTACAGTAGTAGCAGGATCGGTTAGATTGATGCATTCAGATGTCAGGAAGACATAAATCAGAGTGACAAGTGTCGGATATTGGAGCGCATATCAAAGTTGGAAGCAATGCAAAGTGCATGGATGCAGATGTCAACAACGTAGAGAGTCCAGTAGACATGTGCAGTAGCTAGTAGCAGTCAGAAGACTTTGATGATAGATGCATTATATTGATTCAGTTTTTTGTAGTCTATTTAGTTTCAAAAGTGTTTCATGCAAAAGTTGCATGTGCGAACAACACTAGAGAAGTGTTGCATGCAATAGTTGCATGTGCGAACAACACTAGAGAAGTGTTGCGCAAGAGTTGCATTTCACATGCAAGAGGTGCATGTGAGCATGCAAGGACATTCCAAGGTACCGGATCGGGACAGATTTATTCCTTTCTTGTTGAGAGGGAGTGTTGAAATTTGCAACAAGAAACAGTGAAATTGGCATCCATAAACAACATGACAGCACACACACTAGTGTGGGACCACAGGTCATGTAGTGATGGGTCCAAGCGATACATTATTGTGCAAGAAAAAATATTTAATAAATTGGAAATGTGTCTAATTTAATTATCCCTTAATTAAATTGGACAATAAATTGCAATATTATCTCATAAACACTTGTAATAGTTAACTGAGTGTGATAGACTCAGTTAGCTCATGAAAATCGAGTTGAGGGTGGTTGGTGAGGCATGCAGAGTGATTCTATGTTTTTTAGAGTTCAAGTTGTAGTTAGTGCATTAGTTTAATTCATGATAAATCAGTTAACTCAGTTAAGTGAGTTAAAGTCAGTCTAACTAGTTGTAACTTATTTTTGCACTAGTGAGAGGTCAAGTGAATTAAATCAGATTTAATTCACATGCAGTGATCTATTAAGTGACTGATGATTTACTATTAATAGCTACATGCATGTCAGTTCTAGTGGAGACCCAGTTGAGACAAAGGTTAAAGGGAAGTTGACTATCAATTGTATTATTAGAAAACTTCCCAAATGCAGTTAAAACACCACGAGATTGCCCATGATACTTGAGCAGTTGATAAAGGTTTAAATTCCTAAGGAATAGGGATTGCATTCCTCATGAATTACGTAAGGCAGGCTGAAGACAGGTTGAGAATTGGCTAATTGTTGGCCCAATTTTGTTTGGATCAGTGTGAGACGATTAGCAGAGTGAAGGATACTCTTGTGAGAAGAGTGAATTGTAATTGTTTCATCATTCTTTGGTTCATTATACAATATAGATAGAGGGGTTTTGAGCAGCAAGATTTCCGAGGAAAAACATATGTGTTGTGGATTGATTTACTTCTTTCTCTTTACTTGTTGTGATTGGCAATCGTGTTTATTTTCCGCAATTGATTTGTAGAAGGATTAAGTATCTAGATTTAGTACATTGCTTGATTGGATCGAATCCATTGATATACATATGTTTTCATCATTTCTACAAAGCCAGTGCGAATTAATACATATGGTATTTTGGCCACTAGGATTTAATATATGTCATGTTTTCTTTCAAGCTCACAAGAAAAAATATGGCCTTATTAAATCTACGATTTATTCCCAGAGAGAAAATGTACTAATCACATTTAATCGGACTTGCTCCCTTGGCCAGTGAGTTTTGGCTTTTTATGATTTACATTATAACTAGATATGGGTGGGAGGCAATAGCATGACAATCTGCCTACCCTCTTCCTAATATTATTTGTCCTTCCCGAGGAGTAATGTTGAGTTGGAACGACGAGACCTTCCTGTTTTGCTTTCTTGTTATCCGACCATTGTATTCTCAATTCATCTCATGTTGGAAGCGTTGGAGCTCAACCTTGCAGCACAAAAAGGAGTTGTCTACGGCCTCACTAAAACAAAGAACAGTCCAGGGAAAAGGATGGAGGTGGCCCGACAAAGTGATTTGAAGTTAATGATGTGATATTTAAAGTTGGAAATTGAACCACATTTATGAACTAACAATTGTTGGTACACTAGCATCATTATACAATAAGACCCAAACTAATTCAACCAATCAAAATGTAGAAAAAAAGTAATTAAAATATTTTAAAAATATTTAATTAACTTATAATGTTAACTTTGGAAAAAACTTTTAATTTTTTTAGTCAAATGCAAATTAATTGGAGGTCAATAGTATATCGAATACGATATACTGCCAGCGGCACGATAAGAAGTTATGTGGTATATGTTTGTGTATATATATCTATATAGGTATGGAATGTGGATTATGGATTTTGCATAGTGGTAAATTGTTTTTTCTGGAATTTTAAGATTTTGTCTTGTTTTAAATTAAAGGTTTATAAATTATTATTTTTAATTTATTTAGGTTTATTATTAGAAATATTAGATAGAGAATTTTAGTTACTTTAAACTTGTAAAATATATGGTATTAAGTAGAAATCTTGAAATCAAAATGTTTAGATTATTTGGTAGGCTTCTTGGGTCATTTCTAGACACAAAATTATTTATATGAACCATAAAAGAGTTGAAAACATAGAAATTGAATGAAATTTACACTATTTTTTTTGAATTGGTTTCTTCAACTCGAATGGGCTCCTTGTTGTTGTCTGGGAAGCAACATGGATCAGGAGGAATGCCCATGTGATTCTCAAGATGACCTAGTCTTTGTTTCATAGCTATCATGTACCACTGCATTTGATTTAGAGTCAGAAGAATGTCCTCCTTGATCTCATTTATGTTGACCAAAACTCTCCCAAGGATGAACTTTAAGAGCCAATAAATGTCCACCATTTGCATGTATTGATTATAAAGATCTCTAGTATTCCTTGCATCTGGAACTCAATATGCTACTTCCGTCAACACTTTAATATCCATGAGGATGTGCCTCTCATCAAAAATTTCCCTCTCTTCCTAAGTAATTTCCCCTTGAATTGGTTGGGAAGTGAGTTTTATGAACCTAGTCATTGAGATTTCAACTCACACATGAGCTCAAGTGTGGCCTCCTTCCTGATAGCAGGTTGCTCCATGGTGCACTCGAGATCTCTGACGTGGCATGGTGAGAAATGAAGGAGAATTATGGGCCCGAGGGAAATTATAGCAGCACCTTGAATAGAAATTGACCACATAAGGGATGCTTGAACATTGAACAGAGCCGCAAAAAATCCAAGCTTCTACCATGGGAGGGTGCTAAAGTCCCTCTTTCTTATTAATGTTGTTGATTACATCATGGTCATTGATCCATATTGGATTGGTATATTTTTTTTAAACCATCTTGATACTTTCAGAGTTGAAAAAGTGGAGGACTTAGCTCAAAGGACCATTTTACTAGCGGGATCTAGTTTGGTAAATTTGGGTTTGAAGCCTTTCAGGAGAATTTTGAGGCATCAAACAACATTTTTCGGGGGTAAAAATGTGTTGCTTTAGTGTAGCACCTTTTTTTCCTATTCTACACATAAAGACCTTTCCAATGACACAAGAATTGCCTCAATGGGAGATTGTATGCAAAATTTATGCCACTCAAAATTTAACCTTCCTGTTTCGACCACCATAATTTGAGAGGATGCCACGTCAACCCCCATTACTTGAGGAAAAGGGGCTAGTGTCATGTCCCATTCCAAGTGATCATTAAAAGAGGAAAAATTGGACCCATGATAATCATCCATGGTATTAAAATGACCCATGGTAATCGCCCATAGTATTCAGATGGTGCATGGTATTCTAATAGCTCAAGAATTTAACGGGAAGACTAGATCTCTCTAGTGAATATGCATTGGTTATTTGTCTTCCCATTGATTTGAGAGCTCTTGGAGCTTGAGTATGACGGTGTAAACTTGTGTAAGGAGGGTAGTTTCAATGGTGCATCCACTCTGGCATATCTCGTGATATTGGTTTCAGTGTTTAGATCAAACACACTAGCTGATCGAAACTAGTTTTGGTAAGGATATCCAAACACCCTAACTAGTCTAAAGGAGGAACCATCTAGGTTTCTCATTAGTGCTCAACAATGGAGATTGTTATTCAACCAAGCATGGCATTTTGTAAGAGTATTTACAAGTTCTAAATATCAGGAATTGGCATGTAACTCCATAACTCATAGAAGAAAAAAAAATGGTTGAGTTATTATTTGTTGTTCATTTGGATTTACAACATGCATTTTGTTGTGTTAGGGTTTACTGACTTAATTTACACACACATGTTTTTTATGCAACCACATCACAAAACAGAATAAAATATAGATCAACGACTTGAAAATTAGCCTCTTTGAGGGGGAAACCTTCTGTACATCACATAAATGAATAATTCTCGGATGATACAAATGACAGACCCCCTTGGTATATATAAGAGTCTAAGGGGTCACAATATAATTAGAGCCTACATAACAATAATAATGTAAGAACACAACAATGATAATATTGGGATTTTATGGAGCACAACAATAATAATATGGGGGCTACATGGGCACAACAATAACAATAGGGGGCTACACTAACAATAACAATAAAAGGGCTACACTAGTATTATAGGTACCTAACATGCCCCTTTCCTTCAAAAAATTGTTGTCTTCAATGCTTGAGTAGTTATGGATTCTTCTATATAAAATTATCATCCTCCCATGTGGAATATTCAACAGGTAAGTTCTTCCACTTAATGAGATACTCTGAAATTGACTGATTTCATAGTAGTCAAGTTCTTTTTTATGTGACTGCTTCAGGCTCCAATATGATTATTCCCTCTTCGTCAAATTCAGGAAATATTGTTTGAACTTGGAGCTTGTCACCGATAACCTTATTTAAGTATGAAACATGGAAAAATGGGTTTTATAGGCCATTTTGTTGCATCTGGTCAATAGGCCTACAAACTGGATCGATCATCATCAGTGAACCTGTTATCATTATACCTACACAAATCCCTAAGCATGGCCCTTCAAAATTCCTCATTTTTTAGGTCTTACTTCTCTAAAATGGTGCTTTTAAGCCCCGACATATCAAGTCCCTTTAAAGGCCTGTGTTCAACAGTGATTTTCTCCTTTCTGCACCAACACTGATCAACATCATCTTGTCCCTTGCTAAGGGTGCGTTGATTTTAGAAATTTAGGAAAATTAAAAAGGATCTTGAAGCTTCCTCTTCTAAAAGCTTCCACGAGTTGTTCTAACCATTTACCTTGGATAGAAAGTTTGAATCCTATTTTATCCTACCTTGGAGATTTCACCTCTTATCCCTTGAGCTCATCCTCCCATATTGAGTGGATCTTAAGCCTAGATTGGTAAATGGATAAGAATTCCTAAACTACCACACTCTCCTATATATTTACCCCCATCCATAACATCAAGCTTGGCTTTTGGAGACTGATCATTCCCTTCTGTTGTTGCCTTGAATCTAAAGGAGACATCATCTTCATGCATTAAGGTGACATTGAGGTGTGCTTTGTGACAAGGAAGGATAAGTCAACTTGGGGATATCTCTACAAGATCAACATTATCTTCGGCTATAAACTCTCTCCTATATCTATTAATACAAAGAGTATATTGTTTTCCTATATGTGTTATGTTATGTTTACATTCATATATTTCAATGTCTCACTGATTCATTGAATAGAGTGATTGAATTATGCTACGAAGATGTTGTAGATCCTTGGCTTGTTTTGATTGTATGTGCAGGTTCTAATTGTAGCAATCAGAGCTAAGATTGGAGCTTACAATCTAGGAGGAAAGTAAAGCTTGTGACTAATTCCAAGTACGCCTCTTTCCATCTTCCAATTTCTTTAAGGGAAACTTTGTGTTCTTTGCTTTATGTTGTTCTACCAGTCCACTAGGTCTAGGGTAGATAATTTTGTTCACAATCGTAAATCTTGTATAGCACTAGGTGTACTCAGAGAGATGTAGGCGACTCCAATTTGTATGCCATAGTACCAATATTTTTCATCACCTTTTAAGTACCATAGTACTTGGGTGATAATTTATTATTCTTCTTAGCTTGCTTAAGGGATATCTGTTTGTATGGTTGTAGCCGTAAAAGTACCCAGTCGCCTACATCAAAACTTCTTCCACTGCAATGTTGATCAACCTATTATTTCATTTGATTATGTGCCAAAGTGAGGTTACCCTATAAGAGTTGGAGAACTTGTTGTTGATACTCGATGTGATATTCCACTACTTGAACCTTGGAATTTTATCTTAATGATGATGTGATGGACAGTGGATGATATCCATAAAGTGCCATAAATGGGGTCATTTTTGCTGCAGTATGGAAGGAAGTGTTATACCACCATTCAGCCAGAGGTAACCACTTGACCCATTGTGTTTGTTTCTCATATACAAATCAACGAAGATATCCTTCTAAACATTTGTTCACTATCTAAGTTTTCTCCTCAGATTGAGGATGATAAGATGATTTATGAGCTAATTGAGTACCAAAACAAGAAAATAGTTTCATCCAAAAATTTCCTTTGAAAATTGGACCTCTGTCACTTACAATAATCTTTGGGTTTCCATGTAACTTTTGAGTTGTTTCCATGAATGCAGAAGAAATTTTACTAGCTCTAAAAGGATGAGATAATGCACTACCACCACCACGGTGACACTCTATCAACTACCACCACGGTGACACTCTTTCCTTCATACCTGGGTAAACTAGTGATAAAATCCATTGACACCTCCTCCCATTGCTGACTTGGAATGGCTAAAGGTTGTAGGACCCAATGTCTTGATTGTCTCAACTTTATTTTGTTGGAAAACCAAACATTCTGCCAAAAACTTATGAATATTAGATTTAAGGTCATCCCCAAAAAAAATCTTCTTGACCCTGTGGTAAGTTTTTAAAAATCCTGAGTGCCCTCCTAAGGGGGGGTGTGCAATTCAAAAAGAATATTTCGTTTGAGTTGAAAATTCTTACAGATATATAAGTGACATTTGTACCATAATGAATAATTTTTCCAGATAAATGTATCATATGTACTTGCACCTTGCTATAAATTTTGAATGAGTTTCCACACCTCTTCATAATTCTTCCATTCATCCATTGCTTCATTTATCCAATCAAGAGGGATAATAGAAATGGCACAAAGCAATGCTTCTACTTCCTCATCCTTTCTTGAGAGTGCATCTACAACAACATTTTTCTTCCCTTTTTGTAGATGATTTCAAAGTCATAACTCGAAATCTTGGTGACCCATTTTTGCTGCTCTTCTAAAGATAATCTTTGTTCCTAAAAGTATTTAAGACTATCATGATATGTTTTTCCCATTAGGTAAGGTCACCATTACTTTAGTGTATGTAGTATTGCTAACATTTCCTTCTCATAAATAGGCTTGTTTAAATACTTTGCCTTGATTGGATGACTTTCAAAAGAAATGGGTCCTCCTTCTTGCATTAAAACAACACCAATTCCATTTCTTGAGGCATCACATTCCACAATAAAGGTTTTTATGAATTTTAGTGTAGCTAAGACTAGTGTTTGGAACATTGCCTCTTTAAGATGTTCAAAGGATTTAGTTGCTTCTGGAGTCCAAGAAAATGCATCTTTCTTCAGTAATGTTGTTAGAGGTGTTTCTATTTTTCATAATTCTTAACAAACTTGCGATAATACCCTGTTGACCTGAGAAATCCTCGAAGATGCTTTAGAGTTGTGTGGATTTTCCATTCCTTAATGGCTTTAATTTTGTTAGGGTATACCTTAACACCCTCACGAGATACAATATGACCCAAATATTCCACCTCATGTAGTCCAAATAAACATTTGGAGGCTTTTACATATAATTTTTTATCCTACAATAGTTTGAGCACGTTATCAACCTGTTGAACATGATCCTTCCAAGACTTGTTGTAGATTAGTATATCATCAAAAAATACTAACAGAAATTTTCTATCGAAGGGTTTGAAAATGGAATTCATCAAACCTTGAAATGTGGAAGGTGCATTAGTAAGGCCAGAAGGCATGACCAAAAATTCATAATGATCTTAGGTCCCTGTATTACTAGTGTAGTCCCTTATTGTTGTTAGTGTAGCCCCCTTATTATTAGTGGTGTACCCCTGTAGTCCCCATATTGTTATTATTGTGCCCCATAAAAGCCCACTATCATTATTGTTGTGCCTTTACATTATTATTGATAAGTCAGCTAGGGTTATATTATGACCCCATGGACTCCTATATATAGAAAGGAGGTTTTGTCACTTGTATCATCCAAAAATTGTTCATTTATATAATGTAACGGAGGTTGCCCCCTCGAAGAGGCTGATTTCTAAGTCGTTGATCTCTCTTTTCTTCTATTTTTTTAGTTGGTTTCATAAAATTTGGTATCAGAGCTTTGGATTCTAGGGTTTCAATGTCTCAAACAGGTCATCATAGAATTTTCCCTATCAATTTTTTTCTACAAAGGTTCAGAAGCTATAAAAAAACCCATTTGAGAAGAAACCCTGAGGAATTTCGTGTACATATCTTGGTTCACAATATTTTTGGAGATATGATCTATGGAAGTTAGGGTTTTTGCATGCTCCCGAATTTCATCTCAAAGAGGTGACCTTGGGAAAATCATCATAACTCTCTCTCTAAGCATCGGCTTGGAATTCTGTAAAAAGTGACTGAAATTTCACAGATTGTAGTTTCATGTGTATCAATTTCAGAGTTGAAGGAGGAAACAATGACATGTGGCATGTCGTACAAGTTTTATCTACTGAACCAGCCCATAATTAGGTCATTGTGGGAGATTGGGCATAAATTTGTCTTAAAGAATCCAAATCAAGTCAGACCTGTGGAATTGGAAAGAAGTTTCATAGGGATACTAAAGGACCAAAGATAAAATCCTGGGGATCTGAAATTACAGAGATACATCAATTTCAATATCGAGCTCCTCAAAAGCAAGAAAAACATATGTATTTTTTTTTAATTGCATAAGTCTTGTTTGAAAAATAAATTTGAAGTGAATCCAAGGGCATATTGAAACATAGATATTAGTATTGGGTTCTAAAATGGCCCCGAAAAATAATTAAATACCCATTAAGCCCTCAGAAGGCTCTATTATGACTCATGAAGAGGAAGAAGTGCAACATGATATATCAAAATTACAAGACCAAGTGCAAAAAATTTCGCTTTCGCAATGAGTAACAAAAAATGAAATGGAAGCTAAGATGGATGGTTTGAAGAAGGACGTGGAAGCTAATATGGATGGTTTGAAGAAAGGCGTGGAAGCTAAGATGGATAGTATGAAGAATGGAATGGAAGCTAAGATGGATGGCGCTAAGATGGATGACATGGAAGCTAAGATGAATGAAAAAATGAAAGGCAAAATGGAAGACATGAAGAATGATCTAAAAGCATACATGGAAGGTTTGAAAAACTTTATACAAGAAATGATTCCTAATGGCGAAAAGGTAGTAGAGGAAACTCATGATGAGAACAAAAAAAATGTTAATCATGATTTCATCAACTCTAAAGTTGGATTGAAGACCCACCATATTCCAAAGATTGATATGAGGAAGTTTGATGGCAAGGATCATGTAACATGGATACTACAGATGGAGCAATATTTTTATCTCCATAATGTGCAAAACACACAAAAGGTACGCAATGCAATTTTATATTTAGAACAAAATACATTTGTATGGTATCGATGACTTTGCTCTCGTAAACAAATTGTCACTTGGTCAATTTTTATGGAGCAAATGATAGCACATTATGAGGATACAAAAGGAAACACCTTCTTTAGCCAATTGATAAATCTCAAACAAAAGGGTTCAATGGTGGAGCACATTAAGGACTTCCAAAAATTGAATATAAGGGTAACTGGTATTCCAGAGGAACTCAAGATTGATGTCTTCATAGGGACTTTAAAGGATAGCATCCAACATGAGATTCACCTTTGGGAACCTGATTCATTGGAGAAGGCATTCAAGTTGGAAAGAAAAATTGAAAGTAAAATTATGGCGACAAGGAAGCCTACCACTCACATCTATAAATATGGAAGTGTTGTTACTCCTAAACTTCCGCAACCTACAAGGTTGACACCACAAAAATTGGAAGAAAAAGAGAAAAAGGACTTTGCTACAGTTGTAATAGAAAATACACTAAAGGTAATAAGTGTGCTGAGAAAAAATTATTTTAAATATATTGTGAAGAGGAGGAAGAAAATGAACAATAAAATTCAAAAGAAGAGGATATACACCAAGAACCAACCTTAGAGAAAGAAGAAATGAGTTCGACCATATCTTGTAATGCATTGGTAGGAATTACCACTCCTCAAACTTTCAATATAGAAGGACATATCAATAAGAAAAATGTAATAATGTTGATTGATTCGAGTAGTACCCATAATTTTATTCATTGTAAGGTAGCCAAGGAATTGAATTGCTTCCTATAACCAACACCTGAGTGACAAGTGATGGTTGCAAATGGAGGAACTATAAATTTCTCTAGAAAGTGCCATAATATCAATCTATCATGGGGGAATATGTATTGAATAGTCCAATGCTTTCCATCCCAATGGGAGGTGTTGATGTTGTACTAGGAGTACAATGGTTACAATCTTTGGGGACGGTAGCTTTTAATTTTCAAGAACTTTCCTTGAATTTTTTTCGGAAGGAAAGGAAGTTGAATTACAGGGTATTGCAGGGAAGCTGGGAAAGATAATAAGCTCTAATGTCATGACAAAGCTTTTGGAGAAAGAACAACGATGTGTAATTGCACAATTATGCTCACTAGAAGTTCAAACATCAAAATCATCTATTTCTCCAGATATCCAAAAAGTATTGGACAATCATTCCAAGTTGTTTGAAACTCCCACAGGACTCCCACCTATTCATAATAATGATCATGCTATTCATTTGATTCCAGGAAGTGCTCCTCCAAACATCAGGCCTTACAGATATGCTTATATCCAAAAGAGCGAAATTGAATGCATGATTGCAGAAATGTTAGAGCCTGGTATAATTCAACCTAGTCAAAGTTCTTTCTCTGCTCCAGTGGTATTGGTGCACAAGAAAGATGGATCATGGCACATGTTTCTGGATTATAGGGAGCTCAATAAGCTCACTATTAAAGATAAATTTTCCATTCATGTGATTGATGAATTATTGGAAGAATTACATGGAGCAATTTATTTTACCAAGTTGAATCTCTGTTCAACATATCATCAAATTAGAATGAAGATTGAAGATATTCTGAAAACAACATTTCTAACTCATGAGGGTCATTACGATTTTTTTTCATGCCTTTTGGCCTTACCAATGCACCTTCTGCATTTCAAGGGTTGATGGATTCCATTTTCAAACCCTTCCTTAGAAAATTTCGTTAGTATTTTTTGATGATATACTAATCTACAACGGGTCTTGGAAGGATCATGTTCAACATGTTGATAGGGTGCTCAAACTATTGGAGGAGAAACAATTTTATGCAAAAACCTCCAAATGTTTCTTTGGAATAAAAGAGGTGGAATATATGGGTCATATTGTATCTTGTGAGAGTGTTCAGGTAGGCCTTAACAAAATTAAATCCATTAAGGAATGGAAAGTCCCCACAATCATAAAGAAGTTGTGATGATTTCTGGGGTTAACAGGGTATTATCACAAGTTTGTTAAAAATTATGGGAGAATAGCAGCACCTCTAACAACATTATTGAAGAAAGATGCATTTTCATGGACTCTTAAAGCAACTAAGGCCTTTTAACATCTTATAGAGGCAATGTGCCAAGCACCGGTCTTAGCTACGCCAAACTTCACAAAAACATTTATTGTAGAATCTGATGCCTCATGAAATGGAATTGGTGTTGTTTTAATGCAATAAGGAAGACCCATTGCTTTTAAAAGTAGTCCAATCAAAGGAAAGTATTTACAGAAAGCTATTTATGAGAAGGAAATGTTGGCAATACTACATGCACTAAAGAAATGGTGACCTTGTGTAATGGGAAGACACTTGAAGGTAAAAACTAATCATGATAGTTTTAAATAATTTTTAGAACAAAGACTATCTTTAGAGAAGCAGCTGACAAAATGAGTCCACAAAGATGTTGAGTTATGACTTTGGGTAAAAAAGGAAAGCTAAATGTTGTTGCGGATCTACTCCTCGGGGTGGGATGAGAGGTAGAAGCATTGCTTGTGCATTTCCTGATTCTCCAGCAGTTGGATTAGCTGAGGGAGGAATGGAAGAATGACCGAAAGAAGTGTGGACACTCATTCAAAAGTTGCATCAGATCAGAGTACATCGATGCATTTAATTGGAAAAATGATTCCTTATGGTACAAATATCACTTATATCTTTGTAAGAATTCCCAACTAAAACAAAATATTCTTTTGGAATTGCACACCTCTCCCTTAGGAGGACACTCAAGATTTTTAAAGCTTACCACAGGGTGAAGAAATATTTTTTTTGGGATGGCTTTAAATCTAATATTCAAAATTTTGTGATAGAATGTTTGGTTTGCCAACAAAATAAAGATGAGACAATTAAGGCCCCAGGTCTGCTACAACCTTTATCCATTCGAAGTCAACATTGGGAGGAGGTTTCAATGCATTTTATCACAGGTTTACCTAAGTCTGAAGGAAAGAGTGTTATCATGGTGGTAGTTGATAGACTTACCAAGTATGCACACTTTTGTGAATTATCTCATCCATTTAAATTGAGTACAGTTGCTACTGCATTTATGAAAACAATTATAAAGCTACATGGAAACTCAAAGATTATTGTAAGCGACAGAGATCCCATTTTCACTGGAAATTTTTGGACGGAATTATTTTCTTGTTTGGGTACTCAAATAGCTCATAGCTCATCGTATCATCCTCAATATGATAGGAAAACTAAGATAGTGAACAATTTTTTGGAAGGATATCTTAAAATCGTTTTAATATCGATAGAAAACGAAACAAGTAGGTCAAGTGAAGTTACCTGCAGGCAGATGATAGTATATACTTATCCTCTCAAAATATTTGCATTTATGGCACTTTATGGATATCATCCCTTAGTCCTCCTCATCATATTTAAGAGAAAATTCTAAGGTTCAAGCAGTGGAAGATCACATCAAGCATCAACAACAAGTTCTCCAACTCTTAAAGGATAACCTAAATTTGGCACAAAATCGAATGAAACAACATGCAGATCAACATCGCAGCGAGAGAAGTTTTGATGTAGGAGAGTGGCTAATTTTACGGCTACAACCATATAAACAAATTTCCCTCGAGCAAGTTAAGAAGGATAATAAATTATCACCAAAATACTATGGTCCTTACAAGGTGTTGCAAAATATTGGTATTGTGGCATACAAATTGGAGCTTCATGCTTATTCTCGAGTGCACCCAGTTTTCCATGTTTCATGCTTAAAGAAGGTTATAGTGGACAAAGTTCTAATTCAAACAATATTGCCAGAACTTTATGAGGAAGGAAAAACCATATTGGAACCTGAAGCAGCCAAGGGAACAAGATCAACAACTATGAAAGTGATCAATTTCATGGTATCTCATCAAGTGGAAGAACTTACCCACTGAATATTTGACATGGGAGGAGCATCCAAAACTACTCAAGCATTGAGGACAACACTTTTTTGAAGGAGAGGGGCATGTTAGGTGTTGAGTCCCAATTTTTGCCCAATTTTGACAGCCTTCTAAGACCTTGCTTCTCCCATTTTGAACTCTCCTTGACCCCTAATTACACTATTTCGGTTATATTATCTAAGTTTTTTCCAAAAGGGTGTTATGTGCTTAAGGTATGAAAATTAACTTAAAAGGTGTCATTTTACCTTGTTCTTAAGTATTACTTTAGCTAATTGTTTCCTCATTGAATTATCAAGTCAACTAATCTAGAAGTCTTATGCAGATTTCTCTTGATTCGAAGCAACTTTGTAATTTCCTAAAGGCAGCTCGCGGTCGTAATTTCCTGTAGATGCTCCGCGAATTCATGTGGGTGCAGATTTCTTGCAACCGCCCAAATTTCTTGCAGCAAAATCAGCGGTTATCTATGTTCCACTTAATTCCAAAACAAATGAGAACATGGTTTTTGTGGGGAAATCCACCTACATGGATGTTGTCCTATTAATTGTTTCAAATTCACCATAGAAACCACCCAGATCTTCAAACCTCCTCTCATTGGCCGTATGAGGGAAAGCTCCAGCCATGTAATGAAATTAGTCTAATCCATGCTTTCAGTCATGGATTAGACTCAACATAGCTATTTTTGACATTTTGTTCTAGTATTGATAGCTAGTAGTTCAATATAGTAGTTTTTCCTTATTCAGGAAAAGTATGGGCCTTCAAACTTGTATAAATTTCACTATGTTTCATTTTGTAAGGGGTTGGTTGGGTTGGTTTGGTGTTCAGACATATCAGATTTTTAATTGACTGTGATATTTCCATATTAATACAATATTTTATGTTCTGTCCATTCTACTGAGTAAACTCTTTTGATATTGAAGGGGTTCAGAGTAAGGGAGGGCCCCCTTTGCTCACAACTCCATTAGTTGTTGTTGTGTGTGTGTGTGTGTGTGTTATTAATTATTTTTATGCATTAATAATTCATTTTCACAGCTAGTGTTCTCTTTCTGAAGTTTTAGAAGCAAATGTTAAATGATTAATTTCATGTGTTGATTTGTTAAATTCATTTAATCATATTTCAATTTCGAAATGTTAGATTGATTCTTTTATGGTTGTAAGTCTGATCTTTTATATTTTATGATCAACATCAGCAATACTAAGAGCTACAGAGGGATGTTTGAATCCACTCTGTAGCCTTTACTGGCAAGTGTTGATGCAGAAAATAGACATTAGTTTTGTAAATGCATGACTGATTTGAGGAGGAAGCACTTGAAGTATTAAGACTGCATATACTTTGCACAACATCTCACAAGATTAGTTGCTCTGGGTCGATAATTTATGTTGGCAAATTATAAGTCTATAATTTAACTCAACATTTTGGCGCCATTTACGCGGAGGTGCTAAGGGATGATACTGAAAGTGTTTTAGTATGATTTTTTTTGTTTGAGATTTTGCAGGACTGGGGGAGTCGAAGAGGTAAGACGTAGGGTAAGGCCTACGCACCTGCAGAGATCAGAATTTGCCAAATCCATGTCCTGATTGTTTGGCAAGTAGAGTTTTTTTTTTAATTTGTTTACATAATAGATGAATAGGGTCCAATATTTTCACATATTTTTGGTGGTGGTGTGAGCACCACTTCATTTCCTAATAAACTGGCAAGAACAAGGAAGTCTGCAAGAAAGAAGGTAGCAAAGGAAGAAAAATTTGAACAGGAGGTCTGCAGTCTTGAAAAGAGCTTGGTTGTTGACCCCAAGCAGATCATTACGTCTATAGCAGAATATTTTGTTGGGAAATCCTCTGTTTTTTCCCATTAAGGCCCTCCTCTTGCAAGGAAGTCAACATCTCTGCTCAGTGGTCAGCGTGAAGATGAGTTCCTCATCAATCCTATTCAAGAACTAGATTTATGGACCATTGACTCTAAAGAATATGTGTTTTATAAAGGTCCTACTCTCTCTTGGTCTGATATGACCCATCTAGAGGGTATTGGTAACACAGATGGGGACTATAAGGAAGAGGCACTGGTCACATTTGAATATCCTATAAGGGAGACTAGTGGAGCTACTTAGATGAAAAACATTCCTCCTTCTGCCTTGCCTAATTTTCATGGTGTCTCTAGTGAAGATCCTAATGCCTTCCTATTCAAATTCAATGTGTTATGCAGGAGCTATGACTATTCTTCCAATGCTCGAAGCTTAAGTTGTTTCCTGCCACATTGAAGGATGCAGCTCTCAAGTGGTTTATGGGTTTGGGTTCGAACTCCATTTCCACTTGGGATGAAATGAAGAAGGTATTCCCTAAGAAGTATCAAGATTATTGTAAGACTAGAGACCTCAGGGAATAAATATTTGGCATGAATCAGAAGGAAGGGGAGAGTCTTGAGGACTTGGTGGAGATATTTCAATACAATCTGCAGAGATCCAAGATTAATCAACTAAGCAAAGAAACCAGGAGGAAAATTTTGCTCAGGGAAATCAGACCGAAATTTCTTGATGTTTTAAACTTAATGGGAGCAGGTGATGTATTGAAGTTGAGTTATGATGATGTGTGTGAAATGTGTCGAAGGTATTCAAGGGGAAATTCCAAAGTTGGAGGAGGATCAAGAGACAATTCTTCTAGGCTTATCAAATCAATTACCGGAGCTAGAGTAACCAGAGCTGAAATGGGTAACTTATTTGATAATTTTAAAATTGATATTATTAGTACTCTGTCTTCACAATTGGATGTTTTATAGGCTAAGAAGAAACAGGAGGAATTGGAGAAAGCCCTGGCCGTGTTCTGCTCCAAATGTAGGAAGAAACATGCTCTAAGGGAATTCCCTGCTGACAGCATAGAGGTATGCCGAATTTGTGAAGTTGAGCATTCTACTGATCAATGTCCCTCTCTTCCTGAGATTAAAGAAGCATATATAGCATATTAGGGAGCCCTCAATGCACTCTATGCAATGGCACCTCAAATACCATGGCAACCATGTCCTACAGGTATGTCACAATCACATTTTCAAATTCCTTATGATATGAATAAGATGTGGAATATTCCAATGCCCTGGAAGCCCTAGACTCCATAAAAACATTGGCAGGGGAAGCTTTCTTATCCTGTTGCTCATAATTTTCCATCTCATAATTTTTATCCACCACAACCCATGCCACAACAAATGGTACAGCCACAATAGCAGCAACTTCAGTTGCCTTCCCCACCAAATGAACCTCGTCCCACACAACTTCCTACTCAGCCAGTATCTAACCCCAACAATAAAACCATACAATCTACTCACAATATTGGATTGGTCACTTATCCCACTTTTCCTACTTACTGTATTACACCACAGCCTCTGCAGGAATTTCCTGTGTCGCTATAGGAAATCAAGCTCAGATCGGGAAAAGTGGTGACTCTGCTTGAAAGGATTGAAGAGATTGTAGAGGAAGACACTCTAGAAATACCTGAAGTTGAAAACATACATGAAGCAGCAGAACAAATCACTTCAATATCACAAGAACCTTCCTCATCCCACACCGTCCAACTTCCTTTTCCAGAGAGGTTGGAAATGAAAATAAAACAACCTGATTTTGATCTTGTGTATGAACTGAGAAATGTGTGCATCAAGATCCCATTACTGTAAGCAATTACCTCAAAACATTGAGGGGGATATGTACCAAGAAACCAGGCAGACAAAAGAAATAACCCTCTACAATTCAAGTAGGTGGAAATCTTGCAAGTCTAATGTCCACCAGATTTGTTACTGAAAAATATGCAAACCTCAGAATTCCTGTGGTTACCGCCTTTATCAATGGTTATCCCATAAATAACACTTTAATTGATTTAGGTGCAGCCATCAATGTGATTACCATGGATACTTTATCTCATATAAGATCCTTTGACTTACTTCCTACTCCTACCATGTTAGAATTGGCAGATAGATCTATGGTAAAGCCAGAGGGGGTGTTAGAAGACATTGTCATCTCATTGGATTCTTGGGATTACCCTGCAGAATTTTATGTTCTTCAACCTAAAACTAACTTGGGAAGGAATCCTTTGATTTTGGGGAGGCCTTGGTTAGCCATGGCAGATGCTTACATAGGGTGTATGTCTGGAAACATGACCATCACTCATGGAGCTGAAACAAAGCATATCAATTTGTATCCCCCTGCTAAAACCCTCTTAAGATCAGAAAATACTCATTGGGTTGAAGAAGAGGAGCATGATTCAGAATGTACCCAACCAGCTTTAGCAATTGCCCAATCCATGAGCCTTAAGGAAAACTCAGAAGAAAAATTGATAAATTGTTGTATTTCTAATGTTGATTTTGCGCAGCATTTAGAAGGGCAATCTAGTCATAATTTAGATATCACTACTAATCTGCGGGATTTTTATGAACATAGTACAACAATTGAACTACATTCAGCCCTCTTATCTACATTATCTGCATATTCAATGATTGAATGGGGGGGTAAGGTAGTTCAAATTTTTCCTGGAAAAACTTTAAACATCAATTTTTCCTTAACTCCTTAACGAGAAAAACAATTAATTCAAGCATTGAAAAAAATTTCCGACAAATTTTCTTGGGAATATACAGACATGAGGGGAATTCACCCAGATCCATGCATTCATCATATCTATATAGAAGAAAATGCTAGGCCTGTGATACAGCCACAAAGGAGGATGAACCCTGCTTTAAGAGAAATTGTGAAAGATGAATTGCAGAAATTGTTAAATGTAGGGTTCATTTATCCTATCTTAGATAGCGAGTGGGTATCTCCACTTTTTATTTTCCCTAAAAATAATGGTAAGTGGAGAGTGTGTGTAGATGGGAATTAAACAAAGCCACATTAAAAGATCACTTTCTCTTGCCTTTTATAGACCAGGTACTGGACACTCTAGTAGGGAAGAAGTATTTTCCTTCCTAGTTGGGTTCAGCAGGCACAATCAAATTAGGATAGCTCCAAAGGACCAGAAGAAGACAAGATTCACATGTCCCTAGGGTACCTATGCATATAAGGTACTACCATTTTGTCTATGCAACGCACCAGCCACATTTCAACGGGTGGTCCTTGGTATTTTCTCTGACCTTTTGCATGATTGTGTAGAGGTCTATACGGATGAATTTACAGTAATGGGTGATACTTTTGAAGAATCTTTACATAATCTTAAGAAAGTTTTGCATAGATGTACAGAAACTAATATTTCATTAAGTAATTAAAAAACAAAAAAATTATCATTATGCCTGGGGGTATTGTTTTGGGTCATCATGTTTCTGTTGTAGGTATTAAAGTTGATCCAGTAAAGATTGAAGTTATTGTAAAGTTTCCCCCACCAACCATTCAAAAAGGAGTTCGAAGTTTTCTTAGACGTGCAGGCTACTACAAAAGGTTTGTTGAAAATTTTACAAAGGCAACCTCTCCATTGTTTAAATTATTGACTAAAGAATCTGAATTTCATTAGAATGATGAGTGTCAATCTGAATTTGATACACTCAAGGGAAAGCTTTCTTAGCACTTGTCATGAGAGGCCCAGATTGGAAATTGCCCTTTCACATTTCCACTGAATGCTCGAATTCATCCATAGGAGCAGTATTAGGTCAAAAGGAAGATCTCGTAACCCATGCTATTTATTTTGTTATTAAAAATTTAACTCTTGCAGAACTAAATTACACAGTAACTGAAAAATAATTCCTTGTTGTGATTTATGCTATTAACAAGTTTAGACACTACATCACTGGCTATGAAGTTTTTGTACACACTTATCATTACGTTATTCATTATCTCATGAAAAAACTAGTCACTAATGGCAGGATCACTAGGTAGCTTTTGTTGTTGTAGGAATTTGACATCATAGTATTGGACAGGTCGAGAAAATAAAATCAAGTAGTTGATTTCCTCTCTAGGCTCAACCACAGAAGTGAGGATGTTCCTGTTAATGATAGTTTTCCTGATGAGAATCTATTTTCAATTTCTCCCAAAACATCTTGGTTTCCAGACATGGCCAACTACCTTGCTACAGGAAAGTTTCCACCCTACTTTTCATCTAATCAGAAAAATAGAATTGTTAGGAAAAGAGTTGATTACTCTTGTATTAGGGGAGACCTCTTTTTCACTGGACCTGATTTGATTATTCGCAGGTGTGTCAGAGAGGATGAGATCTATGATATCTTGAGAGCTTGTCACGATGAACCTCGTGGAGGACACTTTGCAGATAAGCAGAAAACCTACAAGATCCTCCGCTCAGGTTACTATTGGCAAAGTCTTTTCAAATATGCAAAGGAGTATGTCTGGAAATGTGATAGCTACCAGAGAATAAGGCAAATTGTTCAGTCAGATGAAATTCCTTTGCAGCCACAAGTTGTCATAGAATCGTTCGAGAGGTGGGCTCTTGATTTTTTAGGTCCTGTCAATCCTATGTCCAAATGTAAGAAGTATATTTTGGTTTGCATTGATTATGTTACAAAGTGGGTGGAAGCAAGAGCACTACCTAGGGCAACAGAGAAAGCAGTGGTAGATTTTCTTTTCTTTTTTTCTGATATTTTTGTAAGAGTTGGGGTACCAAGGGAGATAGTTACTGATCAGGGTACCTAGTTTGTGTCAAAGCTTGTGCAGAGAATTGTATAGAAATATCAGATTACTCATCGGAAGTCCATCCCTTACCATCCATGGGCTAATGGGCAGGTGGAATCAACAAATAAGGTGTTGGAGACAATCCTTACAAAAATAGTTTAACTACATAAGAAGGATTGGTCCAATCGGTTTCTTGAGGCATTGTGGGTTTACAGGATCACATGGAGAAACACCACTGGCTTCTCCCCATATGAATAGTGTAAGGAAAACAATTTTTACTACCTATTGAATTTCATATCAGAACTTTCAAGATGACAACAGATTTGGGTATAAACCTTGATGAGGCACATCAGTAGATAGTCTTGCAACTCAATGAGTTGGATGATATTAGGCAGGATGCTTTTCAGCATATTGATCTGATCCAACAACAATAGGTTAAATGGCACAACAGGTACATTAAGAAGAAGAAATTTAAAGAGGGAGACTGGGCATTTTTGTATGATTCAAAATTTAAGAACTTTAAAGGGAAATTAAACACACATTAGATGGGTCCCTATGAAATTGATAAAGTTTTTCATAATGGATCTGTTCGGGTTAAAACTATTGATGATGGGAATGTTACCTTCTTGGTGAATGGGCACAGACTCAAGCTATATAAGAAACCCCAATATAAGGAGGAATTTGTGGAAGAAAAAGGAGTTGGAAAAGGTGGGAGAGGGAGCCATTCCTCTCACTATCTCTTCTTGATTTTATGTTGAACACATTGAGCTTACTTTTTTCCTCCTCATGCTCAGTAAACGATGAGAGGAATGTCTATTGGGTACAGGTTTATTCCTTTTTCTGGGCCCAATGGACTAGTTATGGAAAAGGAGCCCCCTTGGAGTCTTATTTTTCAGTATTTCAAACTCTCTAAAATTGAAATCTAGCAAGCATGGACTGCCTTGGGCTCGTTAAAAACACAAGTCAGTAGATCATTTGGGATCCTCTCAATGAATTCTATTTTTCATTTAATTTTTTGAATGCTCATGTTGGACTGGTGTGGGATTCCTTAAGGCTCTCCTTCTAACAATCTTGGCCCATCAACGTCAGAAAATTATCTGGGTGCAAGATCAGAGCCTTATGATGCCTTGGAGCTTGTATGCCTAATGATAGGTTATCTCGCCAGCAGCAATGGGGAATCATTATGGCTCCTTGACTGCTAAATCCTATAGGGGGTTCAACCACAACTCATAAATTCACACCTAATAGGATGCATTAGGGTACCTTGGTCCTTACTCTCATAAATGGTGATGGGCCTCGCATTGGTTAACAGTTAACCTCAATGGCTGGTAATCCAATGATATCATTGCACATTCAACACCAGCTCTTTCATTCATGTGCAATGAGATGTACACAAAGGGGAAGAAACGGTTTTTCCTGCAAAAAGTTTAGCAATTCTGGTTCCATTTCCTACAACAATGCCACTAGTTTCCTGAAGAACAAAAATTGTAGACAGAACATTAGCTTAAATTAATCTGATAAAGTACTGACATTTTTATTATTGGTCGAGATCATGAACTATATAATTATGCATCTGATGTAATTTCAAAGTGGGTTATCATTTCAAGACAAAAGCAATCATCATCCAAGGACTGGACCGTTGGAAGATAACATCGGTAAGGTACGGTTGGTGACAAGACACTTAAGGTGAAATCTAATGATGCTTTAATTTTTTAATTTTGCGTGAATGTAAGTCATGGTAACCCTTGCAGAAAAACGCGGTTGTGAGTCATTACATCATAAACTAATTTCCATGCCTAACCATCATAACTCTGAAACATCCTTTGGTTATATTTACAACATCCATTACGCATGTCGGATCATGATGATAATTATGATCACGACCTGCATTTTTTAAATTGCCATATTCTTAAATATTCCCAATTTAAACTCCTGATGTCGAGTTTTTCTACAAAGTATTGGAGGCGTCTATCTGAGCTGAATTAACTCTGTCTCTCCCATCCCTAGCCAAGTCGAGGTTGTGTTCCCCTGTTCGATTTAAACCACAAGGCCTTGCGCAATTAGAGTTTGACCCTCGCAGTATGGTGAGACTAGAAAAAGTAGTGTGGCTACCATTGTTTCAAAAATTTAGTGCACATAATTCGAAGGTGACAAAATCCTTTGCTCTGAATTTAAATGGAAACAAAGCACAAGTTGGGAATGTGCAATTTTTATTGACAGAGGATCTGGTGGCTTGAGCATACGGCATCCCATAGGACATGGAGCATTGGTTCAAGAATCAACAGTTCGACAAGGGAATTCGTGCATCCTTTCTCCGGAAATAAAATGCAAACCCTGAATGGAGTAAAGGGATCCCACAGTAATTCCTACGAAGTAAGTATCGGCACCGTTTGTTTTTCCTGCAGAAATATATAACATGTGAAGGTTGCTTTGGGCTTGAATTTTTATTTCATATTCGCCTTCTTGGCCACTTTCGAGACAAGCCTTTGAATTTACCTTACTATTTGAGAATGTCCCTGATGAAAATGTCCACTTCCGCTAAGGAAAGGGTAGCCCATTTAGAGGAGAACCTCTATCACCATGGGTTGATAAAAATAATCCTAACAGAGGTTCTCCAGAAGAAGAAGAAAAAAAGGGAAGATTTCTTGTCAGAAAACTGTTTCGTGGAAGATGAGAAGGACCCTTGTCCTTCAAGAGCCAAGGAGGAAAAACCAATAGAAAAATCGAGGAAGAAGCCACAAACCCGTGGTCCACTGATAGAGGAGGATAGAAAATATGAAGAGGTGGTGGTGACTGGGGAGACCACGGGGAAAAAGCCCAAATTTAAGGGCACTTCCATCCCTGCTAAGAGATTTACAAGGATCCAAGCTGCAAAGCTGGCAACAAAAGAAATTGCAGAAAGAGGGGTGCCACCAAGAAAAATTGATGAGAAGAAATAAAAGCCCCACGTCTTGTCCAAAGGAAAAGGGAAGGTGGAGACAACAAAATTCATCGACAGAGAAACAATGTCCTTCCAGGATCCACCACTACAGGAAAGTGGGAATAAGACAATAGAAGACTAGCAAGGGCAAGAAGAGCCTAGTTTTCCCCAATCCTCCCAGGGACAACATGAAGGGGAGGGAACTCCCCAGAAAAAGAAGTCTCGGCAAGAATTGGAGGAGATCATCACTAAACTTACCATTTTAGAGTGGGCTTTGCGAAAGGAGAATGAAACTTTGAGAGAAAATAGTTTTCACATGCAAAAAGAACATGATGAATGACATCAGAAGGAAGCTTGAATTATGGAGAAGAAACAGACCTAGATTGATCTTTTAAAGAAAAATAATGAAGCATATAGGAGTCAGGTTTAGGCAGAGTCCAGCAGAGCCCAATTAAACCATTTGGCTATAGTATCTGCAGCTCAAGGCAAGGACTAATTTTTCTTCTAAGGGTGCAACATTTTTGCTTGCATAAGGGACATGCAAGAAGCTAGGTGTCGGGGAGATGTTGAGTGAAAATTTTGCCCAATTTTGACAGCCTTCTAAGACCTTGCTTCTCCCATTTTGAACTCTTGTTGACCCCTAATTACACTTATTTCGGTTATATTATCTAAGTTGCCTAGATATTATGTGCGACAACATTTTTTGGCTAGCAATGGCGCCAAAAAATGTTGTTGCATAGAATGTCTAGGCACCGCGACTACGGCTCAAATCAAGGATTGTCACCTTGATCCCCAATCTCTCTATTTAAGTTGTCTCCTTGCAGACTAAGTGGGGTAGACCCTAATGAAATGGAAGAAATATAACTCGTTGGAAACCAACCAATTCAGGAAACACAGTCAAATGACCAAGTACTTGTTTAAGATTTAACGAGATCTAACAGATTCAATTAGATTAAAAGTTTGAAACCAGTGCCTTATGGAGTCAATTATCTTGTTATTAAATTAGGATCAAGTAGATGATAGATAACTGCTGCTAAAATGGACAACTATCCTGCTATGAAATACCAATCCACCACCACAGTATTCAATTCTTCATTTAAATGCTCAAATTAACAAACTGAAAGATAAGCCTTTTTCAACAATGTGATTTAACATAAGCTCATGATTCCAATGCAATCTTAACTCAAAGAGAACAAAACATTTTCACAATTTTTCAATATCATGCATTCAATCTAGGAAAGAAAGACATGTGATTTATCATTACTTGAAGAGCTCTCAAACTTACTATGCAATTAATATCAATTCAAGTATTCAAAACCATAGTTAGAGTCAATTAAATGACGATCAATCAAATATATGCTAAGCATGAAAAAATACTTTAAACCCAAATGCGAGATTAAATTCCGAAAGATATTATCATGAAAGAACCATGAATTAAAATGCTAAACACTTCCAAATTCCAAATTAAGATGATTTTCTTAGAAATTCCAATCCATAAATTTAAATTTATCCTATAGTCAAACTTTGGACATGTTTAAAAATGATTAAAAATTAACCTTTGATTATGGAACAATTTAGATTTTTCCCTTTCTTTAACACCCAAGACCACTCCCAAGTGTATATCATACAAAATTTCCTAATGTCAAAAGCTAAAGGAATTTTTTTACTTTTTTAAATTTTTTATTTTTGAAATTTTAAAATTTTGAACCTTTAAAAAAAAAAATTATTTTTTTCTTTTAAAAGTCCAAAGCTAATGAAAATACAAAAAAAATAAAATCTAAACTTTAAAAAATGAAAATTTTTAGAACTTTAAATGTTAGAAAAGATTAAACTTAAACTAAATCAAAATTATTAAACATGAAGTTTTAATGTTATGTTGAAATTCTAAAAAAAATGAAACTAACCAAAAATTTGAAATGAAAACGTGACTTGTATGTCCATAGGTAATTAAAAGGGAGTTGAGTGGGAGAAAGGCCATGTGAAGAATGCGGGAAGGGAGGAGTCGGCTATACGCAGGCAAAAAGGATGCGCGCGGAGACTGCACGACAGGGAGAGGGCAGTCATGGATGGAGGTGAGAGTAATGTGCAAGGAGTCAAGGAGTTGCGCACAGGTATGGCAGCCAGCGAGGTACGCGGGGTTAATGAAAGAGTAGGGAGAAGGATGGAGTGCAGGAATGACAAAGTGGAGAATGCAAGAAAATGGCAGCAATGGGAGGACGTAAGTAGAGAAGATGGAGTGTGGATCGAGGAGAGGGAGCAACAAGGAAAGTAGGGAATGTGTGAGGGAGTTGTGGATGGACTGCGGAAAAGACTGGGGCCAGAGGAAATGCGGCTGAAGGAGAAAATGCGTGAAGACAGTAGTTACAGGCATACAATGCAGGCGCACCAATACACACAGATTTTACAAATTTTTCTTAACATAATTCGATTTAGAACAAATGCACTCGTAATTATTTAATCCTTGAGGCGAAATATTACCCAAATTTGCTACCAAATCCGATCCTGAGACCAAATCTTACCCTCTAGGGCCTAGATCTGACTCAAATCTAAAAAAATTTGAAAATCTCAGAATAAAACCTGCACATAATTAGAAAACAAGGAACCCAAAACCCAATATATGCATAGTAAATAAAAACCCTTAAACCCCAGTGAGTAAAAACAAAAAATGATATTTACAAATCTACAATGGTATTTTACAGATCTGTTAGATCAAAGCCCTCCATGGCCAGATTTAAAGCATTTAGCACAATTTTTAAAGATAAATTAAGAGAGAGGCACAAACCCTACAAAAAACCCTACAAAAAATATAATTTAAGATAAACTCGAGGAATTAGATTTGGAGGGCTCTTCAGATCTTATTTCCTTGGGAGTGAGTTGGTCCAGCCGAGGAATTCCCCAAATGCCCAATTCTAAATCCGAAAGATTTCTGCACACTTAAAGTTAAATTGTTAAATCAATAGATAAATAAGATAAAAATAAATAAAATTTTCAAGAGTCAGAGATACCTGCTAACTCAATCTAATTAATATTCTTACCCTAAATCCAGTAACCTGAGCAAGATACCTATGCAATAGATTACTCTACAATAGCCATTAATCAACAATTCATTGAAATAATCACTAGCAGAATATAAAGAACAAGTTTACCATAAAATGTTGAAAAAGAACACGACCATCAAATAAAACCCCAAAGGCTTCGTTTGTATTATTCCATAAAGTATTACAGGAGAGCTTCAAGAGTTAGTGCATGATCAAGAGATTGGATGAAAAATCAGACTAACACTGACCTCTAATTTATAGGTCAAATCTCCAACGGCTAGTTCACTCGATCCCCATTAAAGTAATCTCGATCATCGAAAATGATTAGATTATCTTTTAATCTCGTCCGTCGAAATTATAATTTTTTGAGGAATTTCAAATTTTTCAATAATTCTCTTTTAATTAACTTAGAAATAATATCTTTGAGTCAATTACCTCAAAATTTTGACTTTAACTTAACTACCAAGGCCCAAGGGTCCAAAATTTCTTAAAATTTTCAATATTCCCTTGCCCTGGGACCTTTAAAAATTTATTTTTTACGGACCTACGAATTTTGCCTTTGAAGAATTTAATTTGACCTGGGACACAAAGTTAATTAAATTTTTGGCTTAGGATTTCTAATTTAATTTGGCCAGAAATTTTAATTAATTAACTTATGAGGGGATTAATTATTTTCCAACACTCTTTACATAAGATTAATACATTAAATCATGAGGGGAACACCCGTTTGCAACAGACCCTTAATAATCTACCCAATTATGTGACTCAAAATATGATCTAGTAGACCTAATCTGTAATAAAATGATCTAGCCAATTAGCTAAGATCATTCCCAGATTACTTTACAAAGACTCGATAAAAAACACTATGACTCACTTAGTATCTTAACGACAAAATCCACCCTAGTTTGGGGTGAGACTAGAGGGGAAAAACTCTGCCAATCATTCATGTCGAGAAACACAAATGAATCAGTGAGACGAAAACCTTTTAGGATAGAAATCGTCACCAAAATACTAGGCTTACTTAGGTTGTTACATACATGATGGTCTTACTGAGATCATTTTACATTATAGACATGCAGAATGGGTTTACACCTTTTACAAAACCATCGACTGATGATGAAATCTGAATGGCGTGAACACCTCGAACATGATAAATCTCATTTGCAAAAATGGGGGTGTACTGCTATGGTGTCGTTGACATGGAGTGGTCAACATCTCGCTCTACTTGGGGACACATTGCTTCATTGGAGGAATGTGAGAATCCAGAATCTGCATCCAAGCAACACACAAAATTATATAAGTAGCATCCATCCAAATATCGTCATATAGCATTAAGCACACGAAAAATAGAAGCTCTTCTATCATTTATTATTCTACTAACATGAAATGTAAATCTACTCTGACTACCAAACGAAATGTTGAAAGGACAAGGTGTAAGGTTAGAGATACAATACAAAGGATGCCCTGTGGCATCATATGTGTTCAATATAGTGCATATTGAGCATCTACCTGTTTCAGGCAAGTCTATAGGCTGCTTCTCAGATGTGCCATGTGCGATCTTGCATACGGTAGGACTGTGTCTTATCCAGAAATCGAGCTTCTCGCGGCCATCAGATGTATCAAAATGTTTCCTTATTCTTTTTCCTTTTCGCTTTAGGATTTTCTTCTTGTCAGACTATGTTGTTGATGACATGGAACATTGTGCTTGTGAACTTTCAAATGAAGTATTTAAGATATGCGAGACATGCCTCTCTTCATTCTACATCCACTTTGTCAAGGGTGATGAATTAACTTTACATGTATTAACCTGATTCCCTTCAGTTTTCCTTTTATCTGGGTTGCCTTCAATCAACCACTTTTCAATGGAAGAAATGGTCTCCTCATAATAGGATGGAGCTTGCTTCAACAAACTGGGAGGCCTATGATCTGTTGATAATTCTGACTTGGGTTGGACATTATGTATACGTGATATTTCCATTTTTTCCAACTTATTCTGAATAAAAATCATCTGATTAGAATGATTGACCTTTATAGTATTGATTTTCTTCGCATGACTCTTTTCAATAGTCAATAACCTATGTTGAAGAGACATTTGACCAGTTTCCATGTTTTTTATCTCTTTATCATTATTCGCTTTCATGGCCATGAAGCAATTTCACATTTAGTTCATCTCTTTCTCATGATTTGCTTCCATGGTGATCAACTGATTTTGCATGGTGCCCATTTGATTAGAGTGATTAAATTCCACGATAGTCATTTCCTTAATATGATTTTCTTCTAAGGCCAATAACCTGCTCTGCATAGAACTAATTTTTGGGGCGTAATCCGCTATTAATTTTTCTTGATTAAGTTCCATATTTTTTAATGAATTGAGCCTGGTTGGCCTCCATATTCTTGATTACCTGTGCTTGATTCAGTTGCATATATTTAACCATCTGAGTTAATTCCTTGATGAAATCATTTTCAAATTCTATAGTTTCATTTACTTCAACTTTTGCTTTTACCTTTTCTTTATCTCCATATTTATTTTCAAATGCCTCAATGGGTGATTGGAAAGAATCAAAAGTGATTTTGGGGGAGTCAACGAACCACTCCAAAGCATCACCAGCTAGGGTGAGAATGAAAAGTCGCATCTTCACATCTTCATGATTAGAATATGGGAAAAACTTGCTTATACAGAGGTTGAAATTCTGAATGTGAGCCTCGAAAATAAAAGCATTATTGTCACTAAAAGGGGGCACCTCATCGATAGTCAGACTGACCGAAGACGAGAAATGGTGTGGAGCACCCTGAAAGTTAGTAAAATCAAGAGGATCAAAAAAATCATCCATGATGATTTTCTTAAATGGAACAACAAAATGGATGTTAGAAAAATAGATCCTTGTTCAAGAAAATTCAAGAGGTCCACAAGAAGCGAGCTACTTAGCATAAATTCTTGTAAGAAATGAAATAATTGGAGTCGCCACTTGAACATGAATCTAATTCTAAAACCAAAAAATTAGTCGAGAGAAGCAGATGGATATCAGAGAGGGATTCTTATCTAGAAGTAAATAGATGAATAAGTGGAGTCACCACCCAAACAAGAAACCAACTGAAATGTCCAGGTGCAAGAGAAGATGCAACGATTAGTGATATGAAAAAAGGTATGATGATGAAACGATGAAGAGATGAAATGATGCCAGAAAATGATATGTCGTGTGATGGGTTAATGAATGGCAAAAAAAGATTAGAAGATAAGAAGATGTCGTTAAGACCCGGGACAAAAAAACTCTATCCCCAACAATGACACCAAAAAAAGTTTTCGCACAGAATGTTTAGGCACTGCGACTACGGCTCAGATTGGGGGCTGTCACCCTAATCCCCAATCTCTCTATTTAATTTGTCTCCTTGCAGAATAAGGGGGGTAGACCTTAATGAAATGGAAGAAGAGAACTGGTTGGAAACCAACCAATTCAGGAGACACAGTCAAACGACCAAGTACTTGTTTAAGATTTAACGAGATTTAACATATTCAATTGGATTAAAAGTTTGAAACTAGTGCCTTATGGAGTCAATTATCCCATTATGAAATTAGGATCAAGTAGCTGATAGATAACTACAGCTAAAATGGACAACTATCCTGCTATGAAAATAACAATCCACCACCACAATATTCAATTATTTAATTAAATGCTCAATTTACCAAATTAAAAGATAAGCCTTTTTCAACAATGTGATTTAACTTTCGATTAAACATAAGCTCATGATTCCAATGCAATTATAGCCCAAAGAGAACAAAACAATTTCACAAATTTTCAATATCATGCATTCGATCTAGGAAAGAAAGACATGCAATTTATCATTACTTGAAGAGCTTTCAAACTTACTATGCAATTAATATCAATTCAAGTATTCAAAACCACAGTTAGAGCCAATTAAAAAATGATCAATGAAATATATGCTAAGCGTGAAAAAATAATTTGAACCAAGATGCGAGATTAAATTCCAAAAGATATTATCATGAAATAACCATGAATTAAAATGCTAAACACTTCCAAATTCCGAATTAAAATGATTTTCTTAGAAATTCCACTCCATAAATTTAAATTTATCCTATATTCAAACTTCAGACATGTTTAAAAATGATTAAAAATTAACCTTTGATTATGGAACAATTTATATTTTTCCCTTTCTTTAACACTGGAGACCACTCCCAAGTGTATATCATACAAAATTTCCTAATGTCAAAAGCTAAAGAAAAAATTTTAACTTTTTTATTTTTAAAAATTTTTTAAACTTACAAATTTAAAGTTTTGAGCCTTTTTTTATTTTTATTTTTATTTTTTCTTCCAAAAAAAAAAAAAACTTTAAATGTTAGAAAAGATTAAACTTAAAATAAATCAAAATTATTAAATATTGAAATTCTAAAAAAAATTAAACTAACCAAAAATTTGAAATGAAAACATGACGTATATGTGTGTAGGTAATTAAAAGGGAGTCGAGTGGGCGAAAGGCCATGTGAAGAATGCAGGAAGGGAGGAGTCGACTATACGCAAGCAGAAAGGACGCGCGCAGAGACTACGTGAAGGGAGAGGGCAGTTGTGGACGGAGGTGAGAGCAATGTGCAAGGAGTCGAGGAGTTGCACATAGGTATGGTAGCCAGCGAGGTATGTGGGGTTAATGAAAGAGCAATGAGAAGGATGGAGTGCGGGAATGACAGCGTGGTGAATGAGAGGAAATGGCAGCGATGGGAGGACGCAGGCAGAGAAGATGGAGTGCAGATCGAGGAGAGGGAGCAATAAGGAAAGTAGGGAATGCGTGAGGGAGCTGCGGATGGACTGCGGCAAAAACTGGGGGAAGAGGAAATGCAGCTGAAGGAGAAAAGGCAGTGTGGGGAGTTGACGATGGAGATGTGTGAAGACAATAGCTACAGGCATACAATGCAGGCGCACCAGTACACACAGATTTTTCAAATTTTTCATAACAAAATTTGATTTAAAACAAATGCACTCGTAATTATTTAATCCTTGAGGCGAAATATTACCCATATCTACTACCAAATCCGATCCTGAGACCAGATCTTACCCTCGAGGACCCATGGGTCCAAAATTTCTTAAAATTTTCAATATTCCTTTGGCATGGGACCTTAAAAAAATATTTTTTAGGGACCTACGAATTTTTCCTGTGAAGATTTTAATTTGACCTAGGACACAAAATTAATTAAATTTATGGCTTAGGATTTTTAATTTAATTTGGCCAAAAAATTTAATTAATTGACTTATGAGGGGATTAATTATTTTCCAACCCTCTTTACATAATATTAATACATTAAACCACGAGGGGAACACCCATTCGCAATAGACCCTCAATAATCTACCCAATTCTGCTACTCAAAATATGATCTAATAGATCTAGCAATCTGTAATAAAAATGATCTAGCCAATTAGCTAAGATCATTCCTAGATTACTTTAAAAAGACCTGATAAAAAACACTAGGACTCACTTAGTATCTTGACGACAAAATCCACCCTAGCTTTGGGGTGAGGCTGGAGGGGAAAAACCCTGTCGATCATTCATGTCGAGAAAGACAAATGAATCAGTGAGACGAAAAATCTCATAAGATAGAAATCATCACCAAAATACTAGGCTTACCTAGCTTGTTACATACATGATGGTCTTACTGAGATCATTTACATTATAGACATGCATAATGGGTTTACATATTTTACAAAACTGTCGACTGATGATGAAATATGAATTGCGTGAACACCTCGAACATGATAAATCCCATTTGCAAAAATGGGGGTGTACTGTTATGGGGTCGTTGACACAGAGTGGCCAACATGGCCAAAAGGGTGCTATGTGCTTAAGGTATGCAAATTAACTTAAACAGTGTCATTTTACCGTGTTCTTAAGTATTCCTTAAGCTAATTGTTTCCTCGTTGAATTAACAAGTCAACTGAACTAGAAGTCTTATGCAGATTTGTCTTGATTCGAAGCACCTCCGTAATTTCCTAAAGATAGCTCGAGGTCGTAATTTTCTGTAGACGCTCTGCGAATTCCTATAGGTGCAGATTTCTTGCAATCGCCCAGATTTCCTGCACTAGAATTAGCGATTAGCTATGTTCCACTTAATTCCAAAACAGACGAGAGCATGGGTTTTGTGGGGAAATCCACTTACATGGACGTTGTCCTATTGGTTGTTTTAGATTCACCGTCGAAACCACCCAGATCTTCGAACCTCCTCTCATTGTCCATATGAGCGAAAGCTCCAGCCATGTAACGAAATTAGTCTAATCCATGCTTTCGATCATGGATTAGACTCAACAGAGTTATTTTTGACATTCCATTCCAATATTGATAGCTAATAGTTCAGTGTAGTAGTTTTTCCTTATTTAGGAAAAGTATGGACCTTCAAACTTGTATAAAATTCACTATGTTTCATTTTGTAAGGGGTTGGTTGGGTTGGTTTGCTATTCAAACATATCATATTTGTAGTTGACTGTGATATTTTCCAGATTAATACAATATTCTATGTTCTGTCCTTTCTACTGAGTAAACCCTTTTAATATTGAAGTGGTTGTGAGTGAGGGAGGGCCCCCTTTTCTCACAACTCCATTAGTTGTTGTATGTGTGTTTTTAATTATTTTTATGCAGTAATAATTCATTTGCAAAGCTAGTGTTCTCTTTTTGAATTTTTAGCAGCAAATGTTAAATGATTAAATTTACGTGTTAATTTGTTAAATTCATTTAATCATATTTCAATTTTGAAATGCCAGATTGATTCTTTTATGGTTGTAAGTTTGATCTAAAATTTTTTCTGATCAACATCAACAATACTAAGAGTTGCAGAGGGATGTTTGAATCCACTCCGTAGCCTTTGCTGCTAAGTGTTGATGCAGAAAAGAGACATTAGTTATGTGTATGCATGACTGATTTAATTAGGAAGCACTTGAATTATTAAGCCTGCATATACTTTACACAACATCTCACAAGCTTACCTACCCTCGATTGGTAATTTATGTTAGCAAATTATAAGTCTATAATTTAACTCAACATTAGGTCCCTATATTACTAGTGTAGTCCCTTTTTGTTGTTAGTGTAGCCCCCTTATTGTTATTGTTGTACCTCTGTAGTCCCCATATTGTTATTATTGTGCCCCATAAAATCCCACTATTGTTATCGTTGTGCCCTTACATTATTATTGTTAGGCTAGCTAGGATTATATTATGACCTCATGGACTCCAATATATAGAAAGGAGGTTTTTTCATTTGTATCATCCAATAATTATTCATTTATGTAATGTAAAGGAGGTTTCCCCCTCGAAGAGGGTGATTTCTAAGTCGTTGATCTCTATTTTCTTCTATTTTGTGAGTTGGTTTCATAACAAAGGACCTTCATGAGTTATGAATGTTGTTTCTTGAATATCTTCAGTCTCCATTCTAATTTTATGATATCTTGAACGAAGATCCAACTTGGTGAAGTAAATTGCTCCATGTAATTCATCAATGAGAGGAATGGGAAATTTATCTTTAATAATGAGTTTGTTGATATCCCTATAATCTGAACACATACACCATGATCCACCCTTCTTATGCACCAATACTACTAGAGCAGATAAAGAACTTTGACTAGGTTGAGTTATACCGACCTTTAGAAATTCTGCAACCATACATTCAATTTCACTCTTTTGGTAATAGGGATATCTGTAAGGCCTGATGTTTGGAGGAACACTTCCTAGAATCAATTGAATAGAATTATCATAATCATGAATAGGTGGCAAGCCTTGGGGAGTCTCAAATACCTTGGAATGTGTTGAAAAATGTAATTAGGTTTGGCCTTCATAGTGACATGTGTAATTGTGATTTTATGTAATTGATGAAAATAAGAAAAATAAAATTATTATTGTAATGCTTGTCTCATGGGTTTCATGAACAAGGAATTTTCTTTTAGTGATGTCTCCCATTGCGAGCCTTTAGGATTAAGTCATCTAGTCATAAAATTCAAATTGAGTCTATTTCATGTATGAAGGAACCTGCTTGGGCATGTTATATTTTGTATGAGTCATTAATTAAGTATACAAGCCCTCTAATAAAAGCAAAAAGGATCTCCTAACTATCGGATTCAAAAGGAATGAAAAGACACGTTGGCTCACTCTATGATATTTCGACTTATTATGAGACAACAATCACTATAAATAGGCAGCTTGACCTATTTCAGAGGAAAAAAAAATCTAGACATCTCATCTCCGAAATTCGGTTGAAGTCTGAACAGTAAGGGAGTGCGAGAATCATCCAGAAGAGAGCCTCATAGCCACCAAGAAGAAGGAAGGAATAATGAAGTTATTTCGGGTCTATTTTTAGGACTGGTTTGCACGCACACGTGCAAAGGTGAGAAGGATCTTCTGCTACAGGAAAGACCGAAAATATTGCAGACCATCAGGAGAACCAAATTCAAGAAAAAGGTCAGAAGTGCAATGCTAAAAGAAGGACCAAAAATCTGATTTATAGTTGAATTATAGAGAGGACAAGTAGTTGAATCAAGTGTTTAATTGGGCACCAAAGAGAAGTAGTAAAATGGAATTTTTGTCTTGGTCTTAGAGTGGAAATATTTCAAGGGTGTCGGTATTGGTATTCATCGATTGAAGTCTCTAAAAGAAGAAGAATTTTGTGTGGGTTTTCCTCTCAAGTAAGAGAGGATTTGGCCCTTGCAGATAGCCCACATTATGTGTCTCTTATCTCTTTATTGTTTATGTTCATTGGGACTTTAAAGGATAACATCCAACATGAGGTTCGCCTTTGAACCCTTTTATTTGAAGTCCTCAATGTGCTCTGCCATTGAACCCTTTTGTTTGAGACTTATCAATTAGCTAAATAAGGTGTTGTTATTTGTATATTCATAATGTACTATCAATTCCTCCATAAAAATTGACCACGTGACAAGTGGTTTACGAGAAAAAAGCCATTGATACCATACAAATTGATTGGGTTCCAAATATAAAGATGCAATGTGTACCATTTTTGTATGGTGCACATCATGTATATCAAAATATTGTTCCATATGTAGTACCCATGTTATCGGATCCTTTCCATAATACTTCCTCATATCTATATTTGGAATGTGGTGGTTCTTAAACCCCACATTAGAGTCTCTAAAATCATAATTCATATTGCTTTTGTCCTCATCATGATTTTCATGGATTACCTTGTCACCATTGGGAAGTATTTATTGAAACAACTTTGTCAACCCTTACAACTTGACATTCATTGTGTCCATGTCTACTTTAAAAACCTCCACATTTCCTTTTATTTTTGCTTCTAAACTATCCATCTTAGATTCCAAATCATTTTTTGTTACTCTTTACGAGAGCGAAATTTATTGCACTTGGTCTTGTAATTTTGATATATCAAGTTGCATTTCTTCCTCTTCTTCATGTGTCATAGTAGAGACTTTGGGTTGCTTACTAGGTGTATCCATTTTTTTGTTTCAAGGAATTTTAGAATAAAAAAATGATATATATGCTTCACTATTCCCTTTGAATCACTTCAAACATATTTTTTAAACAAAAGTTATGCAAAATTTCTTTAAAAACTACACATATTTTTCTTGATTTTAGGAGCATGATATTGAAACTCTCTTATATATGTAATTTACCCCTTCCAAAGTATAAAATTATGTCTTGTCATATCCCTCTGAGTCTTATTTCCAATGCTACAAGTTAGACCAAGATTGGATTTTTCAAGGTAAAGTTATTCCAAATCTCCCACAATGACATGATTATGAATTGGTTCAGTAGAGCAAAGTTGTATGGAATTCCACGTGTCACTATTTTGAACTTCAGACCTGAAAATGATACATGAAAAACTAGTATGTGCACTTTCATTTACTTTTAAAAAATTCAAATCTGATGCTCGTAGAGAAAGTTATGATGATTTTTCCTAGGTCACTTGTTTGAGACTAAATTCTGGAGCCTGCAAAAACCATAACTTCTTCAGACCATATCTCAAGAAATATAGCTATCCAATATCTGAAATTCATACACAAATTTCACAAATATTTCATCTCCTTGTGGTCACAATTTCAGTTTCTGAAGCCTTACAGAAAAAAAATTTAAACAATATACCAAGATAACATGTTTGAAGCAACAAAACCCTAAAATCCAAAGCTCTAATACAAAATGTTATGCAACTAGATCACAAAGCAAAAGAAAATATAGATAAACGACTTGAAAATTAGCCTCTTCAAGGGGGAAACCTCCTTTACATCACATAAATGGACAGTTCTTGGATTATACAAATTAAAATACCTCCTTGGTTTATATAGGAGTCTAAGGGGTCACAATATAATTAAAGCCTACGTAACAATAATAATGTAAGGACACAACAATAACAATAATGGGACTTTATGGGGAACAAAAATAACAATACGGGGGATACATCAGCACAACAATAAAAATAGGAGGCCACACTAACAATCACAATAAAGGGGCTACACTGGTATTATAGGGACCTAACAGTGTTTAACAAAGTGTCCCTATGGAAAAAGGTTTCTCTTCATTACATTGAAAGTGTTTGAATGTGTCGATGAGAATTTAGCAAAAAAATTGTACATATTTAAAAAGGGACATTACAGTGGTATTAAAGTTATGCACCCTGCTATCCTGATGTGGTTTATAGTGAAAGATGGTGACCAACACTCCTCATGAACAATTAAGCAGTATGTTGATGGGATCATTGAAAAAGATGCTAGAGAAAGAGGAGGAAGTTTTTAATGCGGGAGATAATCTTGGTCATTTGTCTCCATTAAGAGAGGCCCTCCTTAGCTCATTGAATGAGGTGGAAAATTTTTTACATAAGGTGGATCAAACACCTTCTTAGCCGATATAAGCATCCATGGTTCCAACAATGATTTCCTTGGGTGAGAATAGGTTGTTGAGACATGAGGATAAGGAGGTAAAACTTGTTGTTACAAATTTTTTAAGTGAACCTCTAAGGGTTGTAGCTCCTAGCCTTCCTTACAAGGAATATAAAATTAAGGAGATAGTCCAATTGATCATTGAAAGTATTCAAAGGTTAGATTACATCAAACGTCCTTCCTTTAGTGAGAGGGCTACGATTATAAATTTGATGGCACAAGTGAAATTGTGTGTTAACATGATTGATTATGATCTTATTCTATAGATGTTCCATATTTGTCCTCGATGATATCCATGAGGATCATGACAAATCTATTTGTGATGACATGATAACCAATATGACTACAATTATTGAGGAAAGTAATATTATTTCTTAACCGATCATATCTTTGTTAGTGGTTGTTCTGGAACAACAACAAGTCATCTCTACAATTGCTTACAACTTGGTACACAATATTGTCAAATAATGTGAAGGAAGTTGAAACCTCACTTGTTTAATGATGAATTAATGGAAGAAGAAGAAAGGTTTGATAGGATTTATGTGGAAGCACATTCTTCAGATGCCATTATACAATAGGATGATATTAGTGTGATATTTAATATCATTGGTTGGAGTACCACTTCCCTTATTTCTTCTACAAAGATTTCAAATGAAAGTCCCCAGGGGCATACTTAGGAGGAGATCAAAAATATTACAGAAGGCCTATTAGCAATGAAGGAAACGATTAGGAGGCTAAAAGGCACAATTTTAAATAAGGACAATGCTACTTAGATGTGTGGAATCATGTGTGCTAGGACAACTTCCAAGCTTACTAGTATTATGTAGAAGTTAAAATTCCTAATGGGGCAGCAAGAGAAACATGCTCTTCAGTTGAATTTAGCAAGAGCAATACATGGGATGTACAAAAACCATATTCAAAAGTACATAGACAAGGCTTGCAGCACCTTGAGTCCACATTTTTGTATGAGTGGATACGTGATTAATGAGCAACCTTGCACATTATTGTTCAACCCAGATAAAGAGAGGGTGAGGACACATAACATGGGATGGAGGGTTGGTATAAGGTGTTTCCTTATATATTGGAGGAATCATTTGAGTCATGTAGGTCCATCAAGTTGTTTCTAAAATATGGTTATTTTGTGGGGATGTAGGAAAAAGAGATAAAGCTCCAATATATTGGTATTCCAAATGTCACCTGAGTAGCGCAATGGAAACATGATGGAATCCCCAAGTTGGAAATGGGATCCAAGTGGTGTACACTCATGGGAGGAATAATTTGACATATTTCCTTGGTTGACATACTCAAATATGATACCACCTTTTGGATACATGATGATACAAACATTTGGGATCCAGGGATGTTAATGATGGATCGTTTATTGCACCATGGGAAAGCGTTGGGAGGAGGTACTTGGATCAATAATATCTTATTGATGCATAAGGATCTTAGCATACTACTTTTTAGATTCATTTGGGATCCAAGATTTGGTTTTGGCATACAGGTTATTGATTTCATTTTATTAATGTAGCACGAGTTCTTTAGATTCATTTGGGATCCTGGTATTTGTGTGGACTCTAAAATTGCTTAAGGACAAGAAATCTTGGGAAGGGAGGACTATCGTGTCCCTTTCAAAGTCATCAAAAAAAGGTAAAAAATGGGACCCATGGAATTCAAATGATCCACGGTATCCTCCCATGGCATTTCGAGTGACCCGTGGTATTCAAATGACCCATGGTAATCACCCATGGTATTTAGATGACCCATGGTATTTTCTCATGGTATTTTGATAGCTCATGTCTTTAAAGGGAAAACTAGATGTCTCTCATGAACATGTATTGGTTATTTGTCTTCTTTTAATTTTAGAGACCATAGTGCTTGAGTATGAGGGTATGAACCTACGTAAGGGAAATAGTTTCAGTAGTGCATTCGCCCTCGCTGATCTGACCATATTGGTTTCAGTGTTGAGATCATACAACCTAGCTAATCAAAACTAGTTAATTCAGTGGGGAGATTCAACCACCCTGGCTAGTCTAGAGGAGGAGCCATCCAGGTTTCTCGTTAGTGCTCCACGTTGGAGATTATTATTCAACCAAGCATGCCATTTTTCAAAATGATTTACAAGTTATAAATCTGAAGCATTGACACGTAATTTTGTAACTAATAGAAATAAAGAATTGATTGAGTTATTATTTGTCGCTCATTTGGATTTCCATTATGCATTGTCTTGTACGATGTTTTACTAATTAATTTTGTAGAATTTAATTGTAGATTGAATACTCCTCGTGTAATGTTATAAAACATAACACTCAAGTATACTCTACTCATCTACGGAAAGCTATTCATGATTGAGAAGCAATATCAAAAACATGAATTATGAATCAACACACATACACGAGGATATATCTAGGGGAAAGAACTGCTCAAAACCCCTTCCTATATGTATTGAAATAGTCAGAAAATAGAGAATAAATGCAATTTTTTCTCAAGCCTGAGCAACCTCTACACAAGTATAATCTATCTCATTGCCTCACAGACTAACTTTGGCCAATAATTAGCCAATTTTCCTACCTGGCAAGCTCCTATTTCCCTGCATTGTTTCCTTGGGGATTAACCCCTATTATCTATGGAAATTCCTCATCCGTAATTATGAAATCCCTATATGCTCTTCTCTGTCTACATGCACCACCTATACAACTTGGATAATTATACAATTGATAGTACACTTCCCTTGAACTCCAGTCTCAACTAGGTAACTCGAATTTCATGCATGCATGAGTTAATTATTAGTTGATTTATAAGTTAATTAGTTGAATACTAAAATTGCACCCCACTGCTAGACCTACTAGTTCCTCCAACGATTGGAACTAGTTTATCTTACCTTAACTCAATTTAACTGAATTAAATTGCTACAACTGAAAATTAAACTCAACCTAATCTCCTAAAATTTAGGAATCATTGTACACAACTCAAGTTAAGCCCTCAAATCGAATTAACTAAGCTAACAAAGTGATAACAATTCAGTTAACTCAGTCAAGTTGTCTTGTGATGTGGAATTTCGATTTTTTCCTAATCTAATTTAAGGGAAAATTAAATTAGGAATTTCTTGTTGCATTTTCAACACTCCCTCTTAGTAAGAAATGGATTCACATCTACCCCGATCAAGAAACTTTGGAATGTGTTGCATGAACACTTATCTCTGTTGTTGTTGCTACTACAACATCTAAAACTAAGAAACTTACATAAAAATAAATAAAAACAATCATTGAATCAATATGCAACTGTCTACTGGGAAAACTGTGTTGTTGTTGACGCTGCTACTGAGCCTCTTGCTCTGTTGTCAACACTTCTCTCTACTCCTCAGTACCTGACTGAGATTTATCATCCTACTACTAAATAATGTGGGTCCCTCTAGCAAGGTAATGATCCATGAGACAATAAAACACCTCAATGGACCCTACCCAAATTTCTGCAACTCTACGGACTATTGCTTCACATCGCCCCACCTCACACCGGAAGGTATGGATGCATGTGCTCCCTCTGCCCACTTGGCTTGAAATCTCCCCCTATTGGAGGTCTTTGCTTGAGTGGATGTTTCCACTCTATCTCCTCTCTACTTCACCATTTGTGGCTTCTCCACAACTTGTTGAGGGTGCTTTTCAGGCTCCATTTTGAGAAGCAAATCATGCTCCCTCTCAACCACCAAGTCTCTAACATTTGTCTTTCTCCTTAAGGCTTTGCATGAATCTTCGACCTCGAGTGCATACAGGTTCTTGACTCGCACACCAATTTTCTTTACCTATCCCGTGGCGATGTGTCTAAGGAAAACCTTCCCTTTGATAAATATCACATCGTAGCCATTGTATTCCAATACCATGATCGAAACTAGATTCTTCTTTAGACCCGGTACAAACATCACATCCTTAAGTCTGAGAGGGGAGCCAAACTCCCTCTGAAAAATAATTGTACAAATATTGGTTGTGCTATACCTCCTATCATTTCCAAACTTTATGTTCTGCTTTAGGTATTTCTCCTCCAAGTCACAGAAGAAATTTCTATTCCCCATCATATGGAATGAGGCACCACTATCAAGATAACACATGCTTCCCATTACTGTGCTTGCCATGCATGCAATGAGATTAAAATAAAGCTTGAATTGTGAAGCTAGATCTTCACCTACTACTGTTACTGCAAGATCCTTCTTGCTTGCCTTCTTCTGTGCACATTTCCTGGCATAGTGCTTGAATTCATGACAGTGAAAGCACTTGATATTGGACAAGTCTTTCTTATTTCCATCCTTGCCTTGGGACTTCTTTCCCTTGGATTTCTCTCCCTTGCTAACTAATTCAAGGTATTCTTCCTCTTCTTTGGATGAGGTCCCATCTCTATTGTCCTGCCTTATTTCTTCCTGCACTATATCAGACCATAACCGCTACCAACTTGGTAGTTTATCTCTACCATTCATAGAATCTTGATAACTGTGCCAGCTCTTGGGAAGATCCAACAGAGCTAGAGCTACCAAATATTTTTCTAGAATATTAACACCGACCCCGCAAATCTCATCATGACGCTGTGTAAAATTTCTCAGGTACTAAGGAATTGTGTCATTTTTTTTGCATTTTTATGCTCTGAAGCTTGTCCTTGAGTGCCAAATTATTATGGTCACTATTGTTTTCAAAGTTTGTCATAATTTTCCACATCACGAGTGGATTTTCTTTTCCATGGAAATTCAAGACAATATGATCTCGAACTCCCTCCAATATGATTTTTCTCGCTTTAGCCACACCCTTCTTCCACTAAGCGAGATCTTGGGCATCAAATGTTGGGGGTTTTACTACATCTCTTTTGATGTAATATAATAGCTCATTGTCATCCAATACAGCCTCCATGCAGATCTTCCATGCCACAAAACTTGTGTTCCTTCCATATCATACTCGATCCTGAGTTCGGTGGAAGTCATATTCTCAGTCCTAGAGAAAGCCTACAACACTAATTTTGAAATTTGAACCTCCTACAAAGACAACTTTGAAATCTCTTATGTACTATGAATCTAGCTCTGATAACATGTAGAAGTTAAATGTAGATTCAATACTGCTCTTGTAATGTTCTAAAACATAAGAATCATATATACTCTACTCATCTGCGAAAAGTAATTCACAATTGAGAAGCAATATCAAAAGCATGCATCATGATTGAACACACATACACGAGGATATATCTAGGGGAAAAAAACTACTCAAAACCACTTCCTTTATGTATTGCATTAGTCGGAAAATAAAGAAGAAATACAATGCTTTCTCAAGCCTGAGCAACCATTGCACAAGTATAATCTATCTCACAGACTGACTTTGGCCAATACTTAGCCAATTTTTCTGCTTGTAAAGCTCCTATTTCCTTTCGTTGTTTCCTTAGCAATTATCTCCTATTATTTAGGGAAATTCCTCATCCATAACTATGCATTCCCTATAGGCCTTTCTCTGACTGCATGCACCACTTGTACAACTTGGATAATTATACAACTGATAGTACACTGCCCTTGAACTCCAATCTCAATTGGGTAACTCGAATTTCATGCATGCATGATTTTTAAATGTTGATTTTTGTAGCATCGGAAAGTGTTCTAAATCACAAACTTTGTAAGGAGGCTTGGACATCATTATTCCAAAGAACCCAGAAACCGTTTGTGGAAATTCCACTCGGTTATTGTCTTATTAAAATAATAAATTATTTTAATGGAGACCCTAAGTATAAACTTAGGGAAATTAAATAATTAAAGGGTATTAATAAGACAGAGTGTGAATCTTATAGAGAATGAAGATCAAGTCAATTTTTAATCTTAGCCATCGATTAGACTTCTAATCTGGGCCGTTGATTCATCAACGAGAAGATTATAAAAAAATGCTTGAGGGTCATTTGGAAAGTAAGCCAGGCATACACTCAATACCCAAAGGAGATCAATTATGAAGGAATAGAATTCGATTTAAGAGGGAGAGTTGCAGGGCGGATTTGTAGAAGCAAAAGGATAAGAGGGAGATTCAATAGTGACTGAGCATGAGGACAGAGGGACATAGAGAGCCACAGAAGGCAGCATAGAGATGCAACGCAGTGAACCCACACAGATTGATGCAGTCCAGCGCAGGGACTGCGTAGAGAGATGCGCCGACAAACGCAGAGGGAGTTAGAGGCTCTTCCGGGTGTTAGAAAATTTTCAGGAGGTGTCGAGAATTAGTCTCAGGTGTTTTCTGATTATATCTGCCAATGTATTCAAGTTTTCCCACACTGGGTTTTTCCGGGGACAATTGTCCAAAAATAAGTGTGTACATGTGATTGGTTCTTATACTTATGTTCTTTACTGTTTACTTCTCTGCATATATAATTGTGAATGTTACAGTAGTCTTTATTTCGAATTTTATTGATAGATTTAGGTAAATAACTTATCGGAGAAATAAATCTATCATTGCAATTGTAGATTTCCATATTGAAATTTTCACATGGTATCGGACCTAGAGATGAGTAACAGGAACTGAGAACTGACAAGTGAACATAAATCTAACATTGTTGCAGCAACTCGGAGGGGTTCATGCAGTTCTCCAGAAAGTAAGGGAAGCATGAAAGAACAGATGGATCATGATGTTTCTATTCTGGCATCCAGACTTAAAGAATAATTTGCTTGTGTGTCAAGCACTACTTCTCCTGAATTTTGGTACATTGGCTATGGAGCTTCTGCTCATATGACGGGAGTACTAAATGTTTTTCCGACTACCGAGAAGAGCTAATGAACTTTAAAATTACCATGGGTAATAAATCAAAATGTACCCCTATTGGAAAAGGCACCATATTATTTCAGATCGAGGCTGGAAATAAGCTTCGGGCCACTAATGTACTGCACGTGCCCAGGTTGGGATGAACTTACTTGCAGTGTATCAACTTCAAAACAGAGGTTACGATGTTTTATTCATTGGTAACAGAGTTTACGTCAAACACCCTAGTTGGAAGAAGAAAGCACAAATCAGAGTAAGGAGCAACAAGCTTTATAAGTTACAGCTCGAATCCCCAATGGCACTAATAGGCAACATTGATGAAACAAAACTGAATGAACTGTGACACAAAATAATGGGGCATTTGCATCATGGGGCATTAAATATTCAGAAGAAAACAGTCACGGGAGTTCCAAAACTGAGCACCAAGCAGGACGATGTCTGTAGAGGGTGCGTATTGGGAAAATATGCGAAGGCACCATATCAGAGAAGCAACAATAGGGCTAAGAGTGTATTGGGCTTGATACACTCAGATATCTGCGGACCAATTTCCACTGGAGCTCTTAGTGGTGCCGATTATTTTGTCACCTTTATTGATGACCATTCCAGGAAAATCCAGATCTACTTTCTGAAGTCCAAGGATGAAATCTTCAATCGATTTAAAGAGTTTAAAGCTCTGGTAGAAAATCTGATAGGAAAGTGGATCAAGGCGTTGCATTCAGACATGGTGGAGAGTGCACAGACAAGGAATTCACAGGGTTCTGTGCAAGGGAAGGTATCATAAGAGAGTGGACCTCTCCATATAATCTAGAGCATAATGGTGTGGCAGAAAGGAAAAATAGGACTATTGTCAAGGCTACAAGGGAAATGTTGTATGATCAAGGTATGCCCAAATTTTTGTTCGTTGAAGTTTGTAATACATATGTCTATGTTCAGGATAGGATTCCTCACAATGCATTGGGAAGGATCGCGCCAGAAAGTGTCTTCATTGGCAGCAAGCTTTAAGTGAGTCTTTAGGATCTTTGGCAATACGACATATTGCCATGTGCCCAGTGAGAAGAGGAAGAAATTGAACATGACTGCGAGAAAGGAGTATCTGGTAGGATACAGTGAGAATGCAAAGGCTTACCGCATTTACATTTTGGAGAATTGGAAAGTTGTAGTGTGGAGGGATGTTATATTTATGGAGGAGATGCCCTTCAAAAGATCCCGAGAGTTGCCTTATGCTACGTAGTCTAAGGAGGATCCGTTCGTTCAACCAAAACGACCTGCAGGAGATAATTCAGCTGCCTCTCTAAGGCATGGGGACCCAAGGGACACTTCTCCCGAGGACTTGCAGGAAGGAGAGTAGGTAAATCCACCCGCTACTAGTGGGAGAATGAGCAAGGAAATGCGACAAAATTTAAGGGACGTAGAAGACTTTGTCAGAGCCCCCAGAGATGTGAAGAGACAACACAGGCAGCCTGAGAGGTACCAAGCCTTGGTTTCATAGGTTGGGAAACCTTCTAGTTTTTGGGAAGCATCTCAGCACCAGGTATGGGTATATGTGATGGTGGAAGAGTACAATTCCATCATGACGAATTATGTCTAGGAGGTGGTCCCCAGACCTCAGGATAGATCAATTGTAGGTTCAAGGTGGATCTACAAGATCAAGTATGTTGCAAATGGCAACATCAAGAAATGTAAAGGCAGGTTTGTGGCTAAGGGGTATGCTCAGAAGGAAGGGATATATTATGAAGAAACCTTTGCCCCAATAGCCAAATATACCTCCATCATATATGTGATATCCCTTGATGCGCAGATGGGATGGGAAATTCACTAGATGGACATCAAGATTGCGTTTCTAAATGGGGTAATAGAAGAGGAGGTGTATATTGAACAACCAGAGGGCTTCGAGACACATGATCTAAATACTCATGTGTGCAAGCTTAAGAAAGCCTTGTATGGACTAAAGCAAGCTCCTGGAGCTTGGTATGGTCAAATTGACAACTACTTGCAGAATATGGGATTCATCAAGAGTGACGCATATCCCAATATCTATTATATAAGGGTAGTGAGTAAGCCCCTGATACTGGTTCTATATGTAGATGATCTATTTCTGACAGGATCATTGAGGCTCATCAAAGACTACAAGGAGAATTTGGCTACAAAATTCGACATGAAGGATCTAGGGTTGATGCACTATTTTATGGGGTTGGAAGTTTGGCAACAGAAGGGAGGATATTTCTTGGTCAAGGAAGATATACTACATAAATTCTGAAAAGATTTTTGATGGAGAACTGTAGACCCATGATGACTCCAATGATCACCAACTGGAATAAAATCGACACGTCGGAAGATGATGAGGTTGATCCTACTCTATATAGGCGGCTCATAAGATCTTTGATCTATCTGGTAAACACTAAGCCAGACATCTGTTATGTTGTAAATACCCTCAGTCAGTTCATGGTGGAAACTAAGAGGGTCCATTGGGAAGCAGCCAAGCATGTTCTCAGGTACCTTCAAGGAACAATCGAGCTTGGATTGAAGTACACCCGTGGTAGTGACAACAGGTTAAGTGGGTTCACTAGTGTAGATTGGGCAGGGAGTCCCATAGATTGGGAGAGTACTAGTGGGTACTGTTTCAATCTGAGATCAGGGATGACTTACTAGTTCAGCAAGAAACATAAATCTGTGGCGCTAAGCTCAGCGGAAGCTGAAAATATGGTAGCTAGCACAACTTCGTGTGAAGCCATATTTCTTCGGAAACTACTTGTGAACCTACTGAAGGATAAAATGGAAGCCACCAATATTTTATGTGATAATCAGAGTTGCATCAAGCTATCTAAAAATCTCGTGTTTCATGATCGGTCAAAGCACATTGACATCGGGTGTCACTTCATCAGAGATTGTTTCCAACGAGGAGTTGTACAGTTGCAGTACACTCCAACAGGAGAACAAGTGGCATAAATTCTCATGAAGGCTCTAGGGAAGACTAAGTTTGTCTACTTCAGAGAGAAGATGGAGATGATCAAGAATCCATTCCAGTAGCAGGAATGGATAGGATCAGGATTTAGAGGGAGCTGCAGTACAGATGAAGCAGTGACAGTGGCAGTGTCATGGGTAGTAGTATAGAAGGCAGCAGCGCAGCAGATGAGGGGCAACAACCAAATATCAACAACGCAAAGGATGCTTCAAAAGTAGAGCAGCATGCAGCAAGAATATTGCTATAACACCTTCCTCGCTAAGAGGGAGTGTTGATTTTTGTAGCATTGGAAAGTGTTCTAACTCACAAACTTTGTAAGGAGACTTGGACATCAGTATTCCAAAGAACCTAGATATCATTTATGGAAATTCCACTTGGTTCATGTCTTATTAAAATAATTAATTATTTTAATGGAGACCCTAATTCTAAACCTAGGTAAATTAAATAATTAAAGGGTATTAATAAGACAGAGTGTGAATATTTTAGAGAACAAAGATCAAGTCAAGTTTTAATCTTAGCCATTAATTAGACTTATAATCTGGGTCGTTGATTCATCAACGAGAATATTATAAAATAAGGCTTGAGGATCATTTGGAAAGTAAGTCAGGCATACACTCAGTACCCGAAGGATATCGATTATGAAGGAATAGAATTCAATTTCAGAGGGAGAGTTGCAGGGCGGATTTGCAGAAGCAGAAGGAGAAGAGGGAGAGTCAGCAGTGACTGAGTACGAGGATAGAGGGATGTAGAGGGCCACAAAAGGTAGCGCAAAGCTGCAACGTAATGAACCCACGCAAAGTGACGCAGTCTAGCGCAGGGATTGTGCAGAGAGACACACAGACAGACGCAGAGGGAGTCAAAGGCTCTTCCAAGTGTCAGGAAATTTTCGGGAGGGGATGAGAATTTTGTCTCAGGTGTTTACTGATTATATATGCCAGTGTATTCCTTGTAAAGATTCATTTGCTGAAGAATAATAGTAAAACCCTCATCTGCTACACAGATTTTCCCAGGGTTTTTCTGGGGACAATTGTCCAAAATTAAGTGTGTACACGTTATTGTTTCTTATTCTTATGTTCTTTACTTTTTACTTCTTTGCATATATAATTGTGAATGCTGCAGTAGTATTTATTTCGAAGTTTACTGATGGAATTCTATAAATAACTTAGTGAAGTAATAAATATGATAAATAAATCTGTCATTGCAACTATAGATTTCCATATTGAAATTTTCACAATTATTAGTTGATTGACCAGTTAACTGGTTGAATATTGAAGCTGCACCCCACTGCTAGACGTCCCACTAGTTCCTCCAACAGTTGGAACTAGTTTAACTGACCTTAACTCAATTTAACTTAATTAAATTGTCACAACTCAAATTAAACTCAACCTAGGCTCCTAAAATTTAGGAATCATTGGGCACAACTCAAGTTAATCCCTCAACTCGAATTAACTAAGCTAATTGAGTGATAACAACTCAATTAACTCATTCAAGTTGTCTTGTGATGTGGAATTTCAATTTTATCCTAATTTAATTCAAGGGAAAAGTAAATTAGGAATTTCTTGCTACATTTTCAACATAATTTGCACACAACATGTTTAACAAAATGTCCATATGGAAAAAGGTTTCTCTTGATTTCATTTAAAGTCTTTGAATGTGTAAGTGAGAAATTTGTGAATTTTTAGCACATATCTAAAAGAGACATTATAGTGGTATCAGTTGTTGTGCATCTTGTCGACGTGATGGATTTAACAATGAAATATGGTGACCGACACTCCTCTTAAAAAATAGAGCAGTATGTTGATGGGATTCTTGAAAAATATGCTAGATAAAGAGGAGGAAGTTTTTAATGCAAGAGACAAGCTTGGTCATTTGTCTCCATCAAGAGAAGCTCTTCTTAGCTCGTTGGAGGAGGTGGCAAAGTGTTTACATAAGGTGGATTAGAGACCTTCCTAGTTGATTCAAGTAAATATTTACTTGAGTGAGCATGGGTTGTTGAGACACGAGGATGAGGTAATACTTGTTGTTACACATTGTTTAAGTGAACTTCTAAGGGTTATAACTCCTAACCTTCCTTACAAGGAAGATATAATGAAGGAGATATTTCACCTAATCATTGAAAGTTTTCAAGGGTTAGATGATATCAAAATTCCTTCTTTCAGTAAGAGGGCTAAGATTCTAAATTTGATGGTGCAAGTCAAATCATGTGTTGTCATGATTGATTGTGATTTTATTCTACAGGTGTTCCATTTTTTCCTCATTGTTATTAACAAGGATCATAAAATATCTATTAATGATGAAATGAGAACCATTATGACTACAAATATTAAGGAAAGTGATCATGTTATTTCACAGTTTATGTTATCATTATTAGTGGTTGTTATGGAACAACAACAAGTCATCACTATAGTTGCTTACAACTTGGTGCACAGTATTGTCAAACAATGTGAAGGGAAGTTGAAACCTCACTTGTTTAAAGAGGAACTTATGGAAGAAGAAGAAGGGCATCATTTATGTGGAAGAACATTCATCAAATGCCACCATACAATAAAATGATAGTAATGTAAAATTCAATATTATTGGTTGGAGTGCTACTTCCCTTATTTCTTCTAAAAAGTTGTCAAAATAAGTCCCTATGCTCATCCTTAAGAGGAGATAAAAAAATCTTACAGAAGGCCTCTTATCAATGAAGGAAAACTTAGGAGGTTGAAAGGAACAATGTTAAAGTGGGACATTGAAATTGAGGTGTGTGGAATCATGTGTGTTAGGACAACTACCAAGCTTTCTAGTATTTAGGAGTAGTTAAAATTCCTTATGGGGCAACAATAGAAACATGTTATTGAGTTTCATTTGGAAAAATTAATAGGTGGGATGTACAAAAACCCTCTTCATAAGTATATAGACAAAGCTTGCAACACCTTGAATCCACATTTGCATATGAATGGATACATGATTAATGAGCATCCTTGCACAATATTTTCTAGCCCACGTAGAGAGAGGGTGATGACACATAAGCATGGGATGGAGGGTTGGTATAAGGTGTTTCCTTCTACGGAGAAAGGAGTCGAGTCTTGCAAGTCTCGCACGTTGTTTCTACGAGATCGTTATTTTGTGGGGATGTAGGGAAAAGAGATAGAGCTCCAACAAATTGGTATTCCATATGTCACCAGAGAAATGTAATGGAAGCATGATGAACTCCCAAGTTGGAAATGAGATCCAGGTGGAGTACACTCTCGAGAGGAAGATTTTGACATAATTCCCATGGTTGGATTACTCGAATATGTTAAAACCTTCAGGATACATGATGATACCAAGGTTTGGGATCCATGGATTTTAATGATGGATAATGTTTTGCACCATGGGAAAGATTTGGCAGGAGTGTAACAACCTGAAATTTTGGGTATTACAAGGAGGTATTGGGATCGACAATATCCTATTGATACAATAATAGTTTAGTGGAGCCTTCTTTAGATTCATTTAGGATCCAAAAATTGGACCTCATATACATGTTATAGATTTCATTTTATTGATGCAGTAGGAATTGTTTAGATTCATTTGGGATCCTATTATTTATATGCAGACTTTGGACTTGCTTGAGGGAAAGAAATCTCAGAAAGAGGGGATTGTCATGTCCCTTTCCAAGTGATCATCAGAAAGGAAAAAGGGGACCCATGATAATCATCAATGGTATTTAGATGACCCGTGTTTGGATGACCCATTGTATTAAGATGGTATGTGGTAATCACCCATGGTATTTAGAAGACCCATGGTATTCAAATGGCCCATGGTATTTTCCCATGGTATTATGATATCTCACGACTTTAAATGGAAGACTAGAGCTCTCTCATGAACATTAATTGTTTATTTGTCTTCTTATTGATTTGAGAGCACTTGGAGCTTGAGTATGAGGGTGTGAACCAACATAAGGAGGGTAATTTTGGTGTTGCATCCACCCTAGTTGATCTAGCAAGATTGGTTTTTGTGATTAAATCATACACCCTACCTGATAAAAAATAGTTTCGGTGGGGAGATTCAAACACCATAAATAGTTTATAGGAGGATCCATCTAGGTTTATCATTAATGCTCAATGTTGGATATTATTATTCATCCAAGCGTTCCATTTTGTATGAATATTTAAAGGCTATAAAACTAAAGCATTGGCATGTAATTTCGTAACTAATGGATATAAATAATTGGTTGAGTTATTATTTGTTGTTCTTTTGGATTTTCACTTTGCATTTTGGTATATGAGGGATTACTGCTTAATTTGCACACAACATGTTTAACGAAAATGTCCCTATGGAAAAAGGTTTATCACCATTACATTTAAAGTGTTTGAATATGTAAGTGATAATTTTGTGAATTTTTGGCACATATCTAAAAAGGGACATTACATTTAGTCACATGATCATGAAAAAGAAGACTCTAGAAGAGTTTGTATTGTAATTTTGGTTAAGAGTTGAGGGAGTCATACCTAACCACTAGTAGGCTATCAGGCTATGTTATAACCAAGCCACTGGGAGGAAAAGGGGTTCCATTATTTTCAAGTGCATTTTGTTCCATAGACGAGCATAGTAACTCAGTGGGATAGGGAGAGATAACACAAAGATGATTTGTGCATTATAGTAGCCACAGACCACAAGTCTTACTTCTTTGTACTCACAATTGTTCTCTATTCAGAGAAAGAGAGCAAAGTAGCCTCACCTTCGAGTTGGGTTTTCCCTTGAAATGGTTCTAAAGTTATATCTTGTGTCAATAGTTATTTGTGAGTTCTTATTTCAATGTTCTCTATTTTATGGTTAATTATAATTTCCATGCATACACAATAAACAATAAATTATAGATCCAAAAATCTAAAGAGAAATAAACCCTCGTATTTGTAGTTCTTAGGTTTTTTTAAGTATAATTTTATCAAATATGTTGCATTGAACTATCCATTGGAATATCCATGGTAGTTTACATATCATATTGGTATCAAAGCTAGTTTTTTTTTGGTATATTGTTGATAATTACATGGAATTTAGATCGGTTAAGCCAAAAGTCATAAAACCCCAATCACTGAGGAGAAATATATGAATTACCCTCGTGATTCCATATAGGATAAGTTTTCATGGAAGGAACCACATGTTGTAGATATACACCGTAATATGAATCTCCTCATGGTGGCCCTGACAAATATGCTCAAGCTATTTAGAGAATATGGGGGTTCTAATGTAGAGGTCTGACTAGAGGGGAGATCAAGAGATTAGGAAGAAATAGAGAATGAACCGAAGAAAGGACTAAAAAAAGATCAAACTAGTTTGAGTGTCGTGAACCATTCACAATCCCTGTTCAAAACGAAGCGAAGGTTGATATCAAGTTGTACCAAGGTGAGATCGATGCTCTGAAGATAAATCATTGGTTGCAATAATTAGAATATTATTCCAATGCTCATCATATAGAGGAATAATAGAATATTTCATTTACGCAACTAAAATTAGAGGGACGTGCCCTGACCTGGAAGGAAAGCCACACAAATACCTTGAGGTTGGAGGGAGATCCTCTAGTGATTAAGTGGGAGGACTTTAAAACCCTTATAAAGTCACAATTTTACCCTATCAGCTATGTAGAGGAATAGTGCACCCGGTGGCACTACTTCAAGCAGAAGCAGGGGTAGAGAATATAAGAGTACACCACAAAATTTAGAAATATAGTCATAATGTTGGGTATCTCCCAAAAGAACCTAGATGTACCCCGAAAGTATTTGGGGGGTCTAGACAACCATTTGCGGAAGTAAGTGATGTTATTCAAGCCCATATCAATGGATGAGGATTGTGTACATACATAATACCTAGAGAACATAGGATTGAAGAAAGGGAAACCAAGTGGATCAAAGCAAAAGGAGCATTGGGATGCTTCTAATTAGGGGAAGAAGAAGTGGAAAGCGAGAAAAGGTAAAAGGATGATAATCAAAACACATAAGTGAAAAGATCCCAACAACCACTATAACATTGACAATCATATAGAGGAGAAGTGATGGAAGTTACATCCAAAACTTAACCCGAAGAACAAAAAGAAAGATAATAAGAATAATAATATCATGGTCATTGATTCGAGAAACCAGGTTGAAAGCAGCTCGGACGCGGATGAGAAGATTACATGTATGCTAGTGCAGAAGGAGGTGAATTTGAGTAACCTTCAACAATAGGAAGAAAAATAAATGACCAAACCCTTCCACATAAAGATACAGGTCAAGAAGAAAAAGATTGATGCTCTGTTTGACTCAGGATCACAGGTGAAGCTCATTGTAGTAGAGCTAATAAAAAAATTGGGATTGGAAGTTCATAATCATCCAAGCCCATATCCATATGGATGGTTAAACAAGAACACAGAGATAAAGGTAACAATACATTGGAAAATTATATTTTCTATCGATGTTTATTTTATTGATGAAGAAGAACTATATGTAGTTCCCTTTGATGTATGTGGAGTGATGTTTGGAAGTCCCTACAGGTTCATGTTGGATGCAATCTTCATGTGGAGTGACAACTAGTACCAACTCATCAAGGATGGAAAAAATTTCACCATCAACACACACAAAGGCAAGTCAAAAAAACTTCATTGGTAAGTGCCAACCAAGCTAAGAAATTGATCATTTTTGGCAATAAGCACACTTTATTGGTTTTAAGAGAAAATAGGTTTGTAGAAGAGTTAGGGAAAGCAAAGGCATCCCTAGAGAGGTGTACTAAGAAACAGAAACAACAACTAGAATAGTTTTTACAGGTATACAGGGATGTGTTCCAAGAGCCTAAAGGGATACCACTCAAGAGGGAATGGAGCTCGAGATCCAACTATTGATGGACTCCCCACTACCAAACATTGGGATGGATAGATAGTATGTTATGTAAGCAAGTCAAGGAAATAAATAATTGCAATATTTACTTGAACAGGGTGTCATTCGACTGAGTACATCACCATGTGGGTAACCCATCATCATAGTGCCAAAAAAGGATGGGACTTGACGAATGTGTATTAATTATAGGGATGAACAAAAGCATGCTTAAGAACAAGTACCCCCTGCCCAAGATAGATGATCTGGTGGATCAGTTGCACCAAGCGAAATAATTCACCGAGTTGGACTTAAATCTATATATCACCAGGTTTGATTCAAAGAAGAAGATACTCAAAAAATCACCTTCAAAACCAAGCAAGGGTTGTATGAGTGGTTAGTCATGCCATTCAAACTATGCATTGCACTAGCTACATTTATGAGGTTGGTGAATGATATAATGTGACCTTTTATATATAATACTACATGGGAGGAGCACATCTCACATTTGACACATGTGTTAGAGACATTAAAGAAGCAGTAACTGCTCACAAATCTCAAGAAGTGTGAGTTTGCACACTAGTATTTGGTGTATCTAATATGTGGAGGAGAGTTGAAGATATATCCTGCCAAGATGGAGGCCATCGTGAAATGGTCAATGTATACTGATGTTTATGAAGTTAGGAGTTTCTTTGGGGCAACATAATACTTGAGGAAATTCATAGCTTTGTTTTTAGTGACAACAACACCACTCCATACCATTAAAAAAAAAAAAAAAAAAGAGTAAAAAGTTGTAAGAGTTTCTAGTGGGAAAAGGGTCAATATAGGGCCTTTGAGAAACTAAAGAAGAAGATCAATCAAGCACCAATTCTGGCATTACAAAACTTGCAACGACCCTTCAAAGTGGAGACAAACGCGAGTGGGTATGTTATGGGAGTAGTATTGATGTAGGGAGGAAGGCATGTATGCTACCATTCTGAAGTATTTCATGGGGCAATTATTAACTACCCTACCTACGGCAAGGATCTATATGATCTAGTCAAGCTATGAATAAGTGGAAACACAATATGATGGGAAAGGAGATACTAAAACACACATATCACCAACCACTATAGTACTTCTAGGCCCAAAGTAAGTTACAATAGACCAGGCATTACAAGTGGATTGGGTTTCTACAACAGTTTCATTTAGTTATCAAGTACAACAAGGGAAACATAAACAAGTTGGTTGACATGCTTTCAAGGCCACCTAAATCAAAGATCACAACTTTGGGAACTCTAATGCACATGGAGCCATTTAAACATGATGCATAAAGAGAGGTGTATTCATAGGAAAAGAACTTGAACGAGGTGTTTTAGTAGTTGATAAGCCAAATTCATGTGCATGATGGTGATAACATAGTTTACTACCATCTTTAGGGTTGCTTACTACATCGGTGAGTTATGGCACAAGAGATTGGGCTATCTACAACACGACACTTTGAAGATCATGCAACATATTTCTACAGGACTTCCAAAGGGTGCACTTGCGCAGAGAGATACATGCAAAGGGTGTACATTTGGGAAGTATACCAAAGCCACCTTTCACGATAAGGAAATATGAGTCAAGGCGATCTTTGAGAGAGTTCACTCAGATGTGTGTGGACCTTTCTCGATAGCTTCCATAGGGAAGCACATGTATTATGTGATTTTTGTTGATTATTTTTCAAGAAAGTGCTGGATTTTATTCATGTAGAAGAAAGATCAGACGTTCCCCGAGTTTTGTGAGCTCAAGGCACTTGTCGAGAAAGATACAAGGACAAAGGTGAAGGCTCTGAGGAGTGACAATGGTGGACAATACTCTCTAACGAATTCAAGAACTTATGTGCCTTGGAAGGAATTCAAAGAGAATTGATAGCACCTCACAACCCATAACATAATGGGGTTGTAAAAAGGAAGAACATAACTATTGTGGGAGAAGCACAAGCTCTATTGCATGATCAGGGCCTACTGTTGCATCTGTGGGCAGAAGCATGCAATAGAACAATATTTGTGCAGAACAAAAGTTCTCATCGGATACTTGGGAATGAGTACACCAGAGAGGTTTTTTTAGGGAAGAGAAAAGATGTGTCATATTTTGAAGTTTTTTGGTTCATTTGTTTATTTCCATGAGACCAAAGATGCCAAGAAGAGGCTAGAGCCAACAACAAAGTTGGGGATATTTGTGGGGTACACTTTACACCTCACAACTATTGGGGGTACTTGCCAGCACAAAGGATGACAATGGTCAGAAGATATGTGAAATTTGATGAAGAGAATGCCATGTTATTGTCCCTTGAGAGGGAGCTTGAGTTGCATGCAGTTGAAGAGATCTTGGCTCCAACAGAATAACCTCAAGATGTGGAGTAACCACAAGAAAAGGAACATAGATTGGTAGAAACCAGACATGCAGAGCCATCCACCAAAGATGAGAGGAAGCGCACCAGAGAGGTTAACAGATTATTGTTGGATGCGAGAGAGAATGTGGGAGTACCCACATCACATCGCAGGAAGAGAAGGTCCCCGGAGCGATACACTAGATACATGGATCTTATGAGCGAAGGTATTGATATATAACCATCCTCTTTTGAGGAAGCAGTGCAACAACCAGTGTGGGTTGATGCCATGGTTAAGGAGCATGACTTCATTATCAAAAACAGTGCATGGGAATTTGTCCCAAGACCAATGGGGAAGTCAGTTGTAGGATCCAGGTGGGTCTACAAGGTAAGCAGGCAACAGATGGGAGTGTGGAGAAGCACAAGGCCAAATTTGTGGACAGAGGTCTCTCTCAGGTGGAGGGGATTGACTATGATGAGACTTTTGGACCAATCGCAAGTTACTCATCTATTAGATCCATCCTTGCACTCTCAGCGCAGATGGGATGGAAGATACATCAGATGGATCTAAAGACAACCTTTCTCAATGGATTTATTGAGGAAGAGGAGTGCATTGAGCAACCAAAGGGTTTTGAGACCTTATACAGAGAGTCACATGTGTGCAGACTCAAGAGAGCATTGTATGGGCTGAAGCAAGCACCTCGTGCTTGGTACACTAAGATCGACAACTATTTCACCGACTTGGGCTTCACCAAGAGTGAAGTGGATGCGAACCTATATCATATTGTGGTTGATGGTAAGCTTTTGATTTACTCTATGTCAATGATTTGATACTGACAAGTGATGAGAAGCTCATAAAGTATTACAAAGAGGATCTTGCAAGAGAATTTGAAATGAAGGGCATGGGGCTCTTGCACTATTTCCTTAGATTTGAAATATGGAAAAGAGATGGGGAGATATTTGTATCTCAGGGCAAGTATGCCAAGGATATTCTGAGGAAGTTCCACATGGAGGGAAGTAAACCCATGGAGACTCCTCTAGCAAGAAACTGGAGGAAGGAGGATGCTACTTCAGGCGAAGCAGTGGATGCTATTGTTTACAGGCGGCTTGTGGGTTCACTCATGTATTTGGTGAACACACGACCATACATATGCTACGTAGTTAACCAGCTGAGCCAAGCTATGGTTAAGCCTACTAAGCTCTTTTGGAAGGCAGTGAAGCATGTGTTGAGATACCTCAAAGGCACTATAGAGTATGGATTATGGTACAGATGAACAAAGGGAGTGAATCTTCAACACTTCATTGATGTAGATTAGGCAGGGAGTCCATCCGACATGAAGAGCATATCAGGGGGCATCTTCAACATAGTATCAATAAAAATTTCTTGGTATAACAAGAAACAAAGATCATTTGCACTCAGTTCAGAAAAGGCAGAGTACATGGCAACTAGTCATGCAACATGCGAGGCCATCTGGATGAGGAAGATACTTGTTGGTTTGTTTGGTCAACAGATGGATCTGACGGTGATACATTATGATAACCAGAGCTGCATCAAACTCCTGGTTATTCCAATATTCCATGACAGGTCTAAGCATATTGATCTGGTATCACCATCTCAGAGATTGTGTGCAGAGGCAGATTATGTCACATTCCCAAAGAGGAGCAGGATGCAGACATCTTGACGAAGGCGCTGGCAAGAAGCAAATTTGAATTCCACAAAGACAAGATCAGGGTAGCAAATAATCCCTTTATTGTTGAGAGGGAGTGTTGAAATGGCACCCAAAGGGGGCTTCTGATTTAATTTCCCCTTAATTAAATTGGAAGATAAATTGTAATTTCATCTCATGATAACCTGTATTAGTTAACTAAGTCCAAATGACTGGGTTAGCTTAGGAAATTTGCGTTGAAGGTCAAGGAGGAGGCATGTAGAGGATTTTTCTATTTTTAGGGGGTCCAATTATAGTTATTTGTGAGTTGTAATTAGTTGACTCAATTAATTGAGTTAAAATCAATTTAACTAGTTCTAATTGAGAGATGAGCTAGTGAGAGGTCCAATGAATTAAATCTGATTTAATTCACAAGTATTGATCAATTAGTTAAATGATAATTCACTATAAATTGTTGTTGCATGTCAGCTCTAAGGAAGGCCCAGTTGAAACTGAGGTTAAAGGGATGATAACTATCAATTGTATAATTAGAAAATTGTATAGGTCAGTTATAGAGTCATGAGGAATCCTATAATGCATTCTGCAATCAATTCCAAGGAATTTCCTCTTTAATAGGGAGACGATTCCTCCAGGAATGCGTGAGAAAGGTAGGCTGAGTAGAGACTGAGAATTGGTTAAGTATTTGACTGATTTTGCCTAGATCAGAGTGAGAGAGTTGGCAGAGTGTAGGAGTTTCTCCGTGAGAGAAAAACATTGTATTGGTTCATGGTCTTGACTTTATAGAATATACAAATAGCAGGGTTTTAGGCAGTGTGCTTTCTCTAGATACATCTTGTGTTGTGCGATTGATTATTTATTTCTCTTACTTGTTATGTGATTGTGCGATCATGTTTTGTTTCCGCAAATTGTAAACGGATTCAATATTTTGTTTTAGTACACTACAAGATTCTATTGAATGTCGTTGTTAGATTTTCTAAATGGCTTAATTTTTTGTACTCACAACGATTTTCTATTCAGAGAAAGAGAGCAAAGTAGCTTCACCTTCCGGCTAGATTTTCTCCTGAAAGGGTTTCCCACGTTATATCTTGTGTTAATCGTAGTTTGTGGGTTTTTGTTTCACTATCCTCTACTTATGCATAATTATAATTTGCATGCATATGCAATACATAGTAATTTACAAATCCATAAATCTAAAGAGAAATAACCCCTCGTATTAGTAAATCTTGGGTTTTTTTAAGTATAATTTTATCAGATCTGTTGTTACCAACTATCCAATGGAATATCCACAGTAGTTTACATGTCAAATATGGGAAGGTCCATTTGTGGAGAAGAACCAATTCTCCTCACAATCCCTTGGAAGGACGAACACCACAAGAACCACAACAATAAAACCTTTAGAAATGTTCATATGGGAATATGGGTTGAGATCAATCTTGGTTGCCTGCCACTGAGACCACTTGTAGGTGGCTTGTGTCAAAGTTTCGGGGTTAATTACAAAGACTACATCTAGAGAAGTAATTTTTGTCACAAGGCCATCCTAACAACGTTGAAAATCCAGAGAAACCTGGAGTGAATATGAGTCACATAAGGGGTGATAGAAACGACATTGCCTTGCCAGGTTTTCTTTTGTAAGCCCCTGGAAGCGGAACTAGAATGTTCAGAAATCCAAATTAGTAACCATTAAGGGCATTGGAAGGGACTAATCTTTATCCATTGAATAGTATTAAATAGGAAATGCTAGACTTGGGAGAATTGAAGGAGGCCCATCCCATTTTTAATACATTGTGACAAGTCTCTACACCAAGAGAAATGATGAAAATTCATTCTCAGGATTGAAATATGAGCATTAACACTTGCCACTTGAAGCTAATTGAATTTCAAATTAATGAGTTGAGGTGGATTGGCAAGATTGTATGGAAACTTGATACCAGCTTCAATGTAATTTCCAAATTGTTCTATACTCTCTATCGTCTTTCTCATGTTGAGAACATTTTTTATGCAAATAACTGAGTGGTGGATTAAAAATGTTGGTCTATGTTGTTTGCATCTCACATGTATAAATAATTAAGGTGGTGTGTTTCCATGCACTATTGGCATGTGGTCCAGTGGGACGACAATAACCTTGCCCCCACCTAATTGCATCTCGAACACCCCATCTTGGCAGGTGGGGGGAGGGGGGGGGGGGTATTCTTGGGATGTTACGAATTGAAGATGAAAATATTTTAAATTAATTGATAATAATAATAATAATAATTTCATTTTAATTTTTAAATTAAATTAAATATCTCTTTTGTAGGGAAATTTAAGAAGATATACATATTTTATCGTTCTCTTAACTTGAACCTATAATCCTAAACTAATGTTGTGGAATTTTTTCAATTTAAAAATAAATAAATTTTAAAGTTTATTATTATTATTATTTTGTAATCTAGAGGAACTTGGCAACTCGCGTGACACAAGGCTACCAATAAACCTCCAAGGGTCTACGACCTGTCCTCCTCTTCGTAAACTAGGTCACAACTGGGGGGATTTGAACAATGGATCTCCTAGCTACCACAAACTCACATTACTTTGATCACTAATTGCGTTACCCCCTTTAGGACAATTTTAAAGGTTATTTTTATTTAAATTAAAAATAACTTTAGAATTTTGTCTAAAATATTGATTATTATTATTATTATTATTGGTAAGTAAACAATTATCATTTATAGAAAAAGATTACATGGTTGCCCATAACTTTTCAAAATTATACCAGCCTCACTCTTACCAAATTTGTTGGCCAATAGGTAGTTTCCAATTTTTTTGACAACAAACCAAAAAGACTTTACTCTCTCGAACAAAAGGGGTGCACAAGACCAAAACATAACAGATACCCATCTAAGAGCCAAATGAATTTACTAGAGCAAGGCTCTTCAATCTGGATCCAGGGGGAATCGAAAGCCATAATTTGCATTGTATGTACTCCATGTAAGCCAAACATGCATCTAGGCAAGCAACAATGTCTTGCATTCACCATTGGTTCTTTGAATATTGCTGAAGAATGAGATGATCTCATTGTGATCGTCATGTTTTTCCTTTATAACTTGCCCCAATAGAGTATTCAACTGCCAATGGATGGTGACCAAGTGCATGTACTTATTTCTCCTTCCCCTGGGGTTCCCCACACCCGAGATCCAATGTGAGGTTTCACTAATGAGCTTAGAGTCTAGAAACGATTGCCTTTCTCTACGAACAATCCTTTCAAGGTGGTGAATGTCCGCTTGAGTACTGGGGGAAGTTTCAATCTGGAAAGCAGTTGCTGCCTCTTGGGCATGAACCTCAAAGCGAGGCCTATTGGTCTGGCTATGCTCCCCAATAGCTCAACGAGCATGCCCATGTTGTCTCGGCATGCTGAGCCAAACAAATGACCAAATAAAACAATCCTTAATAAAATCGTGAGTGCAACTCCACAAAGGGCCCAACCAAATCAATTACACAGGGGTAATCAGAATATGCCAACAACCTACAGTGATTGCAAAACCCCCTCCTCCATAGTACCAGAGGGAAAATGGGAATTATGGGATGCCTATAGGATGACTCAACAAACACAGTGCACTGCTAACTAGCCCGCTACAACACCACAAAAAAACTGAAAACAAGAGAAGGAGACCAAAGGCTTGCAACCTACCCACTTGACGAAAACCACTTGAGAATAAAAAAAAATCAAATGGAGAAAACCAGACATTACAACTACATAGTTAATCCAAGAGAGGGATTGAAACCCAATAATTATCCAATAACCAACCAGGACAATAAAGAAGAGACGAACAAAATAGAAGCGCATAATTACCTTAGATTTAAGCTTGACAAAAATGGAGGTGCCTAACCGTGGACTAGTACCAGAGTGGCGAGCCTTCAATTGCTCCCAATCCACGCCAGTCAATGCATGTGAATTTAATGCCTTCCATAAGCCAAAGACCCTAGCTTTTGGAACTTGCATTTTCCAACCAAAGATACCCACAAGAAATGACCACTCAAGCAACCAATTACTAACATTTAAATTGAGAATCAAGCTTGCAGGGTCGCCTATAAAACTCCCTTGCAACCCTTGAATAACCCACACAAATCTCATTAATAAACAACTAGGAAGAATAATTGAGAAAGCTAGAACAAGACAAAGTATAGTAATTAAGACATAGGGGCCTGGGATAGGGCCTATTGCAGAAGGTAGAGACATAATTTATCTCAGAGAAACTCACGAACATGATGGTTGGAAAACTCCTATGCTTGATGGTTATTTGAAGTTAGTAGTTTGGAATGAGGGAGCAAAAAATGGAAAAGTACGAAGGAATACTGGTTTTAGTGAAAGAAAAATAAGGCCGTCACATTCAGTTAGTGAAAGAGGATACAAATAAACAATATTTATGGTTCAAAATAACATAGAATGAGTACCACATAAGAATTGCAACATGTTATTTTGCACTTCAAGTATCAAAACTTACAAAAATAAGTGATTGGACAACAAAGATCTGTATGCAGCTTTAAAGCAATATATTGTCGCATATTCTCAACAGGGAGAAGTTCTTTTAGTTGGAGATTTCAATGCTAGAACAACAAATCAACAAGCTAGTAATCTTTGTTGCAAAGAGGATCACTAATCAGAGGCTCAGTGTTAAGCTCAAAAATTAAAGTGCTCACAAATGCTCCAAACTATAACAGCAACAAAGAGCTCGTCGCCAGGAATCCGACGCAATTCGTTTCATAAAAAACCGACTCCACATGAGGAAGTTATGACATGTTGTTCGTTTTCCTAAACAACTAACAAATTTGTAGAACATGACAAAATGATGACATGACAACCCAATCAGCAGAAACAGGAATATTCTAGAATATTTTGTAATTTTCGCCAAATGACACTGTGATAAGTGTCACTACAATATTTGCCAGAGAGCTTTAAAGGTGAAATATTTTTACATCTTGTCCTAAGGTTGAATTTGATTTTTTTTTTTTTTTTTGGTTGGACATTCCAACCAGAGGCGGACACATGGTGCAACAAGGGACCGCCACATGCCCCCTCTGGTGGACCGAGTTTTGGAGGATTGGTCGAATTTCATGTTGTTCAAAGGTTGGACTATGCCGAAAGTTGGACTATTGGGCACATATGAATTTTATTAAAGGTTGGATATTCCAAAGTTCAAACTATATCCAAAGTCCAAAATTTGTTAGATATTCCAAAGTTCAAACTATATTAGGCACATATATATTTTACAGAGAAAATTTATTTATAAATCTAAAGATGAAATTAGCTCGACAAAATTAACATTTAGATTTAGATCAAGTTGGTATCAGAGCCCAAGGTTGCTAAGGTTATTTGCTTGATAGTTGCTCGAGTTTTGTGCAAGTAGGGTTTTAATGGTTGCAAATTTTGTGATGATTACGAGGTTAAAGTTGCAGGGAGAAGAAGAGAAACTATTGGTTGCAAGTCCTGAGATTAGGACCAAAAGAAGGAGAGCCACAAGGACACCATCTCCACCCAAAGTTTCACTCACAGCTGCACTTGAAGCACCTCAAGTTTTATCTCAAGAAGTTGATATTGAAGAGGTACAAGTTGCACCAGAAGCTGAGCTTGAATCCATAGCCATCATGTCAGGTTTTGGAGAGACTGAAGGTCTTTCAGAAGAGGAAGCGTACAATAAGGCTTTATATGAACTAACTGAAAGGGTTAGGATCCTCCTTGAAGAGAGGGACACCAGGATGGTTGGAGAGAATTCTAAGTCTCCACATGGAGATGGAACCTCAAAAGGCAAGAAGGATGAAGAGAAGGATTCAAAGGGCAGTGGAGGAAAGCCTCCTCCATCTCCACCATCTTCATTTTCATCCTCATCTTCTCCATCAACATCATCTTCCACTTCCACAACCAAAACTACCAATACTCACTCAAAAGCCACAAAAGGAAAAACACTCTTACTCAAACTTTACGTCAAATTTGAGCTTCCAATGGATAATGGCAAGGTAAATGCAGAGAGGTTGGATAATTGGATTCGTCAATTGGAGGTTTATTGTAGAATTCATAACCTTCATGAAGATGACATAAAGATTTAATTGGCTTCCTTGAGGATGGAAGGATCTGCACTTGTATGGTGGGAAGCAAAGACTCAAGAGGAAATGTGAATCCATGGTAAGATATCCATTTCTCGGGTTGAGTTTATTTCCTTAATTAAAAGGCAATTTTATCCTTTAGATTACATGCAAAAATCCATTATGAGTTGGCAAAACTTTAGGCAGCTCAAGGGTCAAACAGTTCAAGAATATACCCAGGAGTTTAGGAAAAGGGCTTTGTTGTTAGGAATAAAATTAAATTCCCAAGACACACTCTTGAAATACATTAGGGGTTTACATTCCTATTTGAGACATATTGTCCTTATGTTTAACCCGAGAAATTTAGATGATGTTTGTGTGCAGGGCACACATCTTGAAGCAAGGGGAAAGAACATTTAGGAAGAGGGTAGTAAGAAGAAGCCATTCAAGGGTAAGGGGAAAGAGAAGGGAGGAAAATGGAAGGGAAAGAAGAATGCAAGTGTTAAGAAAGAAGGGGAGAAAACTACATGCAAACATTGTTCCAAAGAGGGGCATGATGAAGCCCACTATTGGAAATTACATCGTGAACTAAGGCCTAAGAAACAAAACAGCAAGGGAAAACAAAAGATGACTACTACCACACAACATGATCTTGGATTCGATTATGGTGATGAGACCAAGATTACAGCCATGGTTAAAAAGGGAAAAGAAGCCATATCAAGCACTAGTTCCTCAAATTGTCACAACAACGCTCCAAATGAAGAAAGAAGGATAGCGTTGTTCCATGTAAGGGTGATTTCAAATCATACAAAGATTGATGCATTATTTGATAGTGGGTCGCAAGCAAACTTGATTTTAGAAGACTTGGTCAAAAAGCTTAACCTTGAAACTGTACCACATCATAAGCCATATCCTTTGGGTTGGATAGTCAAGAATGAAAATTTACAGGTTACAAGAAAATGTATATTTCGGTTTGCCATTACTGCAAATTTTGTTGATGAAGTTGAGTTAGATGTGGTTCCACTTGACATTTTAGGAATTATCTTGGGAAGTCCATATTTGTATGACAGGAAAGCGGTATTTTATCGCCATGAGAACAAATATCATTTTCTCAAGGATGGGGTGGACTATGTTGTGAGAGCTCATCGCAAAAAGTTGAATATTTCTTTAGTTAATGCAGGGCAGATGAAGAGACTAGTTAATGCAAGTAAAAATTTTGTGCTTCTCAAGATCAATAAAAATCTCAAGATTAATAAAAATAATGGTGTGGAATATGAATATTTTGAAGGTTGTGATGACAAATTAAAATCTGATTTGTTTGATGTGGTAAGTCAGCATGGCGAGATGTTTCAAGAACTAAATGGGTTACCTCCCAAGAGGGGAATTCAACATGAGATTCAGCTGCAACAAGATGTTTCACTTCCAAACATTGGCATGTATCGCATGTTAATAATGGAGAGAATGGAAATCAAGAAGCAAATTCAAGAATTGCTGAACAAAGGTATCATACGCCCATCTACTTCGCCATGTGGTTCATCGATTGTTTTGGTACCAAAGAAGGACAGGACTTGGCACATGTGTGTGGATTTCTGTGCACTGAATAAAATCACGATAAATTTTGATGATTTGCTCGATCAATTAAGGTATGCAAAGTATTTCACTAATCTAGACTTACGAAGTGGTTACCATCAAGTTAGAATAGTTGAAGACGACATTTGGAAAACCGCATTTAAAACTAGACAAGGATTGTTTGAGTGGCTTGTTATGCCATTCGGTCTTACCAATGCTCCAACTACTTTCATGAGAGTTATGAATAATGTATTAATACCATTTCTAGATGAATTCGTAATTGTTTACTTAGATGGTATTTTGATATTCAACAAATCAAGAGATGAACATGTCATGCATGTTAACAAGGTACTTGATGTCTTGAAAAAAGAACAGTTATTTTTAAAGATGTTAAAGTGTGAGTTTGGCAAGACTTCTTTGTGTATTTGGGACAGATTGTTGGAGGAGGTGAGCTGAAGATAGACCCTTCCAAGTTTGAGGTCATTGTGAATTGGCCCAAGCCCAATATAGTTACAGAGGTAAGAAGCTTTCTTGGGGCAGCACAATATTGGAGCAAATTCATTGCTAATTTTTCTTCCATTGTAGTTATGTTACATGTATTGACAAGTGTCAAGAAAGTCTTCCTTTGGGGAGATATTTAGCAAAAATCATTTGATGCTTTAAAACAAAAGATCAGTTCAACACTGGTATTGGCTCTTCCGAATCTTAGACAACCATTTGAGATTCAAACAGATGCTTGTGATTACGCCATGGGAGCAGTTCTCATGCAACATGTAGGCCAATTTCATTTCATTCTGAATTTTTTAATGGAGCTATGACTAACTATCTCACCTATGACAAAGAGTTATATGCATTGGTACAAAGTGTAAAGAAATGGAAGCATTATTTGATGGGGAAGGAGACCATTATCCATACTGACCATCAACCAGTGCAGTACTTATAGTCACAATCCAACTTGCAGCAATCAAGACACTTCAGATGGATGGGATTTCTATGACAATTCCATTTGGTTATCAGGTATAAAAAGGGAATTTACAATAAGGTAGATGATATGATTTCTAGGCCTATTATAAATTCATCTATTATACTCAAGCACAATTCAATTATGCATGAAAGTTACATTGAACAATATGCACATGATAATTATTTTTGAGATGTGTATGGAAGCTTGAGTCAAGGAAACCAAATTGAAGAGTTACATTATCATGTACATAACAATTTGTTGTATCACTTGGGCAAGTTATGTATTCCATAGGGAGAAAGAAACAATATCATAAGGGAGGCGCACACTTCATTGATTGCTAGACATTTCGGTGTAGGCAAGACAATAGCGAATCTCTAAAGGTATTGTTATTGGCCACACATGTTTGACAATGTATCTTGTCATTAGAGGATGTTCTTTATGTGCAATTAGCAAACCTAGCAATAGGAAACTAGGATTGTACACTCCGCTTCCGATACCTTCACATCCTTAGGAGAGTATCTTAATGGATTTTGTACGAGGTCTTCCAATGTCAAGGAAAGGTCATGATTACTTGTATGTAGTTGTAGATAGCTTCAACAAAATGTGTGTTTTGATGCCATGTAAAAAGCAAATTACAACTGAACAAACAACTCATATTTTCTTTTAGAATGTATGGGTTCATTTTGGTCTTCCTACTTTTATTGTAAGTGATCGAGATTCTCGGTTTGTTGGGAAATTTTGGTCAAAATTGTGGGACATGATGGACACTAAGTTGAAGAAGAGTACAACTTTTCATCCACAAATAGATGGCCAGACCAAGGTGGTTAACAGGAAAATCATTCATCTTCTTAGAGGTTATTGCAACAAATATCCCAAGTTGTGGGATGAATAGTTGCATTACATTCAACATCCATAAAACAGGGCAAAGCATTCTTCCACAAACACATCACCATTTGAGGCATGTCTTGGGTACTTGCCAAGGTCACCTTTGGACTTCATCTTTGAGAAAGATGTTGCTATTGATGGTCATAGAGAAATAGATAAAACGAGGAAGCTCATTGAGAAAATTCAGTTGCTACATCACATAGTGCAAGAACAACTTGAAAAGAGTCGAAGCAACTACAAGGAAAGGCATGATAAACACCATGTTGATCATAAATTCCAAGTTGGTGACGAAGTTTGGTTATATATCAACAAAGAAAGACTTCAAAGGGAAGGTAAAAAATTTAAGCCAATCTATTATGGTCCTTTTAGAATTCTGGAAAAGTTTGGTAACAATACATTTAAGCTAGATTTGCCTCCTTATATGCAAATATATTATGTCGTTAATGTTGAAAATTTGAGATTATTTGAGCCTCCATTGATTGATGATCAGGGAGAACATGTTCAACTGCCGTCAATAGATGATTTCTCACTAGAATATCTTGATGAATTTCGACGAAGATCTCATATGACAGAATATATTATTGGAATCTAAACTTCTATGATCCATCATATAAATTAGTAGAAACTCTTTCGGTAATAATCACATGCACAGGAATGTGGTCGTGACGTTTCGAACCAGCTTGATGGTGAACCACATTTAAGCTAGTCTGATGATGAATACACTTTTGGTTGGTTCAAAATGCGTCGACCACGTTCTGTGCATGTGATTATTACTAAAGAATTTCTACTAGAATATATTCTGTCGTTAATGTTGATAATTTGAGATTATTTGAGCCTCCATTGATTGATGATCAAGGAGAGCATGTTCAACTGCCATAAATAGATGATTCTTCGCCAGAATATCTTGATGAACTTCGACAAGATCTCATACTTCACAGAAGAACTAGAACTTCAGGGAGAGGGAATGTCGAATACCTTAGAGTGGGACTCAAGGGACAAAATCCTTCCAATGCCAAATGGATGGAGATTGAGAGGGTGAGGGAGTTGTACCCTCACATGCTGAACAATTGATAGTATCTTTTTGGGTCCAAAAGGCTTCTAGTGGGGAGGAATGATCAGAGGCTTAGTGTTAAGCTAAAAAATGAAAGTGCTCATAAATGCTCCAAACCAGAACGACAACGAAGAGCTCGTCGCTAGGAATCCAACGCAATTCCTTTCATAAAAAACCGACTCCGTATGATGAAGTTATGAACTATTATTCGTTTTCCTAAACAACTAAAAAATTTGCAGAACATGACAAAACGATGACATGGCGACCCAGTCAGCAGAAACAAGAATATTCTGGAATATTCTATCATTTTCACCCTATGACACTATGACAAGTGTCACTACAGGATTCGCTAGAGAGCTTTGAAGGTGAAATTTTTTTACATCATATCCTAAGGTCAATTTTTTTTTTTGGACAATCCAACTAGAGGCAGACACGTGGTGTAGCCAGGGGCCGCCACGTGCCCCCTCTGGTGGACCGAGTTTTGGAGGATTGGTTGAATTTCATATTGTTCAAAGGTTGGACTATGCCGAATGTTGGACTATTGGGTGCATATGAATTTTATTAAAGGTTGGATATTCCAAAGTTCAAACTATATCCAAAGTCCGAAATTTGTTACATATTCCAAAGTTCAAACTATATTGGGCGCATATATATTTTACGGAAAAAAAATTATTCATAAATCTGAAGATGAAATTAGCACAACAAAACTAACATTCAGATTCAGATCAATCACAATCCTATTTGGCTCAATGAAGAGGAGAATTCTCGATGGTTGAGATGTTTAGAAGATGACAAAGTTAGTAATAATTTTGGAGAGGAGTTGCTTACGTTGTGTGGTGCTTTCAACTTAATTAAGTGCAATGGTCTAGATAGATGGAAAAAGTCCAGGAACTTCACTTGCAGCACATACGATGGGGCAAGTGTCGTTGACCATGTTATTTGTTCACAAAGCTTAATAGAAAGGATAGATAAAGTTAAGATTGGAAAGCATATTTGGGACTTAAAAATCAGATTAGAACCTAATTTATATAAAGTTATCTTGGTTAGAAGAAAGACATAATAGGAGGAAAACCCAATGTTCTCAACAATCGACATCAAGAGGAAAAATTCTTCTAACACAAGAAAATTGCACTATTTTCAAAACAATGCTGGAGAGATCAATTAAGAAGGAGAAATTGGTTCCCAAAGCCTCAACAAACATGATTTAACAAATATAATTCAGAGTCAAATTATTTTCTTGTGAATACGTGGTTTGATGAGGAATGCAAAATGGCAAGGAGAACCTTGAAAAAGGAAGGTGAGGAGAAGAAGAACGTAAAGTTATACAAACAAATTTAAAAAATGAAAACATACGAGTTCATGCAAATAAGGCGAGAAGAGTTGATATATCTAGGCAAGAATAACCCAAAACTTTTTTGCCAGGAACTTCAACAAAGGAAGAAGCAAATTGAAAATAATATTATAGCCAATCAATGCTTTGACTATGCAAGACAACTCTATGAAAAAGAATTAGAGGGTGAGCCTCCTCCCAGGATCAACACAACTACAAAGCCTTAACAGTACAAGAGGTGGAGGCAAGAATTAAAAAGTTGAAAATAGGGAGGAAAAAGGACTTGGTTGAACTTCAAGCAGAATATCTAAAGTGGGGAATAAACATTCTAGCACTGCACATCATGGAAATATTCAACAACGTCATTCGGCAAGGATTCCCAAGGGATTAGACAACTAGTCTAGCAATACCCCTTTTTGAAAGTGGAGAAATTAATAATCCTTCCAACTATAGAACCATTATGATCAATACTTTGTTTGCAAAGATTTTCAGTGGCATGGTAGAAAATAGAATCAGTAAGTGGGTAGAAGTAAAGGAAAATAGGGCAAAAGGGCAAGCAGATTTTAGGCTGAAGCATTCTACAATAGATCATGGTATCACGCCAAGACACATTGTTGAAAAGGTTTGGGGTGACAAAGAAGAAGTATTTTGTTGCTTTGTTGACTTCAAAATGGCATTTGACATGGTCCCTAGATATAAGTTGTGGCGTAGAATGGAAGAACTTGAAATTCCTTTGTAATATAGAGCTGTTGTCCATAGGCTTTATGAAGACGTGAAGGTCAAAATTAGAACTTCAGCAGGCATTTCATAAAGTTTTAGAAGTGACATCGGAGTCAAGCAAGGATGCCCTTTATCCCCTACCCTTTTTGGTTTCTATATTGACAAATTGGAAGAGTGGCTAAATCTGCAAGGTGGGGATGGTGTTAGGTTGGGGGAGTTTGTGATAAAGCTTATTCTAATTGTTGATGATATTGTACTGGTTGCTAAATCGACCCATGGATTGCAGATGCACCTACATGCTCTTGAGCATTTTTGTAAAGCAATGGGGATGCAAGTCAATACCAGTAAGACTAAAATAATGTTTTTCTCTAATAAAAGGAAGCTAAGCCATCATATGTTCTTCTTCGAAGGCAACATTCTTGAAGAAGTAAATGAATACAAGTACCTCGAGATCGATTTCAACAATAAGCTTAATTGGGAGGATTGCAGAAAGAAAATAATTTCAGGAGGGTGGAAAGCATTATATGCACTTCAAAACATATGTAGAGAGGAAGATTTATGAGATTGGAACACAATTAAAGTGCTTTTTGGACTCCTAGTTTGTCCAGTGATATTATATGGGTGTGAATTGTGGGTTAGCAACATCCCTTTTTCAAAATGGAAACAAATTAAGAAAATTCAGAAACACTTGATCATGAGCAAGTTAAAAATAAAAAAGTTCAGTTCCTTATGAGATAATGTTGAGGGAAAGAAGAACAACTCCCATCGAAGCAATTGCTATGGTGCGTCTTATAAGGTATCTAAAAAGAATTGAGCAAATGGGAGGAGGTAGATGGCCGAAAGTTATCTTCAATGAAGGCACGAGTGAAAGAAAGAAATCACGGATGAGACAAAACAATAAATGGATGAAAAAATGGAATATTTACCTCAATGCACGAGACAAAACAACAAATAAATGCAAAAATGGAATATTTACCTCAATGCACGTCCCACAAATAACAGGGAGTTAAAGAATTTTGTTATGGAGAAGTTCGGTAAGCGTATATGGGGAAAAGAGTTGGGTAGAAAGAAGAAGTACTATGTTTAGGGATTCAACCCCACTTGTAATCTCCAACAAAAAAAGTACATTGAAACTAGCATTCTGTGGAGAGCAAAGATTCATATTGCTCAATTAAGAACTAACTCACATCAACTTAGGCATAAAACGAGACGATGGAAGAGACCTAAAGAAGCTTGGGAAGAACATGTGTGTACTTTTTGCACTTCTAGAGCAGTGGAATCAGAAAAACATAGGTCAATTCATCATCAATTTGAATAAGAAAATGATTGAATTGCAGAAGACAAAAAACAAAGAAACTAGTAATCCCAAGACTATTTTAATCTTGTAAACATTAAAATAACAGTCATTCATTCATTCAAAATTACACATATGACATATAAAAAACATACCACACCACCCTCAAAATGACCGCCCAACTCCCCATGCATTGTTCGTCCACCCATCCATCTTAGTTAAAAAAAAAAAACACAAAAAAACATATTCTATTAAAAAATGCAAGATCAAAACAGCGTTAAGAGAAAGAAGTGTGACAGCATCAACGTATACGTACATTCCTGTAGAGGCGGGAGAACAACGAATACCGTATACGTACATTCCTGTAGAGGCGGGAGAACAACGAATACCGTATACGTACACATTTATACTTTCCCCGTTCATCGCACCTTTCGGCAAACTCCTTCGATGTCTTTATCAAGTCGAGCGCTTGATTGCACGTATTCCCTTAAAAAACCAAACCATTAATAAACAAACCAATCGAAGCCCCTCATGGTTAACAGTTGCGAAATCCCTTTTCGCTATCGTTGGTTGCGCTGTGACCCGATGCCAATTTAATAGAAGTTAACTGGATCAGATTGAGTTCGATTTCCCAAAAGAACACGCTAGTTAGAACTTCTATAAAACGCAATTAAAAAACAACCATCTACAGCATCGAGAGAGATTGCCTTGGGAATTTACCCTTTTTGGTAAAATTCTGATTCTTTGCCTCGCCAATATAAAGCGCTGAATGCCAAAGAAGCCACCAATAGGGCGGGGGCTGAAAAGCACGCAGAAGCTGACATTTCTGTTAAATTCGCATTCATCATCTCCAGTTACTGAAATCTCCCACTGGAATTTCAATTGAATTCAAGGGAATATAAGATAAGATGACACTATCACAGAAAATCCACGAAGCTTACAAAGGAGCCGTGGAAAGGATAACAGGACCTCGTACAGTCTCCGCATTCAAAGAGAAAGGCGTTCTCTCAGTCGATGAATTCGTCCAGGCCGGCGACAACTTAGTTGCCAAGTGCCCTACCTGGTCCTGGTAAGTTTTCTGGCATAAATTGTGCCATCTAAATATTTTTTGATTTTGTGTGGATTTGCGGAGTTAGAATGTATCTAAACAACTTGTATGCATGTTTAATGCACTTAGCTTATGGGATTTGGCATTTAAATTTGTTGGGTGTTTTGAGGTTTCACGTGTGGAATTTCAATTGCAGATACCCATTAGGGTATTTCAATCAAGTCTGTAACGATTTCATTATTTGTCAATTATTGCTGGGGGATTTGAGGTCTGTATTTATGGGCTGTCAATACAATGACAAATCTGGTCACTTCTCTTATCTCATATAGAACTGTATAACCTTTTTTGTACATAGAGAGAGTTCATTGGCGTGTGTTATTAATGTGATTTTATATAGGTAAATATAATGGTAGTTGTCTGCAACAGATAGTTGTCGAGATATAGTTATCCGGATTCGGTACGATTTGGAAAAAAATGTATTAGAAAATTTAGTTAAACCGTGCAAATTATTCAAAAGTTTAAAAACTCAATAACTATCCACGAGTCGTTATACTCTCCTAATGTATGCTAATTAACGTAATAATTTTCAAAACAAAGCACTTACTGGATATTATGGCCTTTGGAATTGTTTCATAACTATAAAGTCTTCCCTCTTCTCCCTCTCAAACATGGAGTGTTAAAAGTGCTTTAGTAATTTAATTAATAATATCACTGCACAGAACACCGCAGACCAGCACATCAGATGCTTAATGAATATTAGATTGACCAATATTAGACACTTAATGAATATTAGAGCAGCACAGCATATGCTTGATACCTACATCTTGTTGCCCCCATGGATACCTTAAGGTTCTGGGCATGCTCTGTGAAATGAAACATTGTTTTGTTTTGTGGATTTTCTCATTCTCCACCATTATTTCCAAGTCCATTGAATGCTTTGATACCATTTAGGCTTGCTAGTTTTTTCCAAGGAAAAACTCGTGGGATCCACCCTCTTCCCCGGAATATCTGGTGCAGGGTGGATCAATTGCCAGCCACAATAGTGACTGGCAAGTGGCAACCCAGTGGGACTCAGCTGGACTAGAATTGGAAACCTCATGACAAACTTTGCCTTGAAACAGGCCATTTGAACCAATTGAGCTAACCCACTTAGTTCGGATATAGAATTACTATTACAAGACTGTGCAGAATAAATTTAAAATGCATGTTGTGAGAATTGGAGTGCAAGCACAAAGATCTGGAGAGAACAATTAAATTTTCTACCCTTGACTCTATTTAATTATCCTCATGTGATGACCTTTACATATGATCCTGTTTACCACACAACTCCTTTCCAATTGTATTCCGAATAATCTGAAGTGTTTGTTGATATTTCCAAACAACTCCCTTATCAATACACTTAATTTAAAACTTTTCCTGCGATCATATCCAATTAATATCTATTCCCCCTTAATTTGGGTTTTAATGTGTATGCACAAATCCTGATGAAGATTCTTTAGCTCTTGTTGGTGTATGAGATTCTTGTTGGAAATTATGCGGTTTTTGTATGAGGCTGGCAAGTGTTCTTGAGCTCCAAAGCTTGTTGCTTCCCATCCAAATCACTGGAGCGTTTTCTTCCAGCCTTGGATTTGGCAGCTAATGCACATTGCCACTTAATTTTGGATCAATCTGAACAAGAGTTTTCTTCAGGTCTACCTTGAATTAGTATGTCAGGTTTTTACTTGGATTATCCCAAAGTAACTCTGCTGACAGTTTTTTACGAGGATTATCCTTAACTAACGCTGCTGACAGGCTTGTCCATGGATTATCCTAAACAAACTCTTCTGACAGGTTTTTGCCTGGATTAACCAAATTCAACTTTGCTGACAGGTTTTACTCAGATTACCCCAAACTATTACTTTGTAATTTGTTGAAATTATTAAATCTCTCTGTTTCAAAAATAAAAAATTCCTTGCAACTTGACCTACCCTCATTACAAGTTGAAAAGCTTTGCAACCCCCATGACTTTTAGCTGAACACCTTTTTATTTATTGTCTTCAATTGATCCAATCGTCCTCTGAATAACTCATCGAGGCATGTAGAATGATTTCCTTTATAGATGCATCAAACATCTGGTCCTTCTTCCTTTCATTTTTGTACCCTTAAATTTTTGAAGTATGGATTTAAAGCCCACAAAAAGAGATGTTTAAAACCCTTTACACTATTGCGCCCCCTTGAATACACACACATTTATGTTTGTTATCTCCACTTGTCCTACAAAGGCACTACCCATTGCACAATGTGACAATTCTTGTGAGGAATTTTATTTATTTATTTACTTTTGCTTTTCTGTCTTCTTCTTCCTTTTTGAGATGCCTGTTTCTCCTTTGCATTTTTGCTTTCACTGCTTATCTTCAACATTCACTTTTCTTGTGGTGCATTCGAGTTTGGAGGTTGACTTTGTGTGAGTAGCAGGAAACTTTTTTGAAGCTGGTTTTAGGATTGTGAATATATGATAAGCTTGTCATGCAGTAAGTATCATTGGTATTTGAAAACATGTTGCAGAGTCAAGTACTTGAAACATCAGGCATAAAAGTACTCACAAATCTACCTTCGAACCTCGTTTAGAGTTATGGTTAACAAGTACGTTATTGCATCCTTTTGTTGACTAGTGGTAACAAGTATGTTCTTGCATACTCATATAAGGCAATATCAGTTGACCGTTGGATTCCATGTTTATGTCTCAGAAAATCCTCAGATTCAAATTTGTGACAAACATTAAAATTGTCATTATGGTAGATTAATACTTGTTTATTTTTTGATCATGCAACTTCTTATCTTTGATAACTAGTTTAAATATTCAGAATATTTGTCTCTATATATACCTTTTGATGTCAAAATAAGATCTGTGCAAAAAATCATGCAAACTTGCATTGATGCATATTCAGTAATTGCAGTTATATTTCTTTGACGTTTATTGCAGATTGTGTCATGGAGATTACCAGCCTAATATTCAATTTTTACGTCTCTTTTGTTCCTTTTAAGAATGCACTTTTTTTTGTGAAGTTTTGTGTTGCCTTTATGCAGCTCATTTTTCAGTGCTTTTACTTGGGTCAGCATACAATTCTTTTAGTTATCTTGCCTTGGCTTTCCTGAGAAGTTGCTTCGAAACCCCTAAGTGTTTTTTCAACGTTACTGAAGTGTAGCTTCTTAAGCTGTTTTTTTAAAGTTTATAAAGGGTAGCTATGATGTGCATATTTCTTTGTCTGACAGGGAGTCAGGTGAATCGAGCAAGAGGAAATCGTATTTACCCCCTAACAAGCAATACTTAATAACTAGAAATGGTGAGCATATTCAAGTTATGACCATTTATAAATACATTATGTTCATATGCATCATAGTCAAGCTTAACAGGTGCATTGGTTTAAATTATGGATTAGCATACTTATAGGAATAAAATAGTGATAAATCTTTGTCCATTTGTGTATCCAGTTCCATGTTTTCGTAGAGCAAGTGCTTTAGAAGAGGAATATGAGGCTACAGGAGGAGAATTTTTGCTTGAAGATGATGGGTGGTTAGCAACTCATGGTGCACCCAAAGGTATTTATTGCATTATAGTATTCGAAAATAATGCTTGAATTATGAAAAATGTAAAGAGGAATAAAAGACATGGAGCAGTGGAAACAGCTTGAGTGGGCCTAATGGTTAAGAACACGTGTTTCCTCCTTGGAAGTCACAGGTTTGAATCAGGAGAGAGGGACGGTATTTATACATCTGTAGGGTAAGCAGTCAAAGAACTGTGCAGAGGGGTCCCACAGAAGGTGTCTTATACATCAATTTGGCATCTGGCTAGGCTGTGATTTTAAAATAGAGGATTATTTTTATTGTTGGCTCGACCCATGGGGGATTTGAACCTTGAATCTCATGGTTTACATAATACTTCATAACATGACGATCACCAACTAAGCTCTTCCTCCCATGGGCTAAAATAAAGTATTATTATTAGTAACATTTTGTACATAATTTTCATGAGACATCAGCGACAATTTCCGACTAACTACAGAAACAAGTACAATCCCTAAATTGTATAGTTTATTGTTTCCAGACGATAGGAGCGAGGAGGAGAATGTGCCTTCAATTGATGCATTAGAAAGACAGGAGAGGAGGCATATACATCCCATTTCATCTTACTTTGGAGTTGATGACGAAGAAGAGATTCCTGACATGGCTGAATACGAAGAACCTGATAATGCAGTTGACATTGATGCAGTAAGTATTTCTTATTTCACTGATGGGCTATTTGCATTGTAATCAAACTGACTGTTTGTCTATTGATCTTTATTTTTTGGGGCTGCTATTACAAGTTTTTATACGACAAAGACATAAGATATGTAAAATGTTAGTGGGGTGGGATCTGCATATGCAAAAAGTTGCAGGGTTGGGATCTGTGAACTCCACTTGATATCAAACCTTCTGCTCCTTGAAATTGAAAGATGCCATTTTCTTCTTACCAAGATTTATATCACTTCCCACAAATGCAGACTGCTTTAGGATACTTTTTGAAGTCGTACCAGAAACATGAAACATGGTACACAACAGGAATCTGGTTTGGATTAAGAAACTGAAATTCTCACATTTTGTGACAAGAAATTGTTTAGAATTTTTGATACATATACAAGAGTACTTTAAAATTCACGAATAATTACTGGCTGACCATCATTGTTTGGGGTTGCCCCCCATTGAATTACTGGCAGGTTATCCTCCACGGGCTTCACAATGCTGAACCCATTATTAGCCTCCTATGGTCTAGCCCTGTCCGAGATTGCAAGAGCCTTGGGAAGGCTTTGTCCTGATGGTGATGTAGCCTCCGGCTAGTGGAGATGCTGCATGATGCTTTTGAATGAGTCTGCCAGCCTCAGGTTATCCTCCACGGGCTTCACAATGCCGAACCCATTAGTAGCCTCCTAGGGTCTAGCCCCGTCCGAGATTGCAAGAGCCTTGGGAAGGCTCTGTCCACATGGTGATGTGGGCTAGTGGAGATGCTGCATGATGCTTTTGAATGGTGCTGAGTTTACCTGTTGACGAACTTACAGAGGTAGGCTGAGAAGGCGCATGAGCAGGAGTAAGCTGTAACCCAGCAGGCACACAGCTCATAGCGCACGATCAAAAGATCACGACCCCTCGTGTAAAGACACCCGAGGCTATATTTAAGCAAAGGGTCTTCATTTGTAACAATCATCATTGAATTTCTCATATAATAAAATATATATAACATTTGTTATTCTACAATATTAATTGAGTTTGCTTCATCCGGTATCAGAGCCAATCGACCGTTGGTAAGCTCAACCGCTACACAGTCTGCCTTACGCCACTCACGTCTCTTTTCTCCAGCCTCCACCGTTCCTTTTCGCAGCTGCCTCCACTTCCGTCGTCTGTCAACCCTCCATGCACTGCGTCATGTACCAAAGTTTTTTTGCCACCACACATTCTCTCCGACAATCAAACTTTGTCAATTTGCTTCCTACGTTGTCTCTCGCTATTCCCTAACCACCGTGTTCCCATCACACTAATGTATGTTGTTTCTGCTGCAGTCCTGACCGCCACCTTCGGCTTGTCCTGTGCACCTTCCATGGTGTTCCCCGTCACATCAAAACCCTTACCGGCATGGTGATTCCCGACAATGCCTTTTCTCCACAATTGCCACTTCTTCTGCTGTTTTCCTAGCCCTCCACCGTCATGCCTCTGGTCCACTGTCCCATCCACTGTTGTTTCATAGGAAATTATAAGTTTAATTAATTATTATAATTATAAGTTTAACTAAATATTTAATCTATTAATAATTATAATTATTAATTATTATATATATTAGTTAATACATGTTTATAAATATATATATATATATATATATATATATATATATACAAAAGAAAAAAAAAATATACATATATTAAAGAAGTTAGTCAAAATGGAATAAAACTCACCACTCATTACTCAAACAATGACAATGAGCAAATTTAGTAAAAAAACTAGAAGATTTTGAGAAGAGGCTCAACCAAAGTGATGTGAAATTGAGAAATCTCTAGAATAAAACAGAGTATAGAGACTTAGCTCCAACGAAATTATGATGCCATTGGAAGGACCACGCAGACCTGGAAAAACCGGGTTGATCATAATCACAATCAAGTGATGAATATGTTGAACTTGATCTTTTCAAAGAATAATGCAGCTATTCAACAACAAGATTCTTCTAATATATCAGAGCTATCCAATTTACATCAAATTCTCGAATCTCCACATTCATCTACCATACCATACCCAATTCACAAAACAATATACCGAATCTTCAAAATATGCTGATTTCAAACGAAATTCCTTCATTCAAGCCATCGGTTGTCTCATAACAATGAAGAGGAAAACTTGAGTTATCGAAATTTAACGTTAATGAGAAACATAGTGTAGCATGGTTGAATAGGGCAGAGGAATATTTTGAGATTTACAATATTGACAACAATGTTGAAAAAAAACATGCGTCTATGCAGTGTGAAGGTGATGCATATAACTAGTATGGTGGAAGAAGTCATCATCTGTAACCAGTTGGAGTAAATTCAGAGATGATTTCTTTAAACAGTTCCAAGGCTTCAAGGAGGAAGAGTTCTTCATGGAACTCACCAGACTACAACAAAAGGGAGATGTGGACGAGTATACTAGAGAATGGGAAGCAGTTTCTACACGAGTGCCTAAATTATCAGAAAAACTCCTTATTCAGTTGTCAATCATCAGACTTAAACCTTATCTCTAGAGACTAGAATGAACTTAAGCTTCATTATGCTACATCTATAGATGAGGCAAGACAGAAGGCAAAAGCTTCAGAAAATAAATTCGAGAGAATACCATTGCCAAAAGTTTCCCCAAAATAAATAAAGAGTATACTCAAGACGAAGGTTTCCCCAAACTTTTGGCATGGAAAGTACAAAGTATGTTCCACCACATCTATGAGGAGGAGAAAAATCTAATTTGATGGTGAAAAGAATAAAAGAAGGAAAATACTAAATTCAAATGTCGTGGTGGAAAATGGGACCCAGACACAAATGTTTCAAGGGAAAGGATACCAAGAACTTATATAAATGTGAAGCAATCAATGATTCAGATATTGAAGAATCAGACATAGAAGTTGAGGATTCTCAACAATTTTCCCCAGAATTGGAAGGCGAAAATGTTCTACAAGCTATGTTGCCAGGAAACGTGGGTTCGGGGACGGGGACGGTGACAGGTACGTCATTTTTTGAAATAGGGTGTGTGGGTTCGTCGGGGGTATATAATAATAATAATAGTATTATATTTTATAAATTATAAATTTATAAATTATAATTTATAATAAATATGAATTTGTATATTTTTCAACTTTGAACAAGAAAACTAAAATATTTATGATTTAAAGTTTTAATTCCTCTTTGTAACGGTAATACAAGTACTACTTAGTGGTTATAAAAAGTTTAATGTTGTTTATGGTCCTCATAGTTGGGCTTGGGTCAAGTTTTATGGATCCTGTAAAAGGGTAAATTTCTGAATTTGCTGAAAGAATTGAGGCAAGCCTTAGTTGGTTCTTTGTTCATAGGATTTTATGATTTATCATATTTCTTTTAAGTTTTCTCAAGGTAATAATAAGTAGGCTTCAAATGGAGTGGAATTTTACTTTAATTTAAATATCCAATTCAGACTCTCCATGCCCATTTTGGAGATATCTCATACTTCCTCATTCATGACAGTAAACATCAAATCTTCGCATTTTTTAAATTATAAACATCTACCATATAAGTGTGCAGTTTATATGTTGATGTCATTTCTTAGGCAAAGATGTTTTTCTGTTGAATATAAGTTATAACAGTTCACAGAAGGCGTGTATACCTCCCTCTGTCGCCTCTGTCTACTCCCTCACGTCCTCTGCGTGTATACCTCCCTCCCATCCTCTGTTGCCTTCCTCTGCTTGTATTGCGTGAAAGAATGCCTCTATCCCTATATATTGTGTCCTTTGTCCCTGCGTGAATGAATGCTTCTGCTGCCGTAATACCTCCGCCTCTCGTCCCTGCTTGAATCCCTCTGCCTCTCCGTCGAATGGATACCTCGGCCTCTCGTCCTTTCTTGAATATCAGTCGAACGAATGAACTTAATCAATGGCCTCTCTTCCTTGCGTCGAACGAATGAACTCAATGAAATGAAGTGAAGTGAGAACTTAGTTTAGGTTTAGACTTAGTATTTATGATTTACATTTTGATTTCAATAATTAAAAATTTTATTTTTTTTGACTCAAAGTTTTAATTTGTAATTTTATTAAAACTTAATATTTATTAAAATTTAATTATAATTTTTAAATTTCAATAAAAAAATTATAAAAAAATTTAGTTAAAATTGGTCATCGAAAACCCAAAGAACCCGATTTTTGGGTTCTAAGTACTCATCCTTAGGGTTCTCCGTACCCATTAAGGCAGAAGAAGCCATTTTTTTTCGAGAACTTGGTTCTTCATAGAAGAACCCAATTTTTTTTTTTGAAGAATCGGGTGAAGAACTCGGTTCTTCTCAGAAGAACTCGTACCTGAATTCGGGACTTGGGTTCGAGAACTCGGGACGGGTTCAAGAACCCCACCCCCAGGTTCGGGAACCCGTGCAACATAGTCTGCAAGTATCGTTATCAACCATGATGGGAATAGCCTAGCCCTAGAACTTGAAGTTAAAGGGGCATATCAAAAAGAGCAATGTAATGGTTTTAATGTCCCGGGTTCTCGAACCCCACCCTCAGGTTCAGGAACCCGTGCAACATAGTCTGTCAGTATCGTTATCAACCATGATGGGAATAGCCTAGCCCTAGAACTTGAAGTTAAAGGGGCATATCAAAAAGAGCAATGTAATGGTTTTAATTGCTACAAGAAGCACTCACAATATTTGGGATTCAAATCTTGCGAAAAGGCTCAACATTTTCACATATCCAATGCCTAACATGAAAGTGATGGTAGCAGATGGAAAGAAAATCGAAGGAGTCGGAAAATTCCATAAGGTTAAATTGTAGATTCAAGACTACAATTTAGAATCCCCATTTTACATTGTACCGCTTGGAGGAGTGGGTGTGGTCCTAGGTGTCCAGTGGCTACAATCCTTAGGCACTTGTTTTACCAACTATCAAACAATTTATAGAGTTTAGATGGGAAGCACAGAAATATAAGTTATATGGCTTTCTACCATCTAAAAATCAGATTGTGTCATCACATCAAATGGTGAAGTTGCTTGGAAAAGGAGCTCCAACATACATGGTGCAATGTCTTCAAGTGAAAATGATGGCTTCAAAATTAATTGGCGAAGAACCCTTGAGATTCAGGAGTTAATTCAAAAGCACAAGAAAGTATTCCAAGAATTACCGCTAGAGATGCCTCTTGAAAGAGAGATTGAGCACATTATCGAGGTCAAAGCTAGCTCAAATTTGGTTAATATCAAGCCATATCGGTACTCCCATCATCAAAAAACAGAAATCGAAAGGATAATCCAAGACCTACTAAAGTGTGGCATTATTATGAAAAGTAGAAATCCTTATGCAACTCTTGTAGTCCTCATTTGGAAGAAGGATGCATCTTTCAAGTTATGTATTGATTTCAGAGGGTTGAATAAGATAACAATAAAATAAAATTTCGTATTCCCTTTATAAACGAAATGTTGGATGAACTACATGGAGCTAAGTATCTTTCTAAATTGGATTTGAGACCAGGATACTACCCAATCAGGGTAAGATTGGAAGATATGGAAAATATTTCCTTTCGAACTCATGAAGGGCTTTACGAATTCAGGGTTATGCCCTTTGAGTTAACTAATGCCCCAACTGCCTTCTAGGCAACCATGAATGAAGTTTTCCGTCTGTACTTGAGGAAATTTGTGTTAGTCTTCTTCGATGACATCTTGATATATAGTAAACATGGGGTGAACATATCAATCATTTGGAGCAAGTTCTTTCTGTTCTAGAAAAGAACCAAGTCTACACAAAGATGTCAAAATGCACCTTTAGAAAGGAAGAAGTGGAGCACCTGGGACATGTGATATCACAGGAAGGAGTGAAGGTAGATCCAAACAAGATTAAAGCTATTTCACAATGGCCCAAGCCAACTAACATTTCTAAATTGTCAAAATGCACCTTCAGAAAGGAAGAAGTGGAGCACCTGGGACATGTGATATCACAGGAAGGAGTGAAGGTAGATCCAAACAAGATTAAAGCTATGACACAATGGCCCAAGCCAATTAACATTTCTAAATTAAAAGGATTTCTGGGTTTAATAGGATACCATCGAAAGTTTATTTGAAACCATGCTCATATCACTCCACCCCTAACAGACCTTTTAAAGAACTCATTCCAAGGGGATGATAAGGCAAAAAGGTGTTTTGAAACCTTAAAGGAAATTTGTTCCTACTCCAGAATTTTCAAAACCTTTTGTAATCGAATGTTATGCCTTAGGTTTTGGAATAGGAGCAGTGTTAATGCAAGATGGCTATCCAATAGCATTTGAAAGTAGGAAGCTCAATAAAAGAGTGTCTAAAATCTACAGGCGACAAGGAAATGCTTGCCATTATGCACACATTAACCAGATGGAGACTTTCTTTTAGGAAGTAAATCTTTGATACGAACATATCATAATAGTCTTCAACATCTTCTCTAACAGAAAACACTTTCTTTAGAGCAACAAAAATGGATCAAAAAAATTGCTTCTTTTGACATGGAGATATTACATAATAAAGGGAAAGACAACATAGTAGCAGATGCTCTATCTCGAAAAGATGAAGAGTCATCATTGTTGCAATTTTGGTTGTAGTCCCAAAATGGCTTAATGAAATTCGAAGTGAGTATGCAAAAGATCCAGAAACATGCGCTATAATCAATAATCCTGCTCAAAATTCCAAATTTGAATGGAAAAATGATATTCTTTGGTACAGAGGAAGAGTTTATCGAAGCCCAAATTCAAAATTTAAGTCCAAAATTATCAAGGAAGCCCATGATTAAATAGTAGTAGGACATTTGGGTTTCTTTAAAACCTACTATAATGCATGCCAATGTATTTTTTGTAAGAGGATGAATAATGATATTAAAAAATTTAGCAAAGTGTGATCAGTGCCAAAGAAAGAAAAATGAGAACATTATGACCCTAGGATTGCTCTACCCCCTAAATATTCCAAACCAAAAGTGGGAAGAAATGTTGATGGACTTTATTGAAGGGCTGCCTGTGTCGGATGGAAAAGACAAAATCCTTGCAGTAGTTGGCAGGCTCACCAAGTATGCGCACTTCATGGGAATAAAGAAATTAGACTCCGCAAAACAAATCATTGAGACATTTTCCAAAAATGTCTACAAATTACATGGATTCCCAAAAGTCATTGTTAGCGATAGAGATGCCAAGTTTAAAGGGAATTTTTGGAAGGAAATTTTTTAAACAGATTGGAACATACCTCAACATGAGTTCAGCTTATCATCCTCAAACAAATAGTCAAACATAAATTTTCAGTAAATGTTTAGAAACGTACCTTCATTGTTATGCAACAAACAAACAAAATAAGTGGGTTCAATGGTTACATCTCGCTGAATGGCGATACAACTCCACTTATCACACTTCACCAAAAATGACTTCATTCCAAACTCTTTACGGTTAAGAACCTCCTAAGTGGAAGGAATTCGCCATTATTGAAACAAAGTTCTCAACATTGAAAGATCAGTTAAAAGAAACTCAAAAAGTCTTTCAAGCACTAAAGGAAAAATCTAAATGTTGTAAGAAATTGTATGAAACAACAAGCTGACCAACATAGAACAAAAAAGAATTTGAGGTTGGAGAACGGGTATTTGTTAAGCTTCAACCTTGCAAACAATTATCCTTAAAGCAGAAATGAGAAGTCAAATTGGCACCAAGGTTCTACGATTGTATCAAATTAACTAAAAGATTAGCCAAGTATCATACAACTTGAGCCTTCCTGATAAAAGTCACGTTCACAGTGTTTTCCATGTCTCTTGCCTTAAAAAGACACTAGGCAAACACCAACCAACACAGATGACCCTTCTGACATTAGATGATGAAGGAAAAATTGTTTTAGAACTGGAAGCAATCACCACCACCAGGGAAAAGAAATTGCGATCATGAGTCATAAAAGAATATCTTATTAAGTGGAAGAACCTACCAGAAGAAGAAGCCTCTTGGGAGACAATATTTTGATCCCCGAGTCCTGGTCAAATCTATTGGGTATGGTAACTCTGACACAAACATTCTCAAATCCTCCCCCTAATGTCAAATAGAACTAAGGGGATTGTCATATTGTGGTCAAACCCAAGGGACAACATCATAATTGGGATTCTATATGACCAGTTAGGTGGTTCTACATTATATAAAGACTCAAAGTTATCCCAACATGAGGTGCAAGCAAATAAAAAAGATGAGAAAAGTATGGGCAAAGTGCAGGAAGCCAATTATCAAATGTCATAACGCAAATTTGTGATTGTAATTTGTAACTTGTAATCAGTGTTCCACGGGGACGTGTCCCCCAAGGTGGGGGACGCGCTTCCCCGCTCCCCCACGCTCCCCACATGGGGAAACTCCAGGGGAAACTTTCCCCACGTCCCCTTTTTTGGAAAACTTGGGGAACTCTAGGGGGGATGCAAGAGGGACGCGTCCCCTGAATTTTTTCGCTAATAACAATTAGAAAAAACAATTTTTGTATTTCACTGCTTTATATGTTTATTTTTAGTTCAATTTTCTATGGCTGTTTTAGACTTCAAATGTCATTGCCATATGATGAATTTAATTTTTTATGTGCATTGTGTTGTTTCAATTGTCAAATGATGAATTTAATTTAGATGTACCTTGCATAATATTAATGCCCATTGCCAAATGATGAATTTAGTTGGAACATTGCATAATGTCAAATGATAGATTCAATTTAGTAATTTATTTTTAGATTTACATTGATGATTGCAGAAATGTCAAATGATAATTTTACTTCACAATAGTCTAATACGAAATGATGATCATATTTAGATGTGCATTTCATAATTAATAAGATTTACTATCTACTAATTTAGTTATTAACATATTGTCGGGATTTTTTTTTTTTTTGGGTAAATTTATATATATTAATTTTTTAATTTTTATGGCTCTGACGTCCCCCTGTTTCCCCGAAATTTCTCTAAATTTTGGGGTTGCTTATATACGTCCCCCTTGTGCGTATCCCCGCTCCCGCGTTTCCCCATCCTGGAAACTTGGTGGAACATTGCTATTCTTTTGGATTTCCTCCCCAGTCAAGTGAGGTGGACCGGGCCAACCTCCACCACTTTACTCCACCTTAGGTTTCTGAACAACCAATTGTCTATTGACATCTCCCTTCTATTTCTCTTGTGCCATTGGGATTCTTTATTGTTAGTTTGTCTACTCTAGGTTCACTCCCATCTGTGAGACTGGTTCTACCTCTGGCTCCTCTTGTGTTGTTGCTATCAATGAGGGGGCTTTCTGTGAGTGGTACAGAGGATTGACCCCCAGTGTTGCAAGATCTAGATGAGGTGGTTTAGTTGTAGTTGCATATTATTTGCTTTCCCACAAATTTGCATAAAGAATGATGAAGTTAAGGCCTTGGAAAATAAAATTTGAAAGCAAGTTGAGGGTGGTCTCATTAAAAATTGCATTGTTGTGGTGCTTCCAAATGCAATAGAGTATCTCTTCTCTCAACAAGCACTATGGAAGGTGATAAGACATATATGAATATCTCCTATCAGAGCTGCCAACCATTTTAATAGTAAATGTAGGAGAGGCTTGACAATGCAAGAGATCTATGACCAGGTTGACTTAACCATGGGGTGGAACTAAAACAAGTGTAGGGCCATTTATTCCTCTTGACAACATTTGAGGACATCCATTCCCAAATAGAACATAACTCTAGCAGCAAGGCCCTAGTGAAACCAGTGTTGCAGGAAACGTCCCCCCCAGGCTCCAACGACTGATCCGTGTCTCGTACAGAAACGTGGAGGATCCGCCGTACGTAACGCAGATCTGAAAATCATAAATGCTGATCGGGCTGAAAAAAGGCGGTTCTTGCCATTTCGGAACTGCCACGTCAGATCCGCATTTTCGTACGTCGGATCCGCGTTTTGTACGATGGATCGACGTACAGAAACGCTGTGTTTCTGGGTCGGATCTGTATGGATCGCGACCGGTTCTGTACCCGACGGACGGATTCGAAAATCGGCCCACTAAAAAGTGATTTTTAAAATTTTATTTTTTACTTTTTGGCTTAAGTTGGGTTGGGGGGTGGGTTAGTGTTGAGTTAGGGATGTGATGAAAAAGTTGTAAGCTCACTTTCACATCTTATTTGCTCACTTGTGTTTTTGGAGAGCTTGGAGAAGAGAGGAGAAGAGAGCTTGGAGAAGAGAGAGCTTGGAGGAGTGGAGGAGGAGGAGCTTGGAGGAGTAAAGAAGGGCTTCCATCTACAAGAGCTAAAGAGGTAAGTGCAAACCCCAAACTCCCTCATTTTTTTGTCGTTGTTTTTTGTATTTTCTCTCCTCCCTCTCCTACACTTTCCCATTCTTTCTTCTTGTTCCTTTATTTGTAGGTTGTCCACCACCTATAGTCATATTCAAAGATGATGTTTTTTTGGCTTCTATGTATCATTCCACTCTTGGTTTTCATGATGGCAAGGGGGAGTAGAAATACAAGAGAAGAACAAAAAGAAAAAACTCATAGTGGTCCCCATATGAGTGACCCAATGTATGATGAGGAGGAAGGGTTTGAAGAGGAAGGCAATGATTTTGATGAGAACATTGACGAACTAGAGGGGAAAGTTGCATTGACACCCTTGTGGAACTATGTGACCAAACTTGAAGGGGGAAAAGGTGGTGGAAGCTACAAGTTTTTGTGCCCTCATGGTTGTCATGGAGGAAAACCATATAGTGGTTCATATACGCGTGTGAGGAGGCATCTTTGTGGAGTGATGGACAGTGATGAAAAAATGTGTGCCATAGGGATAGCAATAGACCCAAAGGTTCCAACTAAACAAAGAAGAAAATGCATCCAAATAGAGGAGGTTGCACAACAAAAAAACAGGAAACAAAAAACTCAATCTGAATCAAGTGCAACCTCTAGATTTGGTAGCTCATCTCCTCATGGTACATCTGCAAACTCTGGAGGTAAAAGAACAATGGGGATTTCCTTAATGTTGTTGGGAGGGATGATGTGGATGGAAAGATAGTCTGATTTCTATGTGCTTGCGGTGTACCATTCAATGTGCTTCGCTCTCCCTATTGGCATGAAATGGTAAAGGCCATCTACAAAGCCCCAAATGGATACAAATACCCCAACTATGAGAAAGCTAGAACAGTGTTATTAGAAAGAGAAAAAGGAAAGGTTCAAATAGCTTTGACATGTTTTACAAATGAGTGGGTGGATTGTGGGGTATCCATTGTATCAGATGGGTGGACAAATATCAGAAACCAACATTTGATAAATGTTCTTGGTGTTTCTGCTAGTGGTGCAGTATTTATTACATGTCATGACTCCTCCTCCGTCAGTGCAACTTCCCAAAACATTGCAGATCTCCTATTGCAATCAATCAAAGATGTTGGTCCTAGTTAAGTGGTTCAAGTGATCACAGATAATGCAGCAAATTGTAACGGAGCTAGAAAAATTATTGAGCGTACTCATCCACACATATTTTGGTCTGGGTGCTTGGTGCACACATTGAACCTTTTGATGCATGATATTGTGAAGCATAAAGAATGTGGGTGGATTAATGAGCTTTACAAGAGAGGGAAGCAACTCATTAAATTTATCACAGGGCATACAAGGGTAAACTACTTCTATGGCACTTACTCCAAGTTGCAGTTTCTTAAACTTGCAAAAACAAGATTTGCAAGTTATTACCTCACCTTTAGGTGGCTAGTGAAGGTGAGACAAGCTTTAACTAATATGGTCACCACTGAATCATGGGAGGAAATTAACACTGATAGAGATGGTGCTAATGTAGCCAAGGACACTATTCTTGACATGTACTTTTGGTCACAGCTTAAATATGTTCTGCAATTCACCAAACCAATTTATTACATGATCAAGTTTGTAGATTTAGATCGGCCAATAATTGGGGAGGTGTATGAGCAAATGGATAACATGTTGGGGCAAATTAAAGACATTGTTGAGCCTAGAGATATCACCTTGTACAGTTATATTTGTGCAGAGGTGGAAAGACGATGGGATATGCTAAATGTTCCATTGCATGCATTAGCATATGTTTTGACACCTAAACACTATCATCCATCATGGCTTTCAACACCAGCACCTGGGGGGGGGGGGAGCAGGAGAAAACCACACCTAGATCCAGAGGGCATTGACTAAATTAGTCCCTGATGAGGAGGAGGCTGCCTTGGTATGGAAACAATTGAGCAACTATACGCTTTGCACTGGTCCATTTGGGAGCATGCATGCAATTAGAGATCGAGAGACATTTTCTTCTATTGAGTGGTGGAACATGCATGGAGGTGCTACTCCAATTCTACAGACTTTGGCATTGCGGGTGCTATCACAGGTGGTAAACACTTCTTCTACAGAGAGGTGTTGGAGCTCTTATTCTTTCATCCACAGTGTTAAAAGGAACAGGTTGAGTTTAGACCGGGCAGAGAGCTTGGTTTATGTTCATTACAACTTGCGATTGTTGTCCCATTACTGTGATGATGCAAAGAATAATAAAGACCATAAGGTTTGGGACATGTATTCAAAGGAGGCCAATTTGGAGGATGGAGTGTTGCGATTAGAGCAATTAGAGGATGCTCTTATCCATGATGATGATGATCGAGTTGAGATGCCAACCCCCACTGGTCCCTTGCTTCCTAGGTTCCATGGTTCAACACCAACAACAAGGGCTTCGTCTTCATCAGTTGTAGTGTTAGTGCCACAACTTCCACAACCACCATCTTCTTCATTGCCACCACGTGGAGGCCCACCGTTGCGTACTCTTCGTGGTGGAAGGAGGAGAGATTAGTAGATATTTTCACAATTTACTGCTTTTGTCATAGATTAGACTTGTAGGCTTGTGAATTTGAACTTTTTTGTCTTGGTGGTGGCCAAGTGGCCTATTTTGTAAACATTATTATTTGAATTTTGGACATGACTAATGTTGACAATTGCTCACTTGCTAGATAATATGCTTTATGTTTTATAATATGGTTAAATGTTTTATGTTTTATAATATGTGACATGCTTAAATGTTTTATGTTTTATAATATGCGACATGCTTAAATTTTTTATGTTTTATAGTATGCTTAAATGTTTTATCATGCTTAAATAATTGATGTATGTTTGTAATTGATAGAATCTAGAATCTAGATGGTTGATGCTCGAATAATTAATTATTGATGTACAATGGAATCATGGATGTCATATCTATCTTGATTTATGTAAAAATATGCATGTTTTCATGTCTTCTACAACTAATTTGGTATTTGGGATGTTTGTTTTGAATATATATATATATATATATATAGTAAACGCTTCTGAGACGCTTCGCTTCCTAAATTGTTGGAAAATGACGCTTCTGCATCCCTGCTTCCAAAAAATGTCCCCGCTTCATGCAACGTTGGGTGAAACAAAGACCACAAACAATTGTTTTTTAGGTGTTCTAGAGAAGCTTACTACAATGTTCCAAATTTTATAGACAACTTAGCAGGAAGTGCCTCACATCTCCCTCTTATATTGAGTTTACGTGCCAACCCTCAAAGCAGTTAGCTAAGTGTACTTTGTTATCAACACAGGTGCATAAGAGTGGGCCCATTAGCTCTTAGAAATGTTGATCATATTCCAGGGTGTTCTCTGCAATGATCATATTTAGGTCTTTTAGCTCAACACAGATTTGCTGTTTCAAGTTGGGTTTCTCAAGCTTGGTAATCCAACTCTGCTTGACTTGTTCCAAGGTCTTATTTATACCTTGGGGGAAACTCTTATAAAAATTCATATACCACTTCAAATATCTTCCTCACAACATGGTTTCATCTTTCAAATTCAATTATATAATCCTGCTCTGTGGTCGCTTTCTTTAAAATCCAAATGGATTCAATATAATCATAAATCATCAACCTTCTCTGAGAACTTAGGGAGGAACAACACCACATTCGATGATTCATGCCTCAATCAGACCCAGATATGTTGATTAAGACACGTAATCATTCAAATGGACCCACATAAACTAAGGGTTTCAACGTTGGTTGGTATTGTTCCCTACCTTATCTCTGTTGCTGTGACAATATTTATGCCTCATCTGCCATCTCTTGAGTTTGTTATAGGTGAGATATTCAATGACAATGGATTTGGTGTACCTTTCCACATATTCTGCTTTGCGTCTGCATTGTCCTTCAATGAGCTTTTTGACATTTAGTTTTACATCTCTAATGTAGTGTTATTTCCATTTATACTTGTGTTACAAGCACAGTACACATCTAAAATAGAGCAAACAAAAAATTAATAAAATGTGGAGATTTTTGGGAATGGATACTCTATGCCATTATTCTGTGTTATTCATATAATTTCTACAAATAAGGGATTTGTTAAATTGAAACATTTATAAATGACTAGTTTATTTTGCAGTCTTTTATCTCTTTAGTCTAGTTTAGGTGTTTATGCAAGGTCTTTGCTAAAATTGTTCTGATCAACTGTGATTGGAATTCGACAGGCTACATTACAACCTCCATATTTGGTCGCAAATGAACCAGATGACGACAATATCCTTCATACACGCACATATGACGTGAGCATTACGTAAGGCTTCTTTTCTTGTTTGTTCTATTTCTACTTCTGTACATCTTTGATTATATCCTCAATTTAGAAGAGTTTATGGAACTGGTGCAAACACACACTCCCTACGGTGATTCGAGATGAAGATCAGTCCTTATATTTTGTGTAAAGTCACTTGTTGGTTTTGATGTTGAAGCTACTGAGGTTCTTCTGATCTATGTTGCAAACATTGCATTGGCAAATATATTGCTGAGGGTCCAGAAAACAACTTGTCTGCAACATCGGGAAAACTATTGGAAAAAAAGATACAAATATTCATTTTAAAAATCTTTTTGAGCATCCAATGAAACCATCGCCCTTTATGATTATATCCCCATTATGGAAAACATAATAGTGAGTAACCCCGTTGTTATCAATCTCCTGCTTTATCTCTTCAAACTGAGCAAAAAAATCCAAAATTTTCTTGACTCGGTAGATAATTTATTTATTTATTTTTTTCAGGTGATATATTGCCAATTTTCAAAATATCACAATATATTCAAAATTGGGAAAAACTACAAATTTTTCCAGCAATATTATCACCAAGTTGAGAGAATTACAATATATAGTGATGTTGGTGACATATCACCATATTTACAACACTGCTTCTGATCCTTGAAGAAAAAGCTAATTGTTGTTGTAAATTGCCACCAATTAGCTCCTGTACCAAATCTGCTTCTTTCTTCATATTGCTTTTGTATTTGATATCTGATTGATAGGTTACTCATATTGGCCTCAACTAAACTGCTTTATATTTTCTGGAGTTATCTCATTTTAAATCTCAAATTGACCACTCATGTATTGCTTTTGTTGTTTTACTGTATTCCTTTTTGTGTCTGGTTGTTGCATTATCTTTGATACATATACGATTAAATAAAATGTATGTGGTGTGTTTGTTGTGTCCCTACACTACTTGCAGAAATACAAAATCGGTTTTCAATGGATAAATTGTTGCCTCATTAAATAAAATGTATGTGGTGTATTTGTTGTGCCCCTACACTACTTGCAGAGATTCAAAATTGGTTTTCAGTGGATAAATTGTTGCCTGATCATTGCATTTGCAATAGTATTTATTTTTCCTACAAAGGCAGCCTTTATTGAATAATCCTTCAATGTTGATGAGCATCTCCATCTTACTGGATTTTTCAACTTCTCAGTACTTGATGATTTACTAGTGTCTAATACATTTTAATTAAATGCTACAGTGCAAGGTGAAGTCTTCTGAATCCGTGCAATCTGTCTTTAAGATGCAAATTTAAAATAGTAGACATTTTCTGAAACCTGTATCTGATTGTAAATTAGATTTTGACACATGATTGATTTATAAGGTCATCATACAATGGGATAATAGTGCGACTATCTTTGTCTTTTTTGATTGAGATCATCTCCAAAATAGAGTTACTGGATTGGTCACTCTAACGTGATACATCCCGGATCCAGCTATCTGCATCAGATTCTTCAGGATCTGGCAGAAAAGGCTGTCAGACCCATTTCCTGCATGATCCATTTCGTGCAGTGGAAATGGAAAAGTAAAAAAAAAACAGAAGATTGACAGTATAGGTTACGAGGGAAAGTGGAGAGGGACCAGAAAACAACTTATCTGCAACACCCGGGAAAATATTGGAAAACAAAAAAAATACAAAAGTTTTCATTTTTAAAATCTTTTTAACATCCAGAGAAACCTTCTCCCTCTAGCACTCTTATCGGAAAATGTTGTAGTGAGTAACCCCTTTGTTCTCAATCCCCTGCTTTCACTCTTCAAAATTCACATAGAGCAAAAGAGTCCAAAATTCTCTTGACTCAGTTGATATTTACTATTTTCAGGCAATATATTGCCAATTTCCAAAATATTGCAATATATTTGAAATTGTGAAAAAATTACAATTTTTTCCAGCAACATTTAGCGCCAAGTTGAGAGAATTGCAGTATATCACCAATATTTGCAACACTGCTTCTGATCCTTGAAGAAAAAGCTAATTGTGGTCGAAAATTTCCACCAATTAGCTCATGTACCAAATCTACTTCTTTCTTCATATTTGTTTTGTATCTGATATCTGATTAGCAGGTTCCTCATACTGGCCTCATCTAAACTGCTTTATATTTTCTGTAGTTATCTCATTATAAATCTTAAATTGACCAGTCATGTTTTGCTTTTGTTGTTTTACTGTATGCCTTTTCATATATGGTTGTTGCAGTATTTTTGATACATCTATGATTAAATAAAATGTATGTGGTGTGCTTGTTGTGCCCCTACACTACTTGCAATGTAAATTTGGTTTTCAATGGATAAATTGTTGCCTGACCATTGCATTTACAATATCAAGGCCAGGAATCTATTGGCAAGTATTTATTTTTCCTAGTAAGGCAGCCTTTATTGAATAATCCTGCAGTGTTGTTGAGCATCTCCATCTTACTGGAATTTTCAAGTTGTCAGTGCATGATGATTTACCAAAGTATTCAAAACTGGAACCGGTGACCGGACCAGTCCACCTATCAAATTAGTTTTTGAACCAAAACCGGAAAAACTGGACTGGCCAAATCTCAATGAACCGATCTTAAAAATATACATGAAATAATTAATTTTTAATGAAAAACTATTTTTAAGATTTAAAACCATGATTCCAAACCAATAGAGACAAAATATGCGAAGTTTGTTCACCTTTACATGGTATATAGATGAACAAACTTTTCATATTTTGTCTCTATTGGTTTGGAATCATGGTTTTAAATCTTAAAAATAGTTTTTTCACTAAAAACTAGTTATTTCATGTATTTTTTTAAAGACTGGCTCATTGAGATGTGCCCAGTCCCGGTTTGACTGGTTCCGATTTGAAACCCGGTTTGATAGGTGGACCGGTCCAGTCACCAGTTCTGGTTTTGAATACTATGGTTTCTAAACAACATGCATGTTGTCAGAATGAAACTCATCGAGATTGTGAGATTGTCAGAATGAAGCTCATCGAGATTGTGAGCTCTCAAGTAGGTTACTCTGTGATATGTAGGTGTTGGAACTCCAGCTCCTAGAGAGTAGAAAATAAAAATTATGAATTCTTAGAATCTGTTGAAACTCATTGTAACAGGCTCTGATCCATGCGAAACGCTTGGTGTAGCTTTGAGTGAACCATCATGATGAAATTGAGCTGGAACATAACCCTCTAGTTGTGCATGCAGTCTTGCGGTTAACACGGGCACATATCCTTATCTAGTCGACAGATTTTTGGGTTTAATTTGCTTGTGAATAACCTTGTGGTTTAATGGTAGCCCACCAGTTAAGGGAAATGCGGGTTCAATCCTTTCAGGTATATAAGAGACTTTCCCATATATTAAGATATTTGAGTCCATCGTCTCTGATAAAAAAATGTAATTTCCCAAGTCAATCCTTGACATCCTTGCTTCTTTAAGATATAACTCCTGTATATTTCTTCAGTATTTGTTTCTCATAGTAGGAGATAAATATTATAATATATTTTTTTTCCAAGAAAATATATGGATCTTCCCTGGAATATCCAGATGGAGGACAAAGCAACTGCCAAACACCATAGCGGTTGGCAGCCTTGGGGGACATGATTGGATTTTACGCTGTGACCTATGTTCTCCCCATCAGCAACGAGGGGATAACTATATATATCACAGGCAATGGATCGTGTCAAGAGTTGAACATAATAATTCTTAGTTAAAATACAAGTACTTTTATAAATATTCTTTGTACTGTAAGTTAATACAATACTATTTTCACTGCTGAGTGAGGTTTTTTTTATGTGACATAGAGAGAGTAGTAGTAGACGAGCCTTTAAAGTTGTGCAATACGAGTCATGAAGAAGGGGAACATGGATACCCCTGAATGCTTGATGTCTAACCTCTCAAAGGGCTCTTTTTCTAGTGATCCTTTTCCCAATGAGGATGAGATAGGCTTGACTGGGTTGGCTGTGGGAGGTTGTGCTACTGTTTTTTTGGTGACCATGCTAATATTGGTGACCATGTTACTTTTTAAAATATAAATTTATAAATTTTAATTAATATATATAATCTTATAAATTAATTTTGTATAGGATATCTATATTGTTTTAATATGTTATAAATTATATAGCTATGTTGCATTCCCTGTGGGGACAGGGGGATGGCGGGGAAGAGTTTCCGGGACGGCTAGAGCGCACCCCCAAATTTTCAGGGGACGACGGGTTGGGGACGGCAAGTGCGGCAACTATTTATTACATTTAATATTTATTATTTATTAAAAAATTAAAATTAAAATATAATTAAACATGAATCAAATAAATAAAACACTAAAATCATAAATGATAAATCTAAAGACTAATAGTAAATACTAAATTTTAAATACTAATAGTCTATGATTCTAATAGTATCTAATTGTCATTGAGAATTGCCCATCACAAAAACAAAATTCGTCATCATTGCATAACTTAAAGTTAAGAAGTACTATTAGTTTCATTATTCATACAACTTACAACCTACAAATTACAATCTACTACTGTCTAATATCTACATAATCATTCTATGATCATTGATGCATGATGAATCATTTCAAAATTTAAATAGCAGCTAAAGCGTAAAAGTAAATAATACTAAAAGTAAAATTTAATAAAGATGTAAACATGAAGTATGAACCCCTGCGTTTTTTGCTGCGTGGGTGTGAAGTTTGAACCCTTTTTGGTGACTGCGTTTTTTTTTTGCTACGTGGGTGTGAAGTTTGAACCCCTATGGTGGCTGCATTTTTTTTCTGCGTGCAAAATGGCAAACGCACTGTCTTGGCATGGTGGGCTCCTTGCTGGTTGCTCTTTGCATGCGGAGTAGGTGGTTAAGCTGCTCTCAACTATTTGGAGTCTGCGTGCTCTCATCTCGCTGCTCTCTGGAGTCTTCCTGGAGTCTGCTCTCGTGCTGCCTGTAGTTTGCCTGTCGCGCTGCCTGGAGTATGCTCTCTGGAGTCTGCGTGCTCTCTGTTGTGTTGTGCTCTCTGCTGGAGTCTGCGGTCGCTCTCTTCAGTCGACGGAACAACAAATGGCAAATCCCAAAACTCCTAATGCATATGCATTAGAACATAGGTTTAACCGTTTATGGCATATTGATATGCGATAGGTTTTAGAATTAGAATGCGTTAGGTAAATTAGAATTAGAAATAGAATTTAGTATATACGTTTTTTTTATTTAAAATTTTCTATTTTATAAAAAAATTGTTTTAATTTTTTTTATAAAAATTAAAAAAAAAACGAAATATTTGAATATTTTTTTAATTTATGATGTTTAATTTTATTGGGGACGTCCAGAAGTCCCCGATTTATCGAAGGACGTTTTGGAAGTCCCCGAATTTTCGAGGGACGGCTAGGGGATGGCCTTGAAGTCCTCAAGTCCCCGACGATGTCCCCGACAAATCTGGAACGTTTCTGAGGAGTTCCAAATTCCTTGAAATGCCGGAACGGAGGGAACGACATGAAATATAGGTGGGGACGGGTCCCCGTGCAACATAGTTATATAGTGATTTAACTACCCTTCTTTGCTATTTTGTAGGTGGATAATCTCGAAAACATTAATTTCTCTTTTTCCGTCGAATGTTCCCACGTTCCAAGAATGGTTCACCCTGATTTATGATACAAATAGTATTTCTAGCTTATTCTCGATCTCGAACCCTCAACCGATGCGATGGAAAGAAAACATCAATGTCGAGATTTGGTTTAATTATATTACTTAACCAAAACAGAGCAAGTTGCTCCGTTGCACCTAGAGGCTAGACCCTCGCATGTCGCCAAACCCTTCTAAGAAGCATTTGTGTTTTTCTGTGTTTAATCCCAATACCAAATAATGTGTAGGATGCAACCCTGAATGTCTTCCCTGTGAATGTGCTAAATACAAAGAATATGAAATCAACAAAGATGGGTCATAGCGCAGAACTAGAGTTTTAACACTCTTTTTGTCCAATGCTGATATGTTGTATTGGCGCTGGCAGTACCCAACTGTAATGAATAAAATAATGTAAATAGTGACTAATTAGTTAATTAGTAATTAGGTTGAAAGGGCATGTTTGATAAGACATGACCTTTCGTGAAGAGGCACCTGCGTAGGTATACAAGTAGGACTCATTTGTAACATTCAATCATCTATCTCATATCTTTTATAATATAATGTTTGTATCCTCATGGATATCTTTGTATTCCTAGTGTTCTGGAGTATTTTAACTTGAGAAGGTACTTTGTTTGTTTCATTTGGTATTAGAGCAATTTGATCTTATGGCCGCTCATCACTGCACAGAGCTACACTCCTCAGTCCAGGCCTTTGGCCATCAAAAATTCGTCAACATTGTTGTCGTCGAAGCATTTCGCTACCAGTCTCGGAGTTTCTCCATTTTCACCTGTAGGCCTTTGGCCATAATTAAAAATTTGAAGAAATTTCACCAGTAGGCCTTTGGCCAAAATTAAAAATTTGAAAAAATTTCACCAGTAGGCCTTTGGCCAAAATTAAAAATTTGAAGAAAAAAAAGGGGGAAATCTTTGAAAAAAGAAGAAGCAAAAGCAATATATATATATATATATGAAAAGAAAAAAGAAAAAAAGAGATATATATATAAAGTAGTACATATATGTACATACCAAGACAATTTAAAAATAAAAAGGAAAAAGAAAGAAGGAAGAGTAGGTAAGGTTATTTTGATTATTCTTTAAGTGGTTTACAAGCTCGTGGTTTTATAAGCCCATGGTAATTTCCCATGGTATTTGAAAGGTAAAATAAGAACAAAAGGAATAAAAAATCACTGTGTGAATGGTAAGTTTACTTTTACGTGGAGAACATTAATCGAGTGAAATACACATAAGTGGACATATATTTTATACGTGAATATATGTGAATAGCCACGTTTCACTAGGGTTGTAACCTTTCAACAAAAAAAAGAGTTAAAAATAAATCAATTGTTAATATATATATATATATATATATATTATGAAAGTCAAACATCTTCTTAGTAATTATAGAAGATTTCATAAAAAGAAATCAAGGAAGTAATTTTCAAAAAAATCGGAAAGAAAAATATTTTTAAGGGTTTTCTTAAAATATTAAGGAATCACTATTAAAGCTCGAAGGTATATAAAAGGAAAAAGAGGTTATTAAAGGTTTAAGTATTGGAAAAGTGGAAAAGGAGATAAATCATTATATTCTAAAGATTTTATTTAAAAAGGGAATATATTCATATATAAAAGAATTTGAGCCTCTTTTAAAAGAGAATATTAGTGAAGGATTCATTACCAAAGATTGAAGTAATAATAGTAAATGATATTGGAAAGAATAATTAAGCTTGAGGGTTTATTAAAGATAAATAATAATATTTTATTATAAATATTAGGAGGGGTCACCCTTAAAAACCTCAAAGTTATCTGACAAAATGGCATCCAAAACAGAACTAAAGGAGGGAAGATTTCCTAAAAATTATTGTATGTGTGTCGATGGGCTAATTGAAATTAAAAAGTCACTTGCGAGAAAAGAGGTTCTCATATCTATCGATTTTACTCGAAAGAATAATTATGTTAGTACCGAATGTGCTAACTAGTTAGAGATCCCTGAATCAAATATAATTGAAGAAAATTCATTTAACGCAAATGACAAACAATACAACATAGAGAATTTACACCTAAGTATTGGGGAGTATTCCCTTGTCTCACAATTCACTGTTAAAACATTATTTTCCAACAATGATGATATAGTTCTGGGTTCGCTTTGGATGGAATCACTAGGGTCATTCATCCTTCATACAAAAAAGAAGTTTTTAACATTCTCCTACAAAAAGAAGAAAATAACGCTACAAGGCGTTAACTTAAAGCCAAATTCAGTGACACCTGAAGACATTCAAGAAATTTCAAAAGTAATTTCTCAAGAAGGTAAAAGGTGATACAAAATATGTAGAAGGAAATTGAAAAGATCTCCACTAACAAGAATGAAGAGGTTGTTCGCCTCAAGGATCACAACAATAAATTACTAACGCAAATTAAGAAGTTGAAGAAAGACAAGAAGTTGTTGGAAAACAAGGTGCGACAACTTGTCGAAAATGTAGCATCGAAATCTTCAAATATAGAAGTTCAAATTAAGGAAAAAACGAACATTGATACAGTAAGTGTTACAACTCAAGAAGAAGACAAGCAAGTTGCAGAAAATGCAAACCTAGATGTTTCAGTTCAGACGAGGAACGTTCTAAGTGAAGGTTCTGTAACCAACTCATTAACGTCCTTACCAGAAAAAAATCAAAGAAGTCAAACCAAAAGGGTTCCTTATCGACATCCAAATCATGGGAGCAGACAACTCAACCAAGATATGTATTCAGAACAGAAACAAGCTGATATTCCGAAGAATACTAGCGAATCATCACAAGTTGTCAGTCATCGTAAGATTCCACAGAAGATTGATTTAGGATGGTCCGATCCATTCTCAATGCGACAGTTTTGTTTTTCACTTGGAGGATCATATCAACTTGTATAGACAAGGATAACTGCCCCGAGACGAGAAGATGTTCGTAGCAGAAAAAGAAATCGAGGCCTTTCATCGACAAGCTTTGAGGACAAATCTTTTTGAGGGGTAGGCAATGTAATGAATAAAATAATGTAAATAGTGATTAATTAGTTAATTAGTAACTAGGTTGAAAGACCATGTCTGATAAGACATAACCTTTCGTGAAGAGGCACCTGTGTAGGTATATAAGCAGGACTCATTTATAACATTCAATCATCTATCTCATATCTTTTATAATATAATGTTTATATCCTCATGGATATCTTTGTATTCCAAGTGTTCTGGAGTATTTTAACTTGAGAATGTACTTTGTTCGCTTCACCAACGAGGGTGCCCCACGATGGAGGTTACAAGCAACCCACCGAATCCATTTAGAAGCCAGGTATTAATTGTGGAAGAATTTCTCCTGTGAGCAAATGGAGTGGAATTTAGCGAATACGAATAGAGTAAAAGAATTTTTTTTTTCTTCGTATTGTAAAAAGGAGTTGTCAACCGAGGCCGTGAAATAGCCCGGACGACAGAAAACTGTCGAAATCCGGTCAACTAAAACTCAAAAAATTAGGTGCTTGGAGTGTTTGGAATCCATTTTTGATGCTGGAAATGGAATCAGCGCTATCAAAAACCCTTAGGGCACCCAAAATACTAAAGTTTAACAACTGTAAACAAGATTCTGGGCAAATCTTGCCGGATTTTCTGAAAATCATTACCGGATTCTGGGAAAAAACGCGGCCTTTTTAGACTATGCGTTGTAAAAAACCTCAAATCACACGAAATGCAGTTTTGAATATCGAGATGCGTGTTATGGTAGAGGAAACATTTTTAAACTGGTTCCTAGGCGGATCCAAGCGAATCTAGATCTAGATATGGATCTGATCCGATCCAGGGATCCGCAAATCTAGCACCCAAGGCTAATGGATCCAGTAACATATATATATATATATATATATATATATATATATATATATATATATATATATAGAAAAATATATACGTAAAACTAATTATACAAATATCGTTCAAATTATAAAGTGATAAAGTTATTTTCCGAATTTTTCGAATGCCATTCCTCCTTGTGCGAGTGCAGCTTCGTCCATGGTCGCTCAGTGCAATAGTTGGCTCTTGGAGGCACGATGGTGCTCATGCAATGAGTTGGTTGTCTATGCGCATGTTTGTTATTATGGTAAATTTAAATATATATGACGTGACGACTGAAACTGAAATAGTAGGGCAAGAGAGATGGAGGCCTAGATCTTCTGGTGCGATGCAATTGAAACCCAATCGCAGATGTGGTACCTGATTTATGGCTACGGTTAAATAGTTAATGCCGTTAAATAATTTCGACCAACCTATCGTGTGTAAATTTGCGGGACTTTAAAATTGGAAGAGATTTGAACCCCAAAATTAATATATTGTGGATTGTGGAAAAGAAAACGTGAACTGAACTTCATATAACTTGAAATCCGCTAACCTGCATTGCAGGTAATCTTAAATTCGCCGTCTGGACTTTGGAAATTTTAAATCGCATTGCATATATACTTGAAATTTGGTTTCATTGTGCGGGATCCGTTTTTAGTTTTGCTGATCCGTTTCCAGCCAACGAAGAAACGTCGCGTGCCGTATTTTTTATGGATCTCGGCGGATCCGGATTAGAGATGTGGATCCATGGAACTTGGACCATCGGCAACCGGATCCGGTAACTTAGATTGGGAGTTTGCTCCTTCATAGTCGAACGACCTTAGTGCTCTTGAATAATTACGAGTTCCATACCCTAGTACCTTAGGTGCTCTTAATTATTGGGAGTCTCCCCTGCATAGAGGGCTTGGTTCTCTTGATTAAATACAAGTTCCATACCCTAGTACATGACAAAATCCAATGGAAACATTGCAATCCCTCCAATCTTGAAATCCTGAAAAAATGATAGGTTTGCTGGATTTTGAGTGAGATCTAAAATTCTACTTTCTCCATATGAAATCCAATGAGGGCGAAACCACTCTCAAATATTCTGTGTAATTTCATGGTAATGTTAAAAAATTAAGTAGAAGGATGAAAATGAAAGATAAGGAGAATGTCACTTTTACTTACCATTACCATGAACTGCATATCAACAATAGGGCCATAGGCTTGAACATTAGGTTGCCCTACTCAAAAAAATTGTTTCCAATCTTCAATAGCTCCCTCTATCAATCCTGAATTGGTAGGGAGCAAAAAAAAAAAAAGAGAAAAGAAAAGAAAAGAAAAGAAAAAGAAAAAACTGAAAAAGTCACTTTACTGCTGAAACGTGGTTGTACGACCTGGAAACGCGTTTCAGGCCGTACTGGGCCATGTTTCCCCCACGTGAAACTTGGCAGTACAGCCTGAAACACGTTTCCAGGCCGTACCAAACGCATTTTCGTTTCGTTTCTTTGAGGAAACAACCCCCTGGACAGCGTTTCCTGTAACATAGTAATTTTCCTTCATTCTCCAATAAAATATTATTTTGCTGCCATTCTCCATTAAAATAATATTTTGCCTCCCTCCAATAAAATATTGTTTTTCCGCCATTCCATTAAAATAATAATTTCTGCCTTTTCTCGCAAAATAATATTTTACCTTTTTTAATATTATCAAATGCTAGCAAAACTCCTTATTGATTTTTAGCGTGCACAAAATTGGGAACATGACATTCTGGCACTTATGATCAATTGGGGACCAGATAAGATGATATTCCATTGGAGGTTTGGATGGTGGAGACTATGATTATGAGGAGGTTTCCTTGACTTTGCGGCCTTTTAGATAAATTCAGTTGTTTTAATTTTGACCTTTCGATTTTGTGATTATGACTTATAATATAGCAATACAATACTAACATATATGATACATGAAAGATGGGATTTTGAAATATCATCATATGTTGGAAGTTTGATGAATCTACCTTATTAGTTTAACACGTTAACGTTTATAGTTATGGCTTTATGTTGATAATTGTCAGCTAAATGTCTAGAACGTAGATTTTGATTCAATTTTTCTTCTATGTACTGATTTTATCTAATTTGGCTATCTATATTATACCTGCAAATCCTAAACTCGGGATGGCTGACGCACTCTACCCAATTCATCAGGTGATTTGGGAACACATCACAAATTATGTAACCTTGCAAAAATAATAATTGCCATAAATTTATTGTTTGATGGCATTGTTCTGTGTGGCTGTCAAATTTATTTTCAAGTTTTCAAGTTGAATTCTTCTATTTATTATTTCATTTCCAGTATTGTTTTGTTGTCTTTGTTTTTTGCAGTCCTCCATTTCTCTATGCAATGCAATCTATTTGTTCCATTGCACTGTTGTTTCACTGTTTTTTAATTTGTCCGTAAGTCCCTTGATTAAGTTCACCAAGGTTATTTTCTTTATTAATGCTTTGAAGTGGAACTTTTCAAGCTATACCTATGATTATTGTCAAACAAGGCTTTTGCTGTATGATTTTGCTTTAATAGTTTTTCTTAATGCAAAACATTTTTACTTCCAATATAAGAAATGGATTCCTGTGGTTTGCATGAAAGGTTCCAATTGATACTTTCATACCATTCAAGAATGATATTTCTGGTGTTGTTGCTTATTTCTTTTGTTCTTGACAATGATAAATTGTGGCTTCAGATACCACAGTTGTAACTGCACATGGTAATATACACACAAGAGAGATGTACCATTGCTGAGATTCCATTTAATTGATGCTGTTTAATCCTTTGAATGTAATTTTGGACCACTGTTGGAAGGGAATTATCTAGTGTACTTCCTATTAACTGATGTCTGGTTGAAATCACAAGTATTTAGTTGATGCTTGTAAAGTTGCTTTTCGGAAACATTTTAGTAATTGGAGACTGGCTATGGAACAATCTGGTGTATTATTTCATCTGTATACTCATTCTTTGCATGCAGGTATGACAAATATTATCAGACTCCTCGAGTATGGCTTACAGGTTATGATGAGGTGAGAGGAAATTTTCATCCTTGTTTTTGCCTCGTTGGTTAAACTTGATGCAAAGATACATTCTAGGAATGGTTGTTGTTATTGGTAAAACTAATTTTGGAGGATATTTTCAACGTGGGTCTTCAACTGCCTGTTCATTGCCTTTGTGATTACTCTCTAGGAAAATTAATAATATATATTTTTATCGTCTTTAAGATTATTATTTCTAATGTCCAATAACTGGTTATCTACAAGTAAAATTTTACAGTTCCATTGACCTATTTTAGTCATCTGCAGACATAATATTTAGCTCCCTTTCTTGCATAGTTGGTTAAAGTAGATTCAGAATAATATGCAAGGAATGGTTGTTGTCATTGTTAATACATATTTTCCAGGACATGTTCTGTGTGGGTCTTGAACAAAGGTGTAGCTCTTTCCATTCAGCTAATTTCCTCTCCCTGTTCATTACCTTTGTGATTGTTTTGATAATTATGTCTACCATCTGTTAGCTCATTTAAAATAACTATTTTATTTACCTACAATGTTACAACTTAGAAGTAAAACTCGACAGTCACATTTGTGGAGATTTCTGGGCCAACGGCAAATAATGCAAAACAAAAGTTTCACCTCTATCTTAGTGGTACTCCGGATCTTAACCCTGTGAATTTTTAATCTTATAGCTGTTATGAAGTATAATTAAAACAGCAGCAGCAGTAGACAATATTTCAATGCTTTACAACCCAATCATCTAGGTAATCCAAGTGAAAAGATGCCAAAGTTTCTGATAAGTTTCAGCATTTTAGAGCAATCTTATCATGCATAAACCAGATCTGAAAAGACTCATTTAGAACTATAAATACAGCAGCAAAACAGCACTTATCTTCTTCAATGACAATATTTCAATGCTTTACAACCCAATCATCTAGGTAATCCAAGTGAAAAGATGCCAAAGTTTCTGATAAGTTTCAGCATTTTAGAGCAATCTTATCATGCATAAACCAGATCTGAAAAGACTCATTTAGAACTATAAATACAGCAGCAAAACAGCACTTATCTTCTTCAATGACAATGTTAAATCGAATGACCCTCAACTTATTTCAAATCAGCAAGAGATATGTAGCTGGAGGTTACAAACCATGAAGAACATAGATGGCTAAAAATCAAATCTGTAAGCTACACAGGTATTGGATCGCTGAAAACTTCATTAATACACATAAGATGAATGTCATGTACATACCATAGACTTATCACATGACTGGTACAATCCACTAGCTCTCCAAAACCCTAGCTTTGAAAAACCAAGGAGATCCGACAAGCATGAATCACTCAGGCAAGTCCTCCAAGGAAATATGTCTCCTCTTCTTTTTCACTTCTCCAAGTACAGCCTTGGTTTTTCCACACAACCCTAATCTCTAACTCTCTAAGCAATGAAACCCTAACTCTAGACTTCGAGGTGCTTCAACAAGATCAAGAAACCCTAACAGTTATGAGAGAGAGAGAGAGAGTCCAAATACATAGGAATATCCAAGAGAGAGAGAGGAAGATTAATGTACTCCTTTAGATCTCATCTCTACACAAGTGTGATAAGTATAAATGAGCTATGATATTATGTTATGAAAAGACTCTCTCTCTCTCTCTATATATATGTGTGTGTGTGTGTGTGAGAGGTATGGGAGGCCAACAACACATATGTAGGCCAATTCCATTATAAGAAAACAACAATAATCACATGTAAACTAGTATATTATGCTATGTCAACTACTTGAAACAAGTTATTCTCAAGTTTTAACAAGCTTGATGCATATGCCAATGTGGTATATCCTTGGTTCCACTCTGGCGTTGGGAGGACATCAAAATACCAATGATAATGAGGAAGCAATAGAAGTAGACAACACATACGATGGGGAGGAGCAAGAAATGGTAGGGGATGATGATAATGAAAATGAGAGTGATGATGTAAATGGCATAATCCCAAAGAGATCTCGACACCCTTTTGGAAGTATGTGACAAGGTTTGGAGGAGGGAAAGGGTGGAACGACAAAATTTGTATGCACCCATTGCCATAAAACTTACATAGGTTTCTATACTCTTCTTAGAAAGCATCTTTGTGTGATTATTGCATGGGTTGAAGGTAAGACTATAGGAGTCAAAACTCGTGAGTTTATGCTAGCCAAATATAGAATCAACTACAAGAATGAAGAGGAGGAAGTGCAAAACAAATCCAAAAAATCAAGGGTCGAACATGAAAGTTCACACAAAACGTTTAGTGTAATGACACCCCTTACCCAATATCTAGAGTAGGAGGTGGTCACTATGCAAACCCAATCTTCAAAGTACTATTATGAAAATGGGGTATAAATTTTTTGATTTTCTGTGTTAAATTTAGATAGACATGGAGTGTTCTATGCTTAATGCAAATTTACTTCAATCTTCTTAGGCCATGTTGTCGCACAAATTGTCTAGGCACCGCGACAACGGCTAAGATCGGGGGCTATCACCCTGATCCTCAATCTCTTTGTTTAGGCTGTCTTCTTATAGCAGATGAAGGGGGGTAGACCCTATGGAAGGAATGAAGGAGAACCAGTTGGGAAACAACCAGTTTGAGAGACACAGTTAAACGACCAAATACTTGTAAAAGATCTAACAAGATTAAAGGATTTGATTGGATTTGAAAGATTGATACCAGTGCCTTATGGAGTCAACTATCTTGTTAAGGAAAGTACAACCAAGTACTTGATGAGTAACTGCTGCTATGCAATGCTAACTTAGAATGCAGAATGCAAGGAAAACAATTCGAAAAAGAAGCGAGATGAAGCAAGCTTCGAAGATAAGAGGTGATGTTAAAAGCCTAAAGCACTTAGATTATAAATAATATGATCTAACCACTAAGTACTTAAGCGAGAGTGCCAATTATGAAGATGCCAAAAATTACACAATTTAAAAGATATAAAATTTGTCATAGATCCATAATAGAGATCTGAAAAAGATATCGATCACATTTACTTGAAAGGTTTCTTAAACATTAATATTCAATAAATATACAAATTCAAGTAAATGAAACAAGAGTTAATTACACATTAGACGATTTTAATTGATAGAAAACATTTAAAAATTTAGATGCCAATGATCATCAAACCCAGTTGAAGCATATGAAAGTAACTAGCACTTAAATCTCAATAATTATTCGTCAAGAAACACTATGAAATTTCAATGCTAAATAAACACTTCATCAAGTAATTTATGGATTAAAAGATATTCTAAAATAATGCAAATCCAATAAAAGTTCTTATTTTTCTCCTATAGTCAAACTTAGGATATATTCTTCAACAAGATTTCAGATCCGAAGTATTAATTGCAGCAGTAATTTAAACCATAGATCAACAAACAAACGATATCGGCACCAATGTCCAAAATGACTAAAAATAGTAAAAATTATTGAACTCGAAGAAAAGTCAATTTTTAGAGTTTGATTAAGAGAAACTTCAAATCTGATATTTTTATTTCAGTAGTGAAACAGTGACAGATCAGCAAGATAAAACTGCCAAAAATCACTGCCAAATATTTCCAGAAATAGAAAAAATGTATTAAAACTTGAAAATTTCAATTTTATGGCTTTAGCCTTTAAGAGAGTTTGATTCAGTAATTTTCAGAACTGATAAGTTTATAACAACAGTAAATTGATAATATATCAACAAACTGAAAATGATCTCCACAATGTCTAAAAATATTAAGTTTTGCCGAAAAACTGAAAAATTCAAAATTTTTGGACCTTATTTAGGATATGCATAAAAATTGTTCAGATTTGTTTTTTCACATTTATGTAGTCATTTTCAGCGAACTTCAAAGTTAGATCTAGGCAAAATTAAAGATGCTCAAATGGCCAAAAATTCTGAAAATGAAGATTTTGCAATTTTAAACAATTTTGAGTCTTGACTATATAAATTGTGTTTTTAGAGCCTAATTATTTGTGATTTGCTTGCTGTAATAAAGTTTGCAGAAAATAAGGGTTTAGAGATAAAACTCTTAGCTCAAGGCTTTGAAGATCCCACTGTTGAAAATCGTTGAAATTTTGGGATAATGTTGCCACTTGAAAATTAGAATTTTGGAGACCAAGATCCTGCAAAAATAGCCTCAAAAGCTTGTACGTCATCAAGGGTTTAGATTTGGCTAAGATCTGAAGATTTCTTTGGTTGATTTTTCAGATCTATTCTTACAAACAAATATTGAGCCCAGACTTGCCCTCAAAGGTCTAGATCTGAAGATTTCTTTGGCTGATTTTTCAGATCTATTCCTGCAAAGATCTGGGTCAGATCTGAAGATTTCCTTGGCTATTTTTTCAGATCTATTCCTGCAAACAAATATTGAGCCTAGATCTGAAGATCTAAGACTCTTACTAGCCAGATCTAACTTTAAATTCAATAAAAGTTAAGATAAATTTTTAATTTTGGCACAAGCCCTAGAAAAACTCTACAAAAGTAGAATTTGAGATAAGCACGGGGAATTAGATCGGGAGGGCTCTTAAGATCTTATTTCCTTGGGAGTTAGCTGGTCCAGCCGAAAACTTTCCAAACGCCCAATTCTAAATATGAAAGATTTCTGCACACTTAAAGTTAAACCGTTAACTCAATAGAGAAATAAGATAAAAAATAAAATTTTCAAGAGTCAGAGATACCTGCTAACTCAATCCAATTAATATTCTTATTCTAAATTCAGCAACCTAAGTAAGATACTTGTGCAATAGATTACTCTACAAGAACCATTAATCAATAATTCATTGAAATAATCACCAGCAGAATATAAAGAACAAGCTTACCATAAAATGCTGAAGAGGAACATGACCATCAAAATAAAACCCCAAAGACTTCGTTTATATTATTCCAGAAAGTATTACAGGAGAGCTTCAAGAGCTAATACACGATCAAAAGATCAGATGATCAAAAGACTGACACTGACCTCTAATTTATAGGTAAAATCTCCAACGGCTAGTTCGCTTGATCCCCGTCAAAGTAATCTCGACCGTCAAAAAGAATTTGATTATCTTTTAATCTCATCCGTTGAAATTATTATTTTTTGAGGAATTTCGAATTTTTCAATTAATTCCCTTTTAATTAACTCAGAAACAATAATTTTGAGTTAATTACTTCAAAAAATTGACTTTGACTTAACTACCAAGGCCTAAGGGTCCAAAATTTCTCAAAATTTTCAATATTTCCTTGGTCTGGAACCTTTAAAAATTTATTTTTTAGAGACCCACGAATTTTGCTTTTGAAGAATTTAAATTTCCCTAGGACATAAAATTAATTAAATTTTTGGCTTAAGATTAAATTTTTAATCAATGGCCAAGATTAAATCTTTAATCAATGGCTAAGATTAAAAGAAAGCTTGATTTGTGTGACTTAAGACAATTTCATCACATGTTTAATTAAATTCACTTTAATAATTTTATTTTCCTAAGTTTTAACTTATGAAATACATTAAAATAATTAAGTAATTTAATATCTCCTAAATCAGATGAAATTTCTCAAATCCATTTCTGGGTCTTGTAGATCAGGTGAACTCTAGTCTTTCCTCAAAATTTGGGACCTAGAGCACAACTGATGCTACCCCAAATACACAAAATCTCAACACTCCCTCTTAGCATCAAGGGTGTGCTTTGGCAATACATCACACTATGCATTACATGACTTTGAGTACTGGTTCTGTGCTGCTGAAGCTTGGCCTCCTGCCACTCAACTCTGCACTGCTGCTGCCATTCTATACTGCTGCCCATGACTCTGCCACTGCCACTGCAACCATTGTATTGCAGCTCCCTCTCAATATGCTGCATCTGTGCTACTCATAGCACTGCCACTACTGATCTGCTGCATTGCAACTTCAATTGTTGAGAGTAACAACTGAATCTCCTGTCCAATCTTTGACAAACAAGTCTGATGCGCTGCATCCTCATCATTGAAGCTCCATAGGCTACAGATCTGTGCTGATATCTAAAGAATGATGCACAACTACAACTTTGCTAGCGTAATCATACTCCCTCTGCACTACTGAAGTCACATCAGCTCCTTGTGCTGAAATCTATCACGCTGGTGGTGCACTGCGTTCTCCCTTTGAAGCTCTTTGCACTGTTGCAGCTGTACACTGCGTAAGCAGTACTGCACTGCGCTGCTATTGCTTCTACGCTACTGCTGCTATGCTCTGCGCTGCTCCTCCTAATCTCTAGATCTGTCTCTGCCTCTGCTTCATCTGTGATCTATGCACCCAATGCTCCACTTGTCCCGCTACTGTCTTAAGGTTGCCGTAGCTTGCTTGTTGATCCAAGAGATGAGTTGCTCAAGGATCCTGCCTTATATTCTGTAGATCTTCTACAGATCCATGTCGCCCCACTTTCGTGGTTCATGAGCACTCATGGCTACATCATTTGCAAACACATCATCTGCCACCGCTGCTTTGGAAGAAGATGCTTCCTTGTCCTTCTTTTCTGGACAATGGCTGGCAAAATGTCCCATTTCGCCACACTGGAAGCACTTGATCTTAGAAAGATCCTTCTTCTTCTTCGGCTGCTTCTTCGATGCCAAGGCTGCATCTTCCTCCTCTTCCTTCTTTACTTTGCTCAACCCAGGGTTGTGCAGCTTCTTGGTGAATCTGCATAGTTCTTCTTGCCACAGGATTGACCACAAGTTGTCCCAATCTGGGAGGTCCGCTCTACCCAAGATACTTTGGACAAAGGTTTCCCATTCATCCGTGACTGCATTGAGGGCAGTCCTGACTATCACTGCTTCATCTACGGTTGCACCCGTTGCAGTCAGCTGAACCCTGACTGACTGCAATCTGAAGAGGAAATGCTCGATGTCTTCTCCCTTGGTCATCATGAATGACCTCTTTTGGGCCTCCAACAACATCTTTCTTTGGACTGATTTTCCCTCATATAGGGAAGTCAAGGCCTTACACATCTCAGCAGTTGTCTTCTTCTCAGTTATGCGTGGTACAATATGGTCCTTGATATTGTCCATTATCAGCCTCTTGGCATGCCCAACAGCTTCTCTATGCTTTCGTAGGAGATCCGCATCTGTCGGTGTGGCTAGGGTTTGCTCTGCATGGTCTCTTAGACCGTATGCCTCAAGGACAATCGGGATCCTAGCTTTCCACACCAAAAAGTTTGAGAGGCCCTCTAGCCTATCCTGATCACGCAGTCCATGAGGAGCCATTTGCTCAGAATGTGTCGGAGCTCCTCTTCTCTATGCTAGAGATCTTGGATCTAGGGTCCTTTTCGAACTAGGAACCCTCTGCTCCCTCTGACACTTGATTTCTCTCCTTGTAAATCTACCAGATCAACTATGATTTAGCTTCTTCTTTGATGCTCTGACCAAATTGCAAGTTTCCTTTGGCAAGAAACTCTCTGAGAAGCTGATCTCTTTCCAAACTTTGTCATTTGTGCTAAGGTTAAAAATCTGAAAACTTCAGAAGTTTAACCCCACCAGCTCCTCTGAATTTCTGCAACTTTTCTGCAGACTTTTTTTGGATATGACAGATTCAGATCTGAATCACACTGGCTGGCTTCAAACCCAACCAACGCTGTTTCTGAGCTGCCTCTGCGCAGTAATTGCGTGGGCTTGCTAGGACACAGCGCTGGACAACGTCACCCTTCCCTCTGTGTGAATCTCCTCCTGAAAACTACGCTGTCCCTTCAGATCTGCTTTTCTGCTGCCTTTCCAGCTGCTTTCTGCAGCTAGATCCTTCAGATGCTTCAGCTGGTGACCCTTCTAGATCTGCAATTGCTCTGATACCATGTAGAAATTTCTGAATCTTAATTCTTATGCAAAAATTATTATTGTTAACCCGACTAAGCTTCTCCTACTTATACAAGTTATCAACTGAATAAATTCAAGTTAACATCAAAGCAAAACACATAACAGATCATTACCAATTCAAATCTAGAATAAGCACATGCACACATAGACAAAGTGACACAGTTATTTATGGACAAACTGTCCCCGAAAAAACCCAATGTGGGAAAACCGGTCTCTGGCTGTTGGAGGGCTCTATTATTAAGAATATTTCTGAATACACAACTCTGGGTACCAGATCTGGAAAACCCTACAGAGAAAACTCTAGATCTGCAACACCTGGCTGATCTAAGACCAACAATACTGACTAATCCACACCCTCAAACGGGATTTACAGAAATCAGCTAGATCTAGGCCTAGAAACCCCAGATCTGCCCTTGAAAGACACTGCGTTAGCCTTTGAAGGCCTCCAAGTGCTCAACGCTGCCGCTGGAAGGGACTGCATTACCCCAGACTGTGTGACGCAGTCACTACGTTGCCCCTACGGGTCTCTGCGTAACCCTTGAAGGGCTTCCTGAAAAATCACGCTGTCCTTGCTGCTGCTGCTGCTACCGTTTGCTGCTGCTGTCGTCTGCTGCTGCTGCTGCTGCCTTCCTCTACGCTGTCTTTCCTGATCTATTTTCTGTCTCTTGTGTATTCTAGACCCCAGGATCAGATCATCCCCTTGGTTTAAATTCCCCTCTCTGCAACTGAAACACTTCTGAGAATTCTTAGCGACCCCGCCCTAGAATCTCAGCTTAGCTTCAGTGCTTTGCCTCTGTGTGTGTTACAAATGACCTCAAGCCTTTCCTTTATACCCTTCTCGTTGACAAATCAATGACCAAGATTAAATCTTTAATCAATGGCTAAGATTAAAAGAAAGCTCGATCCGTGTGACTTAAGACAATTTCATCACATAATTAACTAAATTCACTTTAAGTATTTTATTTTCCTAAGTTTTAACTTAGGAAATACATTAAAATAATTAATTAATTTAATATCTCCTAAACCAGATGAAATTTCCCAAATCCATTTCTGGGTCTTGTAGATCAGGTGAACTCTAGTCCTTCCTCAAAATTTGGGACCTAGAGCACAACTGATGCTACCCCAAATACACAAAATCTCAACAGTCGACACAAACTTACAATCCACCATACCAAATCTCTCCAAAAGCTTCACGGCATATTTTCCTTGAGAAAGGAAAATATTACCTGGCCTTTGCCAGACTTTTAAGTCTAGGAAGTAATGCATCAGTCCTAGGTCTTTCATCTCAAATTCGGAAGCTAGCTCCCTCTTACACTGATGAATGAGAGGGTCAACACCTGTCATGAAGAGATCGTCCACATAGAGAACTAGAATGAGAGGCCTTTGTCTATCAACCTTTAAATAAATGTTTGGATCAACATTACTTCGAGTGAAGCCCAACTTCATCAAGTAGCTATCTATCCTCTCATACCAAGCCCTAGGGGCTTGCTTCAACCCATAAGGCGTTTTCTTCAACCTGCATACATAGGTATCTCTATCTCGAACTTCGAACCCCAGAGGTTGCTCCACATACACCTCTTCCTTTATAGAACCATGCAGAAAAGTGGTCTTCACATCCATCTGATGGAGACTCCATCCTTGCGTTGCAACAACGACAATGATAGATCGGATGGTGGTATAGCGGGCCACAGGTGCAAATATATCATCATAATCTATGTCTTCCTTTTGAGAGAAGCCTCAGGCAACAAATCTTGCCTTGTACTTTTCAGCACTACCATCAGATCCATGCTTGATCTTATAGAGCCTTTTCGAGGTGACAACATATTTGTCCTCTGGTCTCGGGACCACTTCCCAAACATCATTTTTCATAATGGACTCATATTCTTCATGCATAACATCCTTTCAAACTTTATGCTTTACGATTGCTTCAAATGATCGAGGCTCAGATTGTACTATTGTACTCATGGCTGCCATATACCCTTGGTATCTATGCGGCTTCTTGCTTTCACGAAATGTCCCCCTTGGGGCAATATGTCTCTCGGCATCTACGAGCGTATCCCTGAGCCATTAGGGTCTTCTCTTATTTGAAGGAGGTGGATCAATAGGATCCATAGGTCCTTCAACATCGGGCATTAGTTCATCTTTTAGCTCTTCCTGCTTCACTGCTTCTTCATCTTCTTTGTCTTCCTTGGAGCTAGGAAAATTTCTCACTTTCTTGAGGGCAGCATCTTCATCGAAGGTGACATCATGGCATATCTCCACTTCTCTTTGACTAGGCACAGATTCTATATGCCTTCGAAGTTTCATTGTAGCCCACAAATATTCCCTTCTTCCCAGAAGCATCCAACTTGCTTCTCTTTTCTTTCGGCACATGAAAGTAAACAGGACAACCAAATATTCTAAAATGAGAAACATTAGGTTTCTTACTAGAGAAGACTTCTTCGGGAGTTTTGGAGTCCATAGCGGAATGCGGGCATCTATTTTGAATGTACACAGCAGTGTTTGCAGCTTCTCCCCATAGAAACTTTGGAAGACCTTGGTCACAGAGCATGGCTCGGACAACTTCCACAATGGTCCTGTTCTTTCTTTCAACAACACCATTTTTCTCAGGAGTATACGCAGTTATGGTCTCCCTCTTAATGCCAACTTCTCTGCAAAAGTCATTGAACTCATTTGACTCATACTCGGTCCCATTGTCGGTCCTCAAAATTTTGTTTTTCTTCTCGGTTTGATTTTCCACGAAGGCCTTGAAGGTATGAAACCATTTGAATGCTTCGTCCTTCTTCTTCAAGAAATATATCCAGGTCTTGTGGGGGAAGTCATTTGTAAAAGTTATGTAATAGAAACATCCTCCCAAGGATGTTACGGGCAATATGCCAGATAAATCAAAATGTATCAACTGCAAGATATCAGTTGTATTTGTGACACTTGAGGGGAATGGTCCCCTTGAATGCTTCCCTTCGGCGCAACCCTGACATATACTTTCATGATCATCTCTAAATTCGAGCATCTCTGTCACCACCTTCCTTGCTTCGGGAAGGGCTTTGTAATGAAGGTGTGCAAACCTCCGGTGCCATAACTCTGTTTGAAGAGTTGTATCACATGACATAGCCCCGAGTGGACTTCCTCCAACGTAGTAGAGTGTATCAACTCTAAAACTAATAGTAAGAGCTTCCTTGAAGTTATTCTTCCAGATACGTACCTTTCCATCAACGAATGCCACCTTGAATCCTTCGTCTTCCATTGCCAAAATAGACACAAGGTTCTTCTTCAAATCAGGGACGTACAACACATCTTGTAAACAGAGGACTTGACCTTGAGATAGATGAAGGGTCACAGTCCTTGTCCCTTTCACGGGATAGGTGGCATTATCTCCAAGGATAATTTCCAGATTAGTATCCTTTTCAATCAAATTAGAGAGGGCTTCTTTATAACAATGAGGTACCTTGAAGCACCACTATCAATCAACCAGACATCCAAGGTGTCGGGAGGAGATGCAGCAGAGAGATAAGATACAAGAATAAATTCATTTCTCTTATTATCAACAACATTAGACTCTTCGTACCTGGAATTTCTTGACCTCTTGAAAGGTTGCCCATTTCCACTATGATCAGAGGGAGCCTTCCTTTTTCCTTTGAACTTGTTGTTCCTTTGATTGCCATTCCCCCTGGAGTTGTTGTTGTCATCATCCCTGGGAGAGTCCCTTTTATTAGGGCACTCTCTTGCATAGTGACCAAACTTGTTACAAGTGTAACGTCTTCCCTTCCTTCCTTTGAGCCCCGCTCTTCCATGGTTTTGATTTCTCGGACCACCATTGTTTTTCTTCTTTGCATGAGCGGCGAAGGCAGTAGGGTCACCTCCATTTCCATTTGAGAGATAATCTCTCTCCATCATTCTTGTCTCCTCTTGAGTGCATCTAGTCAATATTTCATCAAAATCAGGAATCACATTTTATTAAGAATAGTAGTATTGAATACATACCAATCACGGGGGAGACCTCCAAGCACAATAAGAACCATCTCTCGATCAGCTATTGCTTCTCCAATAGCTAGGAGGTTATTCCTGATTTCAGTGAGCCTCCTAAAATATGATTGAATGGATTCATCTTTGCCCTTCTTGATATTCTTCAGTTGATTCTTGAAGAAAAGTATTTAATTAGCATTGCTAGCCCTGAACATGCTAACCAACTTATCATACATCTCTTTAGATGTGCTCAGCTCAGAAATGTAAGCAACCAAGTGCTTATGAATAGAATCCTGGATAATCATCTTTGTTTTGATTTCCCTTTTTTTATACTTCGCCTTTGTGGCAACAACTGCATTTGATGGAGGTTCTTGAATCTTTCCTTGCAGACAGTCCATGACATCTTGATCTTCTAATACCAAATCCAAGGACATCTTCCATGCATGATGATCAGACTTATCAGTCAATTTATCATCAACCTTGAAACCCTTGTAGGATGAGGAGGCCATTTGTCCTTGATAGAATTCCTTCTTAAGTGGTTGCTTCTAACACTAGCTTGGACTTTGTCTTCACCTCAGCTTTGATACCATGTTAAATTTAGATAGACATGGAGTGTTCTATGCTTAGTGCAAATTTACTTCAATCTTCTTAGGTCCGATTCAATTTAGCAATCACATAAACATGAAAGTAAAATGCTGATAGAACACAATAATAGAACAATAGAAGACAAGCCAATAATATAGATCAAATTTTACAATTCTTCTTGTCCAACAAAGATGTAGAATCGTGTGCGTTACGACAGCCAACAAGATGCTTTAGCTAGCAAAGACTTTATTAGATCAACCAACCCTCCAAGTGTCACACCCACAACCCTCAAAGACAACTCATTACAAGTCAACGCAGGTCAACCAAAAGTCAATGCAGGACAACAACAGAAAGTCAACGCAACAAATTAGGGATTCGGTCAAATAACTCCTTTTCCCTCGATTTTTGTGCCCAGCTGTATGGCCTCCAAAAATTGAAATTTCAGTAAAATATTGAGGTCAAATGGACAAGGGTTGACCACTGTCAACGTTGGTCAACAATTCAACAAATCAGCGCTAAACAGATCCGTAGAAAACAACAGCTCCAACGCCGCACGTGTGAGGGGAAGAGGCCTCCAAAGGATATCGAACCAATCAGATCACAATGAGAGATGTGTGATGAGTTGATGAGCAAAATGACCTCCAAGTCTCTCCAATTTATATCCATCAGTGAGGGTGTGTGACACATCTATTACTAATTAGGCTTGTGAGCCTACATTACAAATCTGGTCGACCTTGCACATATATGGAAAATAAATTCAAAATATATGTTCTGCTCATCCAAACAAGATGATCTTTAGATCAATCTTGCACCTCTCCAAAAGAGGAATCCAACAAAAATATGACTATCATCATATGAGCATTGCAACATGGAGTTTGGACCTATGATGATTCTTCTTCATTAGATTGAAGACATTATTGTTCCAGATGATACAAAGCAAAGAAGAATAGAGATGAGCAGAGAAAGTAGAGATCTTTGATGTAAAAAGAAATTCCTCCTTAGCCGAGAGAGTGTTGAAAGTTGACAACTCAAGGATAAATTTCTTTATCTAAAATCTCATTTCTGACAATTCTGTAGTGAATTTCTAAAAATAGAAAGTCATGTCTAACATCTCAAGTATGACTCTCCAAAAATAGTTAATCATATTGCAACAATTGGTAATCAAGTAATCAATCCTAATAGTTCAATCTCGATTTAATCATCAATATTATTATTATTATTACTATTATCCTTTATGATAGTATTATATTATTATCAAAAGGAAATTCGTGTCTCTCAATCATGGAAGTCAATCACGTCATATGTAGCCCCCCTCAATTAATGCATATGTTACTTTCTCTCACTTAATGGATACATTACAATTTCTCTTACACACATTAAAAGCATGGCACATTCCTCTTACACACTCTTTAATGCATGTTACATGCTCTTCTTATGGCATAAGTTACTCAGGCATACGTACCTCCTTTATGACAGAAGTTACTAAGGCATGCGTACCTCCTTAATGGCATGAGTTACAAAGGCATGTGTACCTCCCTAAATGGCATATGTAACTTCTCTAGGCATGCATATTGCTCCTTCTTTATGACCAAAATTTGTTGCTCCTCCTATATATGTGTATCTCATTCTCACTAGTGCATTGTAAAAGAAGAATTCAAACTTGAGAGAGAGAGTTGGAGAGACTTGAAGAAGATTGTGAGAGAGAGACTTGGAGAGTAAGAGCAGGACTTGGTGAGCCAAGGTTGATTCAGTGTTTGCATCTGCTGCTGCTACTAGTGATCTTTGTGCTACAACTTGTTCAGATTTGGGTGAACTTACTCATTCTCTTGATTTTTCATTATACTTTGTATCTCTGCTGAACAATTGGTATCTAATAGAAGAAGAATTTGGTTGGGTTTTCCCCTTGTGGGTTTTTCCCTGGTCATTAGACCTAAATTCTCTGTGTCTCATTTATGTTCTTGGTTGTCTTCTATTGTGCATTTGGTTTATGTTCTATCTACAATTTCTTAACTAATATTGCGTCAGAAAAAAGTTTTTGAAATAATTGTTACATCATAGAACATCGTAATTTCAACAAATATTTTGTGTGTGAGCGAAGTTTGTTTGTTTCATTTGGTATTAAAGCCTTGTTCCTGATCCTGGCCATTGGCCATATAGGCTTTTTAGCCATGCAATATTTTTCTTGGAGTTTTTCCAATTTCAAGGTCTTTGACCAAAATAATTTGGCACTTAACTTTTCACAATTAGGAGTCTGATTGAAGAAAAACATTCTGCTATAATAATTTGGCTATGTCTATTAGTACAGGTCGAGTAGATTAATCGTCGTACAATTTGTCACTGTATAGTTTAAATTGATCATAGTTTGAATAATATTTACAGTTGAACAATTTAATTGCTACTTGCTACCACACCACTATATTCGTCACATTAATCCTTGCACACTCAACTATACCATGTCCATTGTACTCTGGTTTCAATCGTATAATTCATATGATATTATTAAATATAGTATCCGGCCACTGTAAACTAATCGAATTCGGGTCCAGTTGTTGTGCAACCAATTGAATTTGCTGTAACCAAGGGCTGTATAGTCAATCAAATTTGATTTTTTGTACACCACGTGGTTGCATTTGTACAACCCACTGTCAAACCGCATCCTGCCACAACTGTACAAAAAAATTACTTATTTGAAAAAATCTGTAGCACCTAGTCGTTATCCAAGTTGAATTACCCAATCACCACTCTAGCTGCCACCTCTATTGTGCCATCATTCCACTAGAGCTATCGTGCCACAGTTGCACAAAATTACTTATTTGTAGATTTGTGCCATAATTGCACAAAATTGCTTATTTAAAGGATCTCTAACACCCAGTCATCATCTATGTTGAATTACCCAGTTGCCACTGTAACCACCACTTTTATTGTGCCATAATTCCACTAGAGATGTTGGCCATAAGATATTATTAAACCATACAACTACTAGTGATAATTGAATCAATTCCCATATGCAAAAGCTTCACAATACAACTTAATTAAGCCGTCATTAATTGAAGGTAAACATTTTCTCTGTCATTGCGTCAAGGATTTGTGAGTGAGTTGAAGTTGCACTGGTTGCTGTGTCTATCTTAGCAGAATACAGTGCCACTGTTTCCTACTAACCAACACGACCGTTCAATTTGAATTCAAGATAGTAAACTATATTCCAAAAATATTAGAAGTACACGAAATTAATTCCTAAATCTCCACATGGAATATACTTTATATGTTGGAAAGTTGAACTCTAAGGCACCACTGGGGCTTTATTATTAATTAGTGGAGTCAAAAAGTTAAAAAAAAAAGGTTTAATTTAAGCCAAAGAGTTGTTATAAAGGTTTTTAATTGATTAATTGAGAGGGTATTACAGTTATTGCTTTAAGAAGAGGGGGTAAGTCTTAAATTATATTACAAGCATATTCAAAGGTGTGTGTATATATACAAGGGTATTTTTAAAGTTTGATAATTAAAAGTTCCCAAGTTCCAAGGGTGTGAAATATGTATTTCCTTATTATATAATTTAGAAAGGAAGATATGTGTTAACCTTTTCTAAAGGGAAAATAAAAAATTATTAAAATTAAAAAGTTCTTAATGTTATAAAGTTCAATTAAAAATGGCAGAAAAGTTAAAGGGGGGGGATTCAAGATATACAAGGGTAATTTATAATAAGTTTTTGGATAAGTGTGAAGGAATTTATAGATAGTGAAGGATTAAGGTGTTATTTAATCCTTGAGGAAAAAGATGAGATACATAAGCTTCATAATCAAAGTATCGTTGATGTAAAATTATCGATAAGGGAAAATGGAGTCAATCACTGAGGAGAAAGGAATGGAATCTATAATTGAGGAGAAAGGAAGATTTCCTAAAAATTCAAAAAGCTATGCTCTAGTGTTATTTAGAATCAAGAGGACTCTTGTAGGAAAAGATATTACTATTTGTATCGTTCATACCAAAATTAATAATTATGTAAGTCCCAAACTCGCTAATGAATTAGTGATTCTCGAGTCAAATATAATTGAAAAATTAGACTATTGCTACACAACTTTACGACACAACCATTTTATAATTAAACATTGGGATTGTACTTTTATATTGCAATTCACTGTTAGATCTTTATGAAGCAATGATGGTGACATAATTCTAGGTTCACCCCTGATGGAAATCTAGGGTCCTTCATCTTAAACACGAAGAAGAATTTTTTGAGAAATAATCCCTTTGACGTTGTTGTCCTTTGTAGACAGTTCTAGGCTAAGGAACTGTGTCAAAGCATCTAAAATGCTGTTTAATTTTGGTGTGAATGACCAATGCTTTAAACTATTAAACATATGCAAATCCTAATTATTTATGATATAACAGAAGAGCTGATTCTTTACCTTCAATAGAATTAAGCTTTGAAAAGTTTTTGAAAGGTAGAATTTCAAGAAGATATATGAAATGGGTAAGTGTGGGAATGACAGATGGCAAGGTGTGAGTGGAGGTTGAAAGCGGCGACGGGAGTGGAGCGGACAAGAAAGGTGGTTTTTGGGGGGAGGGGCTAGGTAGTTTATGGTATTCGATAGGGGGGGCTCGAAATAGCTGTGGGGATGACACGTAGGTGAGGGCGGTAAATAAGAATCCACTTTTCAACAGGTTTTCCCCCCCCACTCCTTAAACTTAGAAAGCGCGTTTGTCGGTGGGTCGGGGGTTAGGGCCTAACCCATTTTCCGCCGTTGATCCAGGCGGGGATGATCTCCACCGTTTATTCTTGTGCGATCTTTATCAGAAGCCGACAAAAGGTCAAATCAAATGCATTTTATTTACAATTTTAATTAATTCTTGATTAATTAATATAAACGGATTAAAACATTAATCTAAATATAACAACGACATTTAAACTAACGCACCTACATTAGGGACTTTGCATATTTATTTTTTTCATATATATTTTTTAAAATCCCATTTTATTATTTTCTTTGTATTTTTCATTTTTTATTTCTTTCTTTTTGTATTTTTTCTTTTCTTTTCTATATATATTTTTTCTTTTTTCAACATTAAAGGAAAATGGAAAATATAACATGGTAAAAATAAGTTACAACAGTGGCTTTAGGTGTGAGTGAATTGATGTGTTGAGACCTCCGCAACTGTCTCAAGGATATCAGTTGGCCTCCCAAAAGGGGGGGCTAAGGGGAGACCCAAGATATAATTGTTCTACTATTTGAAATACTCAAGAACTTAGCTTATTACTTGTTGCTTCGATTAGGCGAATCAACTTGAAAGTATGATGTGATCGTCCAAATTGTCCTTGAGTGAGGTGGTGTATGTGGGATATTGAGATATGCGTTTGAATATCTCCTTGATTAAGAGGGCTAGGCATCTCTACTCAGGAAGTGGATAGAAGGTAGAGAGGGATCCTCCTAAATCTCCATAAAGGGAGTGGTAGCGCCCTTGATCTCATAGTGTAGGGGGCACCTAAAATTGTGGTGCTGCTATGTCTTTGGTTCTTAAAAGTGACACAACTAAGAGATCCTATTAGATCTTGCTATATGATGGTCAATCCCGCTCAGAGTTGATGGGAACCAACCCAAAGCTGGCCCAAAGGTATCTTGAGTGAGTGCATCTAATGTGTGCACATGTATGGGGCGTGGACGATGATGCCATCTTGTAACTCCAGGAAATGCTCAAGGTAGGACATCTTTGGGCGCGGGCCCGTCTCGTGGGGAGGCGGAGAAATCCAAGTGACTTGAATGTACAATTTGTAGATATCCTCTATGATGGATTGATTCAGTATGTGTTTGGGCGACATGAGATGGCTCGATGAAGCAAGGGGGAATCTGAAGGGGGAAGATGATCTATGGAGATGGTTAGTGTCTGGAGAAGTCAAGAAACATTTGAGAACCAACCTCATGTCTAGCGTGAGGGGTGAGCTGAAGTGAGGGCCTTCAAGGAACAAAGTGCAAGGTAGGGGTATCGGTCTCTCCTTGTAGTTGAATCTTTGAAAGATCTGATTCTGTGGAGGAAAGAAACCAAGCGAAAGATGACATCGAGGCATAAGGGTGGGCACCAAACTCTGTCTGAATAATGGACTACGGGACTGTACGTTTGCATCGGATGATGCGCATGATAAGCAAGCTTTGGACTCTCTCCCTCTGGGCCCAGTCTGTCTGTATCGAGCACAATCCCCAAATCTTGGAGCCATAGAGGATTGTGGGTCTAATAATTGTGTCCATGAGGTACAGTTTGGACGAGATGTCTTGAAATTGCCTTTCGTATCACTATCTCTTGATAAGGGCTAGGGAACCATACCCTTTGCTAAGTCGAGGTTAGAGGGCCTATTGCCTGCCAAAACGAGGTCCGTGAACTATACTCCCAGGTAGATGTATGATGTGGTGACCTCGATCTCTTCCCCTTGGATGTAGAAATGCATATCTGTAAGAGTTTTCTTCAAAGCATTGAAGATCATAACCTTGGTTTTACCTATGTTGACCATCAATTATCGAAGGTCACAAAAGATGGCTAGGTTGTTGATTTGTCTCCGCAGGCCCTCGGGAGTAGATGCCAATAGGACCAAGTCATGTCTGTAAGAGTTTTCTTCGAAGCATTGAAGATCATAACCTTGGTTTTACCTATGTTGACCGTCAATTATCGAAGGCCACAAAAGCCGGCTAGGGTGTCGATCTCTCTATAGGCTCTCGAGAGTAGATGCCAACAAGACCAAGACATCTGCAAAAAGGAGCAAGGAGATCAACACTTGATATAGAAGGAAACCACCCCCCCTCCTGGATGTGCAAATGGAGGAAAGGTTCCGGCTCATCAATATAAATCCCTAAGCGAGTTAGCGATAGGGTGAACCCTTGTTTTACCCCAGTGGTACTCTGGATAAAGTCAGAAAGGCCATGTGCCATCCTAAGGAAACCCAAAATTGACTCGTTTAGTATCATGATGGCTACCAGAAGGGTCTCAAATATGCCAATGTCTCGAAGCCTTTGACCCTAGGCACAATATTAAATTCTTTCCGAAAGTCTACAAAGCAACAATAGACATTCAATGAGCAGTGATGGGACTTCTTAATAATGGATCGAGTGTGAAGCTGTGGTCAATCGTCTGATAACTTGGGCAGAAACCTGCATGTCCTCTAGCTTTGAGATGTTGTCTCTGTAGCTTCTCGGAGAGCCACTGATGTAAGATCATGGCATAAAGCTCAGAGAAGGTGTGGCCCACCATGATAGCCCTATAGGTGTTTGGCTCACAACTGCTCCCTGGTTTGTGGATTAGATGGATAACGTGCCTTTCCCAAGTAGGGGGTAGCCCGAACAAACCACATGGTTGAATAGATTGGCAATATAGGACTCAAGAGACGAGATGCCATGCTTCAGGAATTCTGTTTGAAAGCCTTCCTCATATGCTGCTCTGTTGGTGCATATAGCTTTGACTGATCCCTTGATATCCCACTCAAAGAGAGAAGATCAATGTTAAGACCTTATCAATGCCTCTTGTATATATAATATCTCTTGATGCCTATTATTATTATTTTTTCTTTTGTGGTTCATAGACCCTGAAGATCGGTGACTACTCTGTCCACAAAATATTTGTACTAGGCAGATCCACCCAAAGGGATCACTTCCTGCCCACTCAACCATAGAGCCTAACCTAAAGAGTGTCGAGATAATTGAACTCGTGACCTCTCAATATCAAAGGTGCTTTATTAATGTCATATGATGCTTTATTATCAAATGCAAATGTGATTTCCTAGTGCTAATACCTAGTACTAACTTCTATTAATGTACATTGATATGACCATTTATATTACAGTGTAGTATGTACATTAGTTCTATCATTATCTAGGTGTTAGTAACCCCAGTTGATTAGATTTCAGTGCGAATATTCATGAGAATTGTCTCATCTTTTTGGAAGCATATGTGATAATTGATGCTTTAAAGAGTTTGTACAAAAAAGTATGTCGAATGAGCTGCCGAGTATTCATCTATAGTTTCTTGTTAAGCAGTATGTATTTCTCAGTGTTTGTAAAATAAAATACCATTTAGTAGTTGATGCTTTCTTATATATTACATAGATAAAAAGTTAATTTAACTGTATTTTTCTCTATTCCTTATTTCGTACGGTTAATAATTTTGTTGGCAGCATGGTTAAGTCTTATATGACGAAATCTTGCTTTTTGAGAGCTCTTGTTCTTTTTGTTTGTGTGCAGTCACGGATGCTTTTGCGACCAGAGCTAGTGCTAGATGATGTTAGCCAAGATCATGCTCGCAAAACGGTAACTTTCTCCTTCAATTTCTTTTCTATTTAGTATTTTATTTGTATCATATTATCATAAATGTGGAGGGTAAAGAAATGTTAGTCATATGGTCCTCTGCAGTCCTACTAAAATAGAATTTGAGTTTTGCTGTGGTTTTATATGTTGAATCTTGATTAATATAGTACTTGAAAAACCGATTCACCAATTTAATGCTGTCTCTTTATGAAGTATGGGGAACATTTGTACAGAGCTATGTGTGCATATCAACAAATGGCCTAGAAACTATAAAATAAAATTTGAGTTTTGCTGAGGTTTTATATGTTGATTAATATAGTACATGAAAAACAGATTCACCAATATACTTTTGCCTCTTTATGAAGTATGGGGAGCATTTATACAGAGCCATATGTGCATATCAACAAATGGCTTACATTTACGGGGTCTAAAACATCATACAGAACTGTCAGAAAAGTCGAGACTCATTTTGTTAAAGAAATCTACAGGAATAATCGTTATGCCATTGTGATATCAGAGGGAAAACAGAGTGAAGAGGGAACGTGATCCAGGACAATAGCAACAGCAGTCTAGAATGTAGAATTACGTGGTCAAGCTGGAATAGGTCTTCTATGACATTGCAGGGGCATCCGATGGCTGTATAATGATTGCAAATTGTACATCCAACTTTTACACATTGTGTTGTGTTCCCTGAACCCATAATATTCCCTGCCAGAAGCCTTTTCTCCGTTATTTAATGGATACAATTCATATTTTTTTTAAAGTAAAGATATAAAACACTGACATTAAAGGAGAAGACACACTTGGATATAAAACAGATTTGACTTTTAGTAGAAAGTTCATAATTGTATGTTATGAAGATCATAGGGTCACAAACTCCTAAACACAGCCTAATGACTAAATTATGGGAAAAACTGAGGAATTAATTTTAGCAGGGTGCTTGGCAAAGATATTCATGAAAACTGAAGAGGCAGAATTGTTAAATTATACAGGAGGAGAGAGAAGAGAGAAGACAAGAAAGCACTGCTTGATTCATCATATCATTGGATATATGTTTGATACATATGAGGAAATGTACTTGTACATCACTGCATAATGCAGAAGTCCCAACTGCTGGCTGAAGTAATATCTAATGTGACTCTAGTAATGACTAATATAACACAACTATTACATAACTGCAAACTTATCAACTAATAACTAATGTGTTTACTAACGACTAACACAACACCACGGAAATTTTCTTTTTACAACATCATTACCTATCACTAACTTGGACTTTGACTAACTGGACTTTGACTCCATGTAACGGATATTGGGAAAATACCTAAACGTTTTAAACTTTGCTTTGTTAAAGACCTTTGTAAAATCCCCATGGAGGAGGACCCTTTGTCTGCTAGCATGAGAGGGCAACAGATAAAAACCAGGTAGCAGAAGCTGAAGCCAGAAAGGGATTATTGGTATCTCAACCGGAGATATCAACTCCATTGCTCTATCCTTTAACAAACTCTTGGAGCTCCTTAGTTATGGGCAGTGTAAAGTTTGAGAGGGTTGAGTGGATTTTTGCAAAATCTAGACACTGTCCATATCCTTCTTGTTCAAACACTGCTGATTTGACTATTGGTGGTCATAGTAGGAATTTTGGCTGTATTATTTTTTGTGTACTTGCAGTATTTAATCTAAATGTTCTCTAATTCATATGTGACACATTTGTGATCTTGCTTTGCATGTAGAGTCAATGGAGAGGTTTATGAATGTTGTGCATAGTCAATGTTTTCCGAAGTGGATAAACTCTAGTGCATACTTCTCATGATCATAGAGTAAACACTTCAAAATTGTGCATGGAAAGGTCTTAGAGTAGTACGCTGCAAATGTCCACTGTTGGCTGAACACTGTGCCCATGGCATGTCCATAAGCATCCACTTCATTATTTCAAGCAAATATTATCACCAACGCTTAACAAATTTACTACCACACATTGATAAAGTATGCATGTAATGGCCATAATTAAGACATTTCAGATTTATAATATAAGTACATCAAGTCAGTATGTCATGTCTTTTAGAGAAGGTTAAGGCAGTTTTTTAATTAGTCTTGCTACCTCTTGGATCTGCACGATAGATAAGTACAGAATCACAGATCATCCAAGTACAAACCCTAGGTTACTTAGAAGTGCTACCCACTATCACCTTAGTGGCCAGTTCTCTCATTCTAGGCTGGCTCTTCTTTGGTACAAGGGGGGCTTTCTTAGATGAGATTGCTAAATCAGCCCTTATGAACCCTTGAGTCAAAATTAGATTTAACGATCAAGATGTTTATGATAAGCAATGAATATATGGTGGTGGATTCAAGCAGATCAGTGCCTAATTTTGAGCAATGCAGTCAAACCACTTCAAGACTTGGAGAATTCAACACAACAATATTCAATCAATGAAGATGCATGGGCATCGGTCCTTAATAATGACAGCACCGCGTTTTAAATTTCCAGCCAAGATGCTGTGCTCATAATGATACAATGATAGTCGTGGTATATTCTTGCTTCATCACATAAATCAGAATCTGAGATATGAAGTAAAAGACATCTTTTATTAAGAAAAATAGTCCTCTTACATAGCACAACAAGGTTTGAAATTATGTGTCCTACAGAGTACAACAATGTCACTGTTCAGAGCTCTTATGCTGGAAAATAACCCTCAAACAGCAGCAACATTTCCAGCCGAGAAGAGAAGAAGACAATATACAACAGCAACCTTACAAGAGATATTTTGTAGCCCTGAATAGCTCCTGAATGATGCTCCAACCCTCCTCAACATATCTTCATTTTCAGCCCAATGATCTAGGGTTTTCTCCAGAATGAAAATACACTTTCCAAATGGAATAGACATCCCTTTTATAGACTCCTTTTGTAACATCTTAGGGAATAAAATAGTAGCAGTGTGTTCTAGATTCCCCTAGAAGTGAGTTGCTTCTCCAAAATAATCATTACTTTAATCTTGAAGATGTCAAAGGTGTCCAAGTTTTACCTCATGGTAGGCATCCCACAAACAATTCCTTTCCCCCAATGTTTGAGCCATTCTAGAGGCTTCTCCATGGAACATCTCATTAAAGAAGTGCTGATTCATCATAGATAACATTTTAAAATCACCATCTAGAAACTTTTAGGTTGGCTGCTTCACAAAACATAGCTTCCAAATTACCATAAATAGCTAAGATTATGGGCTAAGATGATGGATGACTCAATAAATTATAGCTCCATGCCATGTTGGACTGCTCCTTAATTAGAGTTGCATTCCATCATAGGGCCATATAAGGTATGCCAACATGTCAAATCATGTCTACAAATATGTAGAACAATGTTTTGTGAGGTGTGAAAGGTATCTATGAAGATGATCATGCCCCAAACATGAAAATATGCCTTGAGGAATGTGAACATACCTAAGAAGTATCCTCAGTGAAAGATTAAGCATTCAAATGTGTGATATTACCAAGCTATCTCCAACACCTTCCTTTATGATGACCCTTTGACCTTGAAACAAGCCATGCTGTGTCACATGTCACCTCCATGGCCAGAATGCTTCTCAAGATATATGGGCTGTAATTTTTAAATCTCCTTCACAATAAGTTCCCGGATGAGGGTGCCCTTCCTCCTATGGATGACCTTGCTAGTGGAATGTTCCAAGGGTCTCATGGTGCATTAAATGTATAATCTTTGCTGTGAGATGCATCCTCAATGTTGATTATACCAGCTATTAAGTTAACTCCAGATATAAGTATGAATAAAAGAGGTACACATATTCAGTACACATGCCAAAAACATCCTATGATATCATTCATGCCACAGCTGACTCCTGAGAGTATTCATAATAACAAGGGTTGCACTCATGAAAAGAATATCTCAAAATGCTCATGCTCTTCAAATCATCAAATGTTTTGTCTTTAAATTCAGAATTTTGCTAATTGTGACTTTTGGAGTTGTAATAGAAATTGTTGTTGCTTTATTACTTGGTCAAAATCCTGATTTCCACGTAACAGTTCTTTTTCATATTAGTTTATGCCAATAAATATTCGAAAATTTAGACTTTCAACTGCTAGAAGATGAGTAAAATGATGTTAATTGGGATTAGTATCTTGCGCACAGCATTTTATACTTCCAACAATTTTGTTTTGATGATTGCTTGATGATATATATTGCTGTTAAACATAATAATTAGTTGGAAAATAGTCTAGAAGGTTTTGTTGGTTGTGAGGGTAAATTCGCATTTAGCTTTCTTTTACATTTGACTGGATGTTTCTTGCAGGTCACAATTGAGGATCATCCTCACATGTCTGGAAAGCATGCATCTATACACCCTTGTCGTCATGGGGCTGTCATGAAGAAAATAATTGACGTTTTGATGTCTAATGGAGGTGAACCAGAAGTTGACAAGTAATGCTTTAAACTTAAAAATTCATTTTGTAGATATACAAAATTTCTTTTCATTATGCCAAGTTTCTGTTTTATGGAATTGATCATCAATAGATAAGATTGAGCTTTTAGTGTCTCTGCATCTATTTCCTGCAGTTGCACTCCATAAAATTTCTTTTCATTATGCCAAGTTTCTGTTTTATGGAATTGACCATCAATAGATAAGATTGAGATTTTAATGTCTCTGCATCTATTTCCTGCAGTCACACTTTATAATAGTCAGACCTTACAAACCACCCTTGTGAGGAGTCTCTTCATTGTCTATGATATTTGTGTTGTTATCAGCTGCATATTCTTGTATCTATTTAATCTCATATTACTGGATGGTTTTTTGAAAATCTGTCAATCGATCTTTGAACATTGAGAGGTCATTTGTTAGATATATGAGAAATTTCATTGGATGATTTCAATTAATTGTCTGACTATGTTCTGACTACGTTGTGAAAGCAGTATTTTTTTTATTCAAGCAATGTTCTGCCTATGTGAATTATTGCCAAAAAACAGTCTGTCCTTTTGCTGGTTTAAATTGTGGATTTCTGAGCTATACAATGTTTTGTAAAGAAGAATTTTATATGAATTATAAGATAAGGTAATTTTAGAAATGTCTGCAAATGACCAAAGGATAGGTTCACAGAGCTAGAAAATAAACCAGTTAACATCTGGAATATGGGAGTGCTAAGATCACTCCCAGACACTAAAGAAGGAAAAATACTGTTGATACACAAGAAAAGAAGTACATGAGAAAGGGTTAGCAAAAACAGTAAACCATAGAAAGAGAGGAAATGCTAGTCAACAGTAGAGATAGAAATGGAAGTAAAAGTAGAGGATGGAACACATGCAAGGAGTTAGTATGGTTTTTTGACCTTGTGGAGGTGAGGTGTCTAACAATCGAGGAGGATGCGGATCATCTCATAAGTCTGCACCATTTGCATTCATGGTTGGGCAATTTGCATGGTGCTTAGTGCCTCCAATCACTGAGTAGGTTGGAGAAAGACGCTGATGAGCCAAGTATTGCAGGGTTTGGAAAGGATTTGTAAGGTCTTCTTGATTGGAGTAGAGAAGTAAGGGTTCCACTTGCCTAGGTGCGAAGGTAGTAGAAGGACCCACAAGACAGCCACTTAGCAAAGTGTAGATATATCTTGTGTTATATGTGTTGAATGTGTTTGTCTTCAGATTTATTATTTATTTTCTGTTGTGCATGCGAAGTTAGAAAACTTCGTGTATTTGCAATTAAGTTTCCAGTGCAAAAGTTGTTTGTATTTCTGGTTTTACACAGAAAATTGCGAATCAGTTACTAGGTTTTCAAGGAAATCTGATGTGGTATCAGAGCGTAGCCTCTGATTGAAGACCAAACACAATTTTTATCTTTAGGAGCAGTATTTACGATTGAGAGGGAGTGAGTTCACCAAGTCAATTTGGCCGCTAGAGTTTGTTGAAATATGTAACTAGGTTCAGCCTTCATAATGACATGTGTAATCATGATTTTATGTAATTAATGAAAAGAAGAAAATAAAATTATTTTGTTATGCTTGAGGCATGGGTTTCATGCTCAAGGGATTTTTATAGATCTAGCGCCCGTTGTGAGCTATTAGCATTGGTCATTAAGTTATAAAGTCAATTGAGTCAATGTCATATTTTGAAGACCCATTTGGGCATGTTACACATTGTAAAAAGAGAATTTATTTGAGTCATAAACCCTCCAAGACCTTGTCACAAGTACTTCATCAGGTTGGCCTTCAAGAGGAGATGAAGATCATTCTAGAAGAGGTTGTCGGCCTAGTCACAAGCTCAAGTTGGCTTATTTAGCATGGACATACTACTATATAAAGGAGGACTCGGCCTCACTTGGTGAGCATTCATTCAAGCATCTGAAATTCAAGAAGAAGTGGGGGAAAACACTTGAAGGCAGCCTCATAACCAACGAAAGGGTTTTTGGCACTGTTTTTGGGTCATCTCCCTCGCACGTGTGACATATATTAGGGTTTTCACAGTAGGGTTAATCAGTCCTGGAAGGAGCCAAGGAGGAGGTCACCAAACCAACGTTCTTGCTAGACGAGATCATAAAGGGAAGTCTCCAAGTCAAGCGAAGGAGGAAAACATCACCAAACTCCTCCAATTAGCTCACACGTGTGGAATTACAAAGGTTCAGGTAGGCTGAGAATTGCAGGATTATGGAAAAGGTCGAAATTTCAGAGTAGCCGAGATTAGCAGTGCTGGAAGTTAGTTTGACTAGTATTGTCTTGGGCAAGAAAAAGACGCTGTGGAAATGTGTTGGACAATGGATAAACCAACGCTCCTCGTGTGTTTTGCTTCATGGACTAATCGCCTCTCGTGGATCCTTATCTATGGCTAATGAAAATCGTGATTCTCAACAAGTGGATTCAGAGCGTAAGTCACGAGTTTGATACACACCCGACTCACGTTGGGGGGGGAGATTGTTGGACATTGGATAAACCAATGCTCCCGGTGTGTTTTGCGACATGGACCAACCACCTCTCGTGGATCCTTATCTTTGGTGATGCAATCATTGACTAACGCCTGTGGGTTTTGGTCTAACGACAATCGTGATTCCCAACAAAAAGGTCTTGTGACTTGGTCTTGGAGAGGTTAGTAGGTCAAGGGTCTTGGTCTTGGAATTCATCACTTGAAGATTTTATAAGAAGAAGAATTCGTTTGGGTTTTCCTCTCAAGTGTTGAAAATGGCAACAAGAAGAGGCTTCTAATTTATTTTTCCCTTAATTAAATTAGAAGTAAATTGTAATTCCACATCACATGATAGCTTGTATGAGTTAACTAAGTCAGGAAAACTTAGTTAGTTTAGTTAATTCGAGTTGAGGGTCAAACTAGAGGCAAGAGTGTCTCGTAATTTTTAGGAACCCTTGTTGAGTTTATTTTGAGTTGTAATTAATTAACTTAATTTATTTGAGTTAAAATCAGTTTAACTAGTTCTAACTGATGGTGGAACTAGTGAGAAGTCAAGTGAATTAAATTAGATTTAATTCACATGTAGTGATCAATCAGATAACTGATAATCCATTCAAAAATAAATCATGCATGTCAGTTTTGAGGAAGACCCAGTTGAGATTGGAGTTAAAGGGAAGTGTACTATCATTTGTATAATCAGAAAATTGTACAGGTGGTGCATGGAGTCACAGGAAGAGCCTTGATGTATCGCACAATCATTATTGGGGAATTTTCTTGCTAATAGGGGCCTAATTACCCAAGAAATTGCGCAAGGAAATAGAGAATCTTGAGGCCAAGAAATTGGCTAAGTATTGAACCAAGCTTGCTTAGGAATCAATGAGACAGACAAAGATAGTGCATAGAGCTCTCAAGCCTAAGAGAAGCATTGTATTGTTCTCATATTCTTTTACTTATGCAATATACAGATAGCGGGGTTTTTAGCTAACGCTTTCACCAGATAAATCTTTGTGTTGTGCGATTGAAATTCTTTCTCTTTCTTGTTCATGTGATTTTGCGATCGTAATTGGTTTCCGCAATTTGTAGAGTAGATTCAAATATTTTGTTAGATCCCTATAATACTAGTGTAGCCGCTTATTGTTATTGTTTTTTTTTTTTCTAAATTTGTCTAAACTCTATTACTGAAACATAATTTACAATGAGGCATTGGCCTCAGCAGTTCCTAGCCATGATTCACGGCATATATCATCCAAAACATGTGTGCGACTGCCCGATAATGGGAAACCAGTCGAGTCCAAAAAATAAGAGCCACCCTCATAGGGGAAACCGACATAAGTTCAAAAGACACTGTTTTGTTTACATTCATAGTAGAGCAAGCTATTTTTCCCAAAAAAAACTAAAATGCATCCAAGAGAATGTGTGCTGTGAACCTGATTCCAAAAGAAGCTGGCAGAATTAGCTGTCATGAGGTGGAGTGGGGCGTTCTTCCACAATTCCGCAGCTGTAGGCGTCGAAGTCATCCTTTGTGGCCTGCACTGCATCTATGTCTTCCTTCTCCTGCTCAGCACCTGTTATCCGTGTCTGCTCAGCAGTGTCTGCATCTGCAGTGCCTTCGCCTATTTGAACCCGTTGGCGTTTGCAAGCAGAAGGCTCGCTCTGAACTTTATCATGAGGCTCGTCCTGACGTGTGCCCGGAGAAACATCATGCTTCTCCTCCTGGAACATGACGGTGATGGTGGCTTTAATAGTGGATCTATCCATGGTGCACTGGTAGGTGAATTGGGCAGTGTAATGAGAGTACTGATAGCTGGACGGGATGGTGGAAACAGAAGGGTCGGAATGCTGGGAGTGAAAGCTAGAGAAACATGTGCGTCCTCTGCCGCTACGCGTATCAGGGTAGCGAGCTGAGAAGTACTCAGAAGAGGGCGAAGAGGTGGAGCTCGAACCAGACGAAGGCGAGGAGCGAGGCATTCTCCCTCTGCTGCTGCCTCGTCTACATCTCATACGATGGCACAACCTGGGCATGGCTTCACTGAGTGAGGAGAACGGATAATGCAGAGTAGAGATGGCGAGGAACTGGTCACTTCCAGTAGCAACAAGGGCGGAATTGAGGCGAAGACTACAGCATACGTTCTGTGAGTAATGGAAGCCTATCCCAAACTCAATGCAGCTGAGAATTGGGCAGCGCTTACCAGTGGAGGTGCGAAGAAATGGCTGCGTGGCTAGCAGGGGGCATCTATATGGAAGAGGCAGAGGAACATTCTCGAGAGCAGGCCTAGAGGCTTCGGGAGAAGCCATGGCAGAGTAATGAAGCAGGAGGGCGGTGAAAAATCGAATGCAGAGCCGCATTGAAGTCGATTTATGATGGCGAATTAATGCGGGGTTACGGGCAGCAAAGTGGCTGCGCCACTTGTCACCCCGAACATGCATCATCGCATTAAGGTTGAATAACACCTGAATCCGGGGCCCTTATTGTTATTGTTAGTGTAGCCCCATTATTGTTATTGTTGTGCCCATGTAGTCCTCATATTGTTATTATTGTGCCCCATAGGTGTAGCCCATTATTGTTATTGTTGTGCCCATGTGGTCCCCATATTGTTATATTGTGACCCCTTAGACTCCTATATATAGAAGGTAGTTTTTGTCATTTGTATCATCCAAGAGTTGTTCATTTATGTAATGTAAAGGAGGTTGCCCCCTCGAAGAGGCTGATTGCTAAGTCGTTGATCTATCTTTTCTTCTATTTTGTGAGATGGTTTCATAACATATTTTGTTTTAGCATATTACAAATATCAATTTGAATCTACGTGGATTTTCTACATGGTATCGGAGCAGAAATCAGTATAGAAGAGAAGAATATGAGTTTGTTTTGAGTAGGTGAATCGAATTTGTAGATCTACGCTTCAGGACCAGCAACAGGATCGAGATGTCTTTTTGTGGATTGAGACTCGAATATTTCCTCGAGGGTAGTTCAAATTACATAGCTTGGAAGGACATGATGGAAGCAGTGTTGGAAGACAATGCGCTGAAGGAGTTCATAGACAATGATATTCCAGGCCTGCAACAACTAATGCTCAAAATCTGGATTCATGGAAGAAGAATGTAGCAAAGGCAAGAAGGATTCTATTGGAAGGAGTTCAGGATCATATTGTCTCGAATCTGCATTGAGAGGAAACTCCATATGCTATGTGGAAGGTCGTAACAATTTTTTTTTCCAGAACAACAACGACCACAGGAAGCTGGCGCTGAAGGACAAGCTTAGAAAAAGCGAGACGGAGAAGGGTGACACAATACCAAAATACTTCACCAAGTTCACTCAGTGTTGGGATGAGCTTGGAAGTATTGGTGGTACAGTTTCCGAGGATGATATGGTGAGCCTAACACTTCTAGGCCTTCTCAAGAGCTGGCACAACTACTAGGATTCGGTGAATGAGTGGTAGAAGTTGCTAGAGTGGGAGCGATTGTGGTCTGACTTGGTACAAGAAGAGATTCGGCGAAATACTAGAGATGGATCCTCATCAAAGACTGATGATGAGGAGAACTGTGCCTTGGCTGGAAAGGCAAAGAAAGGAAAAGGGAATGTATCCCATTCCAAAACAGATTCTGTTCTGGCATGCAAGAAGAAGGACTTGTTGCAGATTAAATGTTTTCACTGTCATGAGTTGAGGCACTATGCCACAAAGTGTCCACACAAGAAGGCTGACAAGAAGCCCTCAGGAAGAGCAGCAGATGAAGCTCTTGCTTCACAATTTGAGTTGGATTTCACTCTCATCGCATGCATGGTGTCATCGGTGATGGGTTCCGTGTGGTACCTGGATAGTGAAGCTTCATTCCATATGATCGACAACAAAGAATTCTTCAGCAACTTGGAGGAGAAGGATCTCGAGATGCACATCGAGATGGGAGATGACGGAAGGTATAGCGCGATTGACATAGGTATTGTTACCTTTCAAAGGGAGTTTGGTACTTCTCTCACATTAAAAGATGCCATGTATGTTCCTGGTTTAAAGAAGAATTTAGTTTCAATTGCTATGTTAGAAGATCGTGGCTATGATGTGATATTTAACAAAGGAAAGGCGTTCTTTTGTCACAAACTCACGGGACAGGTGAAGAAGATTGGGGTTTGGGTAAAGAACCTCTACAAACTGGTTGTAGAAGACTATGCTACCTTGAGCACGAAAGCAGAGAAGGTGCAGAGCCGAGACATCGATGAGTTATGGCATAGAAGATTGGGCCATCTATACCATGGCACTTTGAAGATCATGCAACAAATTTCTACAAGACTTCCCAAGGGTGCACTTGAGCAGCGAGATACATGCAAAAGGTGTACATTGGGTAAGTACACTGAAACCACCTTTCATGATAAGGACAATCGAGTGAAGGTGTCCCTTGAAAGAGTTCACTCAGATGTGTGGACCATTCTCGACAACCTCCACAACAAATCACAAGTATTATGTGATTTTTGTAGATGATTTTCACTCAAGTGTTGGATATTCTTCATGCATAAGATGTTGAATTTCCACGACCTTGGGTCTAGGATAGAGTCTTAAAATCTCTGACGCTATCAAACCAAGAATCTCAATAGAACTAATTTGCACAACGAAATATAAACAAGAGTAAGTCACATATGCACTAAATATAAACAACTTTTTAAATTTCCAACCCAACTTCGTTATATTAACAACATATAATACAACAGTCTAGGGCTCCCGTACTAAGGATAATGGCCCTCATACATCCACTAATACAAGATACGAACAAGATACGTTGACCATCTGGCTATAGTGCAATCTCACAACCCCTCTTAGTCGTACCCTGTACCTGCCCGGTCCTTCGACTCTCGGTCTGCAACTCTTGTCTCTATCAATGCTCCAAGTTCATCTGGCCACTGAACCTCGGCTGTCAATCTACTCTCTAGTTGTGCCTTAGTCCATCAAGGCCATAACACATCGAGACTCCCGTCGAGTTGTTCACAGCTCCACTTGTGAACAACTCTTAATCTTCCCACTGTTACTCAGCTACTCAGGGAGTTTAGCCCACTATGGTCTTCCTGCGGTGCAACGATGAAGACCAACATAGGGCATAGAGTGCTGCCACCTATCACTGCAAGATGTCCATCTTCCGCAATGAACACGGGCTAGGAGTGCCCATCACATGTTGTAGAAGTCCTTTTTTACGCACAAGTCTCGGGCTCCAAAATCCTGCTCCTGGCTGATCAGACCCTTGAGCTCATCACCAGTGCCACTCTAGCAACTACCTTTGTCCATCAAGGTGTTGCACACCGGGCTCCAACTATCACGCTGTTCTCCAGTAGACCATAAGTGCCCAATCTCATCCACACTTGGTCTACTCTCACGCTGCCCTCCAACAATCCACGAGAGACCAAGTCCATGTTGTAGCATTTGCTCCTAGTTAGGGCATCCTCACACTTAGGAGGCCCTTACACATGACTGCCAACAAACTCCACCAATCCTCCCCTTGCTTTGCAATAGATGAGCTATAGCACAAATCTAGGCACCAATCATGTCCTCACCTATGGCATCTATCCAACTGTCATCAAGAGAACAAACTCTCCTTGTTGTTGTCCTCTTGCCTCTCGTCTGATGTGCCTACTGTCACCTTGGCTGCTTGGTAGGCTTCCTAACAGTCCACATTAGGCTCCTACGAAAAACTCCTAAGGCCTCCTACAACTGCCCATTAACCGATCCAAGCAATGGTCAAACTCTTTGACACAACATCCCTCCAAAACACTGTTGTAATGATGTTTTCACTTTGTTGTTCGTAATAGTCTTGGTTAGGGCACTTATTGTAGCCTGAAACCACTTGACAGTGCCTAAACAGGCCCTTAAAGGGCTGCGACATACCTTAAGATGCTTCCTCACCCACACTGCTTACTTAGGGCATATGTGAACCCTTGGCAGCCCTTACGCAAGCCCAACCGTGTGCTATGGCTTGCGGCCTAGCACAACAACCCTCCTGTAGTAGACAAACCTTAAAACGATTCCCAAACAACCTTCAAACAACAAGGTTTTGACTCATAAGGAACTTGGCCTAACAACTAGTTGCCTCGGCCTCCATGACAACAATCTCAGTCCCTGTTTTGACCCTAAAATAGTCCACACCTACCTCAACTTACCCGACCTCCATTGCAGACTTCGAACCCCTCTCCTCCACGCTGTCTATGTCTCCTCCTTTGCTGCGGCTAGGGCTTGAGATCCTTCTCTCCACCAAGTCCTTCTCTTGAGAAGACGTTGCACAAATGGTTGCTCTAAAACACATCAAATCACCCTCTATTTATATCCAAAGGAGGGGCTCCATGAATTAGTGAAGAGACACATCTATTGGACAAATTTACTTCAAGCCTACATGACTTGAAAACCAATAATTACTTTTCAACTTCAAAAATTCATTTCCCCCTCAACGACCACTCGGAATCGGATGATTCTCGTTGTGTTAGAATTGTCTCGATGAACACTATTATCCTCATCCATCACATGTCAAAAACTCATCATGGATTTGCCCCAAACATTGATGGGTGCAAAACCTGCAAACTTGGGTTCCAAGCCCACGAGCCTACTTGTGGTGTTCTAATCCCCATTCCTCGAACCTAGGGCTTGGAGTACCTCCCAAGCCATACAAAAAAATCAACAGAAGAAAGATCATACGTTCTCAAAATTTTGTGAGTTCAAAGCACTTGTCGAGAAAGATACAGGGAAGAAGGCAAAGGCTCTCAGGAGCGACAACAGTGGAAGATATGTGTCGAATGAATTCAAGAACTTCTGGGCTTCAGAAGGCATTCGACGAGAATTGATAGCACCTCATAGCCCACAACAGAATGGGGTTGCAGAAAGGAAGATAGTCTACTTAAAGCATTGTAGTGTTTAATAATCCTTGACTTTATACAATATACAACTGATAGTCTACTTCCCTTTAACTCCAATATCAACTAGGTCTTCCTTAGAAATGACATGCAACAACTATTTATAGTGAATTATCAGTTAACTGATTGATCACTCGTCGTGAATTAAATCAGATTCAATTCACTGGACCTCTCACTAGCTCATCACTTAGTTAGAACTAGTTAAACTGATTTTAACTCAATTTCTTGAGTTAACTAATTACAACTCATGCATAACTGCAACTGGGGATCTTCCATTATTTTCTTGGTTCGGAAATTTGGAAAGAGATGGGGAACTATTTGTATCTCAGGGCAAGTATGCCAACAAAATTTTGAAGAAGATTCACATGGACAACAACAAACCCATGGAGACTCCTCTAGTAGGGAATTGGAGGAAGGAAGATGCTACTTCAGGTGAAATGCTAGAATCTACCATTTACAGGCAGCTTGTGGGTTCACTCATGTACTTGGTGAATGCACGACCATATATGTGTTATGCGGTTAACTAACTTAGTCAAGCTATGGTTAAGCCTACCAAGCTCTATTGGAAGGCAGTCAAACATGTGTTGAGAAACCTTAGAGGCACCTCTCAGCATAGTATTAAAAACAGGCCGGTTTGAACCGGTAATCGATCAAATCGGCCGGTCAGCATGCCCACCAGTTCAAACCACCCATGCAACCCAGTTTAACCCTGCCTTTGACCAAGATTTTCCAGTTAACCGGTGCTAACCGGCCGGTTTATCCATAAACCGGCCGGTTCTGTCCTTAACCGACCGGTTAGCACCTAGGTTGCTGTAGGACTGTTTAACACAGAAAATAATGAAGATTACAAGGCTTTATTTCATCCAAGCCATGAATCCAAGAATACAATCCTTAAATCTGAGAAATTACAAACTTAGTAGTAGTTCATCCGGCTTACAAAAAGAACACAACCTTTTAGTTGCCAAAATCTGAATCTCTCTCCCACCATTAAAATGTCTTCAGTTGTCTTTCATGTCTTTTGGTAGATGAAATTCTGTCTTCATTTTGGAAACAATTTCTTAAAATAGAATATAAATCCCATACTTAAGGATTGCCAAACACTTGGATAGTTTGCTGTCACACTTCCTGCAAATGAGGAATTTGTTTGATAGTCATTAATAATAATAGCCTTCTTTGTTATCTCATCTGCAAGGTGTATTTTCATGTTTCTTTACCTCATCTGTATTGAAATCACGTATAGCTGACTCATCATTCCTTGCAAGTTGCAACATATCTTGTCAGGTCAAAGTCATGAAAATGAAAATTCGCAAACATTTCTAGCTTATGATTCATAGACCAGATATATAAAAAGCTCTTCAGATGAACTACTATAACTCTAGGAAGCCTACACAAATCCAAACTTTTTGCTAGCTTGGCAGCACTCATTACAGCAGGGGCAATACTACATCTCTCTAGGCACTATTGACTTTTCTCGTAAGAAAGCCTCTAAACATGTATATAATGAGAAAGAATCATGTCTTGCTTTTTCGATGGAAACCCATATTTGAAGACTTCAAGTAGAATTTCAAGATAATGTGTATCATACTTTTCTAATTCCTTCTCTGACCAGTCTATAAAGACTATGTCTATGTAGCAGCCGATGTTGATCCTGTGTCTAGTAGCGGTGATGAATTTGATGATTGATCATCATTCATGTGTAGTCCTGTATTAGGCCAATGGCCTCATAGCTTGTAGGATTGTTTTTGGACTTTATGGGCCATTTGGAGCTTCATTGCTTATGTATTTTTCGATGATATGTATTGCACTCGATGCCATTTTGATATTTTCACCTTTGCATGGTATATAAATGAGCAAACTTTGCATATTTTGTCTCTATTGGATTGGAATCATGGTTGCAAATCTTAAAAATAGTTTTTTTTATTAAAAAATAATTATTTAATGTATTTTTTTTAAAACCGGTTCATTGAGATCTGACTGCGACCGGTTAGACTGGATCCTGTTCGAAACTCGGTTCATTAGGTCCATCGGTTTGGTCACCGGTTCCGGTTTTAATAACTATGCCTCTCAGTTTGGTCTATGGTACAGACGGACATTGAACAAGCTTTCCTAGGAATCAGTGAGACAAACAGAGATAGTGCAGAGAGCTCTCAAGCCGGAGAGAAACATTGTATTGTTCTCCTATTCTTTGAGTTATGCAATATACAGATAGCGGGGTATTTAGCTGAGGCTTTCCCTAAATAAATCTTTGTGTTGTGCGATTGAAATTCTTTCTCTTTCTTGTTCATGTGATTTTGCGATCGTAATTGGTTTATGCAATTTGTACAATATATTCAAGTATTTTGTTTTAGCATATTACAAATATCAGTTTGAATTTACGTGGATTTTCTACATCAAGCTGGAAAGGTTTTGGCCTTGGTTGATCGCCTACATCTTGTGTCCCTTGTCTTATTATTGTTTATATTTTGATAGTTATTTGATGAAGTAAACACTATAATAATCAAAAGCTAAAGAAGAACCTTATCAATAGAAGTAAAAGTATTCACAAGCAGTTATCATTTATGGAGAAATCACCTCTTGTGTCTGCCCTAAATTTCTCAATCGGGTTTCTGGGCAGTGCGATTTGGAAGTATGGCGTACAAGGGTCTTAGATTTGAGGACAAATTGGATGGTCTGTTCAACTTCTGTTCATGGTGTGAGAGGATAACAGTGGTGCTGGCGGAGCAAGTGGTGTGGGAGTTAGTTGATAATGTCCCAGACTCCAGTTGCACCTACTGACGCTCAGTGGTTGGCTCAACATAACAAGAAAGATGCCAAGGCAAGAAGAATCATCTTAGAGGGAGTCAAAGACCACATTATTCCTCACCTAAATGGGAAGAAGACAACCAAAGCCATGTGGATAGCCATCATTGGTCTCTATTAGGGTTCTAGCAAGGCCAAAAATCTAGTGTTGAAGGACAAGCTCATGAATATTAAAATGACCAAGTTAGATTCTATGGTGTCTTACCTCACCAAGTTTACCCAAGTAAGGGGAGAGCTGGATGGCATAATGGGACCACTTTCCTCAAGGTTTTCAAAAGGAACACCATCGAGAGTGCTATCCTTGAGAAAGGTAAGGTTAGTCTCAACTTCACTCTCCACAGAGTCATTTTTCTCATCGCACATGTTCTCAAAGTTATTAGGCTCATCATGTGGACCTGATGGAGATTGATCATCACCTAGATTACCAGAGCTTTCACCAACCCCCGTTTCCAAGGTCTTGTCACATGTAACGAGAGGAGGGTTCTTTAAAGGGGAACTTGAGGCGTCTTCCACACCTTTACCAAGACTCTTTTCAAGATTATTTCTTTCATCACATAGCTTTGCCTCAGAGGGGTACCCATGAGCCATCCATTCTTCATGAGGGGTGCCACCCCATCTTTCTAAGTGTAGAAATTTCGACTCCACACCGATTTTCAATTTCACCTTATCACTCCCATATAGTTAAATGCCCATTTTCATAATCATACATTCAAAATTCTCGAAATGAAATAAATTTCTGAAATATTACAGTGACACATGGAAAAATATTACAGCCACACACAGAAAAATAAAAACACAAAAATATTACAGCCACAAACATAAAAATAACATTGTGATTTTTGGTCAATGTGACCTTGGAAAAACCCCCTACAACTCTTGGGGAAAACCAGTTTGAAAGCTCTTCTTTATTTTTGAAAAATGCTTTTACAGTGAAACAGAAATACACAGAAAAATTCCAGCAACCACAAATTTACTTATCTCGAATTCCGTGCTTAGCCACCACCTCGGAAAACGTGCCAACAATACAACATAAATTTTTACAGCAAAATTACAGCATTAAATGCTGTACGGACAACCTATAAAACTGTGTTGGAACAACTGTATGAACTGCCTTGAAATTCGTGCCAAACCCATATGTACGAATTTCTCGAAATTTGTGCCCAGAAAAGCGCTGAACGCTGCATCGATTTCTGTGCCTGGAAAACAGTTGTACGGTCCTCGAAAATCATGTCTCAACTGCTGAGAATAAGTGTGCATTTAATTCTCACTTTCTAATTTTTAATTCACCCCACTTAAATAAAGACCCACTTATCCTTTTATTTCCATAGTCACTTTTTCATTTACTAATTTTTCATTGACTTGAATAAAGTCACTTTAAAATTAGATTGACTTTACCACTTATAAAGTCACTTTAGGATAAAAGTACAAAATACATTTGGACACTTTTCCCTAGGCCAAAGATCAAAGCCTTAGGGAACCACTTGTCCTTTGGTACCCAAATTTTAACACTCCCTCTTACCGAGGAAAGTGTTCCTCACCACTCCCATTTTGTCTTTGAAGTAGACATGATTGCCTCGTGGTAAGGCTTTGGTGAATATGTCCGCTACCTGCTCATCTCTGGGAATATACTCAAGCTTCAAAACTCCCTTTTGAACATAGTCTTTGATGAAATGATATTTGATCCCGATATGCTTTGACCTGTCATGAAAAACTGGATTATCCGTGAGTTTAATGCAACTCTGATTATCACAGTAAATCACTGAAGGTCTCAATGCTTGACCAAATAGCCCAAACAACATCTTGCGAAGCCATATGGCCTCACAACTAGCCAAACTGGCTGCCATGTACTCTACTTCCATTGAACTTAATGCAACTGACTGTTGCTTCCGGCTGAACCACAACACAACTCCGGAACCCAACCCAAAACAACACCTTGAAGTGCTCTTCCTATCAGAAGCACAACTTGCCCAATCTGAATCAGTGTACCCTGCCAGTCTCACTCCATCTCCCTTTTTTATAATCTAGACCAAAATCCACTGTCATCTGCAAGTAATGAAGAATGTGTTTAGCAGCAACCTAGTGCACTCTCCTGAGCTCACACATGAACTGACTCATCGTGTTGACTGCAAAACATATATCTGGTCGAGTGTTGATCAAATAGATCAAGGAACCAATCAACTGTCTGTACAAAGTAGGATCCACCAACTCAAAATATGAAGCGTAAAGCTTTTTCCAGTTAGTGATCATAGGTGTAGACATGGGTTTGCAATCCTCCATGTGAAATCCATGTGAAATCTACTAAGGATGTCCACAATATACTTCCCCTGTCCCAAGAAAAAATGCCTCTCCTTCTGCCACACCTCCAATCCCAAAAACTAATGCATCAAGCCAATGTCCTTCATCTCAAACTCTGAAGCAAGATCTCTCTTGCAACCCTCAATGAGTCTCTCTGCACCTGTAATGACCATGTCATTCACATACAACACCAGAATGAGAAGCTCTTTAGGTATCACAATAAAGTATAGGTTCGGATCTGCATCAGTCTTTGTGAAACCCAACTCCTGCAAGTATGTATCAATCCTTGAGTACCAAGCTCTAGGAGCTTGCTTCAAGCCATAGAGTGCCTTCTTCAATCTGCATACATGGAACTCCTTTGCATGCACCTCAAAGCCCTGCAGTTGCTCAATATAAACCTCCTCCTATTGAGAAATGCGGCCTTCACATCCATATGGTGGATTTTCCAACCCATCTCTGCTGCTATCGATATAATGGAGCGAATTGAAGTATATTGGGCCACGGGAGTGAAGGTCTCCTCATAGTCAACTCCCCTCTAACTGTGAGAACCGTCTCGCCACAAACCGAGCCTTGAACTTCTCGATGCTGCCATCTGCAACATGCTTTATCTTGGAAAGCCATCTGGAAGTAACCACTGATTTACCTTCAGGTCTCGACACCACTTACCAAACATCGTTCTTTATGATAGAAGAATACTCCTCCTGCATGGCCTCTCTCCAGACCTGCTGGCTAGTTGCCTCTTCATAGCTAGAAGGCTCATAATCAACGATGCTAGTGATCAATACCATATAGCTACAAAACCACTCAGGTGGTTTGCTCTCTCCAACTTGTCTCTTTGGCCCAACAATAGATGTGGCCTTGCGCAAGGTGTCCTGAAGCCACTTGGGCTTCCTCTTCCCTGAGCACACTTCTCCCACCGGAGTGAAAGAATCCTCATCCTCATCAGAAGCCTGAACTCCTGAAGGCCTGCCAATTGACCTCATGCTTGAACCTGTGCTTGTAGATGCCGAAGTACCATGTGAACTGTCCATCAGTCGACTATCCTGTGAACTGCTTTGCGGACTGCTCTACATGCTTCCTGAGGCACCACCCATCTGACTTTGAGAGCCACTTCTCACTAATGGACCTGACACTGTAATCGATGTACCTCCTGATCCCTATCCACTGGATCCCTGTGACTGACTTAGCTGCACTTGAGGGTCTGGTGAATCCAGATACTCTAACTCGCGTGACCTCCTGAAAGCCCTATCCTCCTCGAACTTCACATCCCGCCTGACAACAATTTTCCTCTTCCCAGAAATATAAATCCGAAAGGCTTTCGAGGTCTCACTGTAACCCAAAAAGATGCCCTTGTCTGCAATGGGCTCTAGCTTGGTCCTCTTCTCCTTGGGAACATAGGAGTATGTAATGCACCCAAAGATACGAAAGTGACCAACATCAGGCCTCTTCCCAGAAAAAGCCTCCTCTGGAGTCACATTTCCCAAGGCACGATGTGGACTCCTGTTCTGCAAGTACACAACAGTGTTGCAGGCCTCTGCCCACAAAAACAAAGGTAACGCCTAATCATGAAGCATGGCTTTGGCAACCCCAACGATGGATCTGTTCTTCCTCTCTGCAACCCCGTTTTGTTGGGGGTTGTAAGGAACTGTGAACTCCCTCATGATGTCTGCCTCCGCACAATAATCAACAAACTCACCAAGGGTATACTCCCCTCCATTGTTCGATCTGAGGACCTTGATCTTCCAACCTGTCTGAGTCTGCACAAGAGCTTTGAACTCTTGATACCGCTTGAAGACCTCACTCTTGGTATTCAATAAATAAATCCAAGTCTTCCTGGAGTGATCATCAATGAATAACACATAATACTCATAGCCACTCAAGGATACATGAGACATCTGACGGCTCACATCGGTATGAATCAAGTCAAGAATCCCTGTCGCTCTGCTGTCACAGCTTGGAAAGGGGGATTTGGCAAACTTTCCCAAAGCACATCCTCTGCATGTATCAAGGTGATCATAACTGAAATTTGACACACCTGTGGTGATCTCCCGCAATGTCCTCAAGGCCCCATGATACATGTGCCCCATCTTGCGGTGCCAAATCTCACACAACTCTGAACTGCTAGATCTGCTGTCGGTACTGCTACTCAATGCCATCAGTGCTGGAATGAGAACTTGTACACCTTGGCATGGCGCACACCAATCACTCTCGCTGAATCAGCTGGAGTCTCCCTAGGATATATAAGCACCTGCCCTCTCCTGAACAACACCTCATACCCTCTGTCCTCCAATGTAATCCGCACCAACTCAGTGGGTGGAATGGTCTCTCCAACAGCTGCCAACTCATCTCAAACATAAGTGATCTTTGTGAGCTATGCTGTAGCACTATCAGTCTTAGCCATTTTAATGGCTTTCAGCTTCTCCCTTAGGACCATTTTTCTGTTTTCATTGGTGCTTTGGTAAAGATTGGTCAAGGCTATCCACATCTCATGTGCATATGTCTTTCCTCTCACACAGGAATGACATGGTCTTTAACACCATCCAGAATTAGTCTTTTTCCCTTAACATTCTTCTTGTTAAACTTTGGCAATTGAACAGGGTCAACAGGTACTTCTACTGGGTGCTGTGTGGTTTGAACCATTATGCCCCAGACAGAATTTTGCCTCCTCAAAGATGCTCTGGATTCTCTCCCTCCATGCACTATAGTTGCTCTGTCCATCCAACTTATCCTCAACCCTCAAGCCCAAAGACATGCATGTTGTTTTAACAAACTGAAAATTCCAAAACTGTGGTAAAGGTTCAGTTTTCTGTGTGAAAAAATAGTTTCTTGTAATTTTTCACTTGCTGTCCCAAATTGCACTTTTCAACCACCCAAGCTTTGATACCATGTAGAAATTTCGACCCCACTCCGGTTTTCAGTTTCACCTTATCACTCCCGTATAGTTAAATGCCCATTCCCATAATCATACATTCAAAATTCTGGAAATGAAATAAATTTCTGAAAACACAAATTTGGGAATTTCACAAGTGTTGGAAATGCAGAAATAAAAACAGAGAAAAATATTACAGCCACACAGAAAAATAACACTGATTTTTGGTCAATGTGACCCTGGAAAAACCCCCTACAAATCTTGGGGAAAACTAGTTTGAAAGCTCTTTTTTATTTTTGAAAAATGCTTTTATAGTGAAACAGAAATACAAAGAAAAATTCCAGCAACCACAAATTTACTTATCTCGAATTCTGTGCTTAGCCACCACCTCGAAAAACGTGCCAACAATACAACATAAATTTTTATAGCAAAATTACAGCATTAAATGCTGTACGGACAGCCTAGAAAACTGTACCAGAACAACTGTATGGGAAATTTGTACCAAACCCAGCTGTACGGATTTATCGAAATTCGTGCCCAAAAAAGTGCTGAACACTGCCTCGATTTTTGTGCCTGAAAATCAGCTGTATGGTCCTTGAAAATTGTGCCTCAACTGCTGCAATAAATGCTGTCTTCTCTCTTGATTTTCATGCCAAGCTGCCTCGAAAATCGTGCCTCTAAAATGCTGTACGAACTGCTGAAATAAATGCCTTGGGATTCGTGCAAAGGTTTTGCTCTCCTTCTTCTCCTTGCATAAAAATTCTCCTTGCTCTCTCTTGCTCCTTCTCTCAATCTGCTCGTGAAAAGAATGAATGACCTTTTCTCTTCTTTTCTCCTTTTACCCTAACCCTAAGTGACTTTTGGGGAATCCCTAAATCTAAAGGTTGAGCTAGCTTTAGATCAAAGGCTGAGAATAACTGTGCATTTAATTCTCACTTTCTAATTTTTAATTCACCCCACTTAAATAAAGACCCACTTAGCCTTTTATTTCCAGTCACTTTTACACTTTCTAATTTTTCATGGACTTTAATAAAGTCACTTTAAAATTAGATTGTAACTTTACCACTTATAAAGTCACTTTAAAATTAGATTTGACTTTACCACTTATAAAGTCACTTTAGGAGAAAAGTACAAAATACATTTGGACACTTTTCCCTCGGCCAAAGATCAAAGCCTTAGGGAACCACTTGTCCTCTGGTACCCAAATTTTAACACTAAGAAGACATCTTCAAAATATTCATAATCATTGGCAATCTCATGGGGGAGGCTATCATACTAGTCTTTAGCTTCGTCAACAAATGATAAGGTCAACAATTTCACGATTGTGTCCTCATTTTCAATCTTGTCGGGGTTAAAGCCCAAGAGAATTCGTCAAGATGGACATTGGGACCTTGATTAGGACTTTTGAAGTCTTTTCAACTTGTTCCTTCATACTCCAAGCACTTTTGTTGTGCCAAGGCTAGAATCCTCAGGACAAATATACAGTTTCCCCTTTCGGAAAGTCACCACATAACCCTTGTCCTCTAGTGCTGAGACAAAGATAAGATTCTTCTTTAATCCTGGAACATACAACACGTCCTTCACCAGTAAAGGCTTCTCGGACTCCCTCTGAAACTTGACAGTTCCACTTCCTACTAGCTTGTACTTGGCATTGTCACCAAGTTCACTGTGGAAATCCAAACTGTGCTCCTTTAGAGTGGTAAAGTAATCTTGCACTCCAGTCATGTGACATGAAGCGCCACTGTCAACATACCACACATTGGTGGCCATTGAACTAGAGAGACGTGCGATAAGTGAAAACTCATCCTAAAATCTGGCTGCAAACTCGACCTTCTTAGCTGTAGCAGTGACCTGCTTCTTTTGCTTGTTCATTTTCTTGTTAGGGCATTGATTGGCATAATGTCCTATCTAGTGGAAAACCAAAATTTTTACTTTGTTGACGTCTAACTTCTTTTTTTTGCCCTACAAGGTAGCTCGTTCAGTGGAGCCTCTCTTGGCCTTTCCCTTGCTCTTGGATGCTAGAGCCAAGTTATCTTCCTCCTCTCCCTTCTTTTGGTTTGCATGTTGAGACCCTTCTTAGATCTCTTCTTGTATGAAATCATCCCACAACCTTTCCCATGTAGGAAGATGCTCTCGTCCAATGATGCATTTGACAAACACATCCCCCTGCTTCGTAAAACCATTCAAGGCTATATACACCAGTTTAGTGTTAGGAAGTGTCTCCCATATGACTGCCATCTCATCTTGTACCTAGGTGAGCTTAATAAGGTAAGAAGTCACATTTTCCCCCTTGGACATTTTGGTGCTATGGAGTTTGTCCCTTAGTACCATCTTCTAGTTTTGGTTGTCACTCTGGTAGAAATGTGTGAGTGCATCCCACATCTCCTTGGCTGTCTTCTTCCCTAACAAGTGGGGAATTAGGTGATCTTTTATCCTGTCCAAGATGATCCTCTGTGCCCTAGCTTCTTTCACCTCATGGAAATCTAAGGCGATAGGGTTTAATGTAGGCACAACCACTGTGGAGCTGGCAAAGCTCCATAACTTGTTCTCCTTGAGAACAACTGTAATCCAGACTTTCTGTTGGAGATAATTTGAGGCTCCTTCTAATTTGTCTTCATAGTTGACACTAGTTGCTAAGGTAGATAAAACCCTTGAATAACTATCGCTGAAGACCACAAAGTTACAAACCCCTTTGAGCTTGAACCTGTGTAAAACTTGAATTTCTTTTAGAGCCTTGGCTTTGATACCATGTTATTTTTGCAAAACCTAGCAAAACGATTTAATGTGCCAATATCTTTTTATATCCAGAATTTCATTTTTGAAGAAAACTCAAATATGAATTCATGCACAGAAAATATTGCTGGCTGACCATGTGCTTCTCTCACTTTCACTTCAGTTTGGCATCCCTCGCACATCCCCTATTACTCTGCACAATCCACCCTGTACCCTATTCCGGTTCGAGGACGACGACCCTGATGTCTTCTCCTCTACCCTCAAGCACGCACTCCCACTGGAAGTCCAGTTCACCTCTCTTGAATCCGTTAATGACAAATACCAATGCCTCTCATCTGCAATCTGGGGGGCCGCACTCCAATCCTTTCCGTCCTCCACCCGCTCCACTGCCGCCCCCCCCCCCCCCCCAAAGCCGGGAGGTTGTCCTATGAATAAGTGGTATGACCACGAGTGCAAATCTCTGCACTAGGATCTCTGGCACGCCTTCAGGCTTTCCCTGCCATCGTACCCCAGCATCCGTTCCGCCTACCGCAGCCTCCTTCGCCGCAAGAAGCGTCATTTTATTTCCCACCAAAGACAGGTTCTTTCTGCTCTCCTTCTCCACTCCCCTAAAGAATTCTGGGGCACCCTTCTTTCCAGGCAATTTCCCATCCCTACCGACCTTGACCCCACCTCCATGTTCTCCCACACTTCCAAGTTGTATGACATCTCCGGACAACCCCCCATTCAGGTTGTTTCCCCCCCAGCCACCTGTCGCTTCTTCTCCGACAAGGATATCAGAGAGGCAATCTGGGCGATGAACAGTAGCAAAGCTGCAAACGAAGAAGGCTTCCAGGAAAATTCTTTAAACTTGGGCGTCGCCCTCTGGTTAGTTACCTAGTGGATCTCTTCAACCATGTCATTCATGATGGCTTTCCTGATGGATGGTCCCACCACATTATCTACCCCATCCCGAAGGCAAGATCCACTTCCGACCTGAACAATTACAGAACGATCATGGTCGGACACACATTCTCCAAGCTATATTCTACTGCCCTTCACAGGTGGCTCTCCAGCTTCCTAGAGCAGAGACATCTTAGGGCCAGGGGCCAAGATGGTTTCAGACCGGATCCTCAAACCACTGACCATATCTTCACTCTTCGATAGATGATTGAGGAGGCCCGACATCGGTCCTCCAAGGTATATTGTTGTTTTGTGGATTTTAGGAAAGCCTTTGATTCGGTCCCAAGGGAAGACCTTTTTCAGAGATTGAGGGAGATTGGCATCTCTGCAACTCTTCTGATTTCTATTATGTGCCTCTACGAGTCTGTCCTCGGTCGTCTCCGCACTGTTGGAGGGATATCGGAGTTCATCAGGAGCACTATTGGGGTCAAACAGGGGTGCCCACTTTCCTCCACTCTTTTCGGGATCTACATTGATGAACTGGAATCTTTCCTTCGAGAGCATATCCAGGAATCGGATGGGTGCCTTCTCCACCGTGTCTTGATCTCCATCCTACTCTTTGCCGATGACATTGCCCTCCTAGCCTCCTCCCCGGAAGGCTTACAGAGACAGCTGGATGCCCTTGCAGCATTTTGTGATCTTCGACATTTGACGATGAACCTGAGCAAAACCAAAGTGATAATTTTCAATGGGGTGAAGAAGACCTCGATCTTCCGCTTCCTATTCAAGGGAGAAGAAATCGAAGTTGTCAGCAGTTACACGTACTTGGGAGTGTAGTTTACAGGTCCCCATTTCAGCCTTCGACCGACTCTTCAGCCCAGGATAAACAAAGGATATGGTTCCATGGCCCTTCTTGAGAGACAGTGCTTCCGTCATCACTTCCAGGACATTTCATCCAAGATGAACATCATGGATACCTTGATTCGCCCCACCGTTCTTTATGGATCAGAGGTTTGGGGGCCCTCATTACTCGAGTCAGATTGGGCCTCAGCAGAGAGAGTCCAGACCCTTCTCTTGTTCCGCTTCATTTGGTGCAAGCAGACAGTTCCTCAGAACATCATCCTTGCAGAGTTTGGGGCTAAGCCCTTTCGCCTGGAAGCAATCTTTAGGATAGTCTCATTTCTTCATCGGATCCGTGGGCTGGCAGACACAAGAGAGGGTAGAGACAGGTACCGATACTTGGCCTATTGCTCCTCGGAGAGCATCGCTCATACGCAGACAGGCCGGACCAAATGTTGGCTCAATGGGGTGATCGAACTCCTAGGCCTTATAGGTATCCAGATGGATCATCTCCCCTCGTTCTAGTATTCATTGAACACCTCGGGGCACCTCCTTCCAAACCAACAAGAACTCAACAAAATCATCAGGAAGGACATCTACAGGCAGTACATTTAGACTACATGGATCAATCCTCTGGGTGAATTGCGCCCAAAGATGGCCTTCTACGTTGAGCACTTTCTGGAGATCAGAGATGGACTCATTGTTAGACCCCAGGACACCCTCCAGCATTGGATGCATGCTATTAGGATCCCTCTCGGACAGTTCAGGGTTGGATTGCACAGGCTTTGAGTGGAGACAGACCATCACATTGACAGGGCGGAGAGGATCTGTCAGCTTTGTCACTTACAGGAGGTGGAGACTGAGTCACATTCAGATGCCTAGTCTACTATGAGATCTGAGGGCGTTTCCATTGTTTATTTAGGGGCTCCCAGAGCCTGGCCAACTTCCTTAGATACACTGACCAGAGATGCTTGGCACTCTACCTTCAAGAGACCTTCAGGCATCGTTCGCTTCTACTCCAGCCTCCTGCCGTTTCAGACACCACACAGAGGATCACAGATTTCTTTAGAGTGCTTCCAGCATCGCCAGGCACCAAGAGAACCACTGATCGATCCATAGACCATGATTCCAGATCAGTGCGGACCCGAGAGTCTCGTCCCGCTAGACCCCATCAGCGCTCCAGGACCAGACCCCCCTCCAGAAGACGCCCCAAATCCTCCAGACGGCAACAGCAGCAGTCCAGTTCCTCCTCAGGGCAGCAAACATTAATAAGTTTCCTTCAGCCCTCTTCTATCGGCCTCGGATGCTAGGAGTAGGAGTCCTCCCCCCTCCTTCAGGAGGCTCCTCTATCTCCTCCAGGACTTCTTCATCACAACTCATTGTCATGATGCTCTAGTCATGTAGCTTTTACTTGACATTTGCACTCATTGTAGTTTGTATTTCCTGCTTTTATAAAGGAAGAGGACCATTTGGTCCACCAGCTAGTCGTGTTGTAATCATTGTAACCTGCAGTCCCATTGACCTTTCTGTGGTCATTCGTTGGACATTAATAAAATTATCTTATCTTATCTTATCTAACAAATCTACATAGCGGAAGCAGAAATCAAGCACCTTAAATTTTGACATAGCTTTTTACCCTATAAACCCAACTTGGGAAAACTAGCATTCGTGTTTGTTTTTATTTTAGCTTGCAGGGGAAAATCAGAAATTATTTTTAGCCACAAAACATATCCTAGTGCCTTGGAAATCGAGCCAAACAGAACTGTCTAGATCTGCATGCCAAGCAGCAATTTGTTGCCTTGATCTGCATGCTAACTTTTCCTAGATCTGCATGCCAAACTGCTTCCTCGATTTGTGTGCCAACAGTCCCTGGATCTGTGTGTTGGCTATACGCTTGATTTTTGTGCACAGATTGCTGTGCATCCCTCTCACACATGCAACTTGTTTCTATTTGTGTGCCTGGCTGCCTTGATCTGTGCACTGCCTTTTTCCTCTTTTTTTTCTCACTCACTGCTCCTAGGAATACATGCCAACTTCCTTGAAGTGTGTGCTGCCTTGAATATGTGCCAAGATCTCCTTAAGCAATTATTTTTATATTTTTCCCTCTGCCTCGTGATTCACAATGTCAGCTTTGTGATGAATGAAATCATCCTTGTAATTCACCATCTCCTCATAATTCATAATCTCAAGATCTTTAACATTAATTAATTAATGTGCATAGGAAAAATAAAAAGTCACTTTGCTAGGAAATTTTGTTGGACATCTTCTGCATGCTCGACACTAAGCCTATGCAGAATCAATTGTCCAAGCTAGCAAAATTTCACAATCCGAACCGAGTAGTAGTTTGGTTCATCTCTACTTGGGCTTTAATTTCCTCTCTAAGACCATTGATAAAACGTTGTTTAAAATATTCATTAGTGAATTTTCTGTTCTAATAGCGAAGCATTCAAAACCATCAATATACTTTTGCATGGTGTTGTTTTGGCACAATTTGTTAAGTTGGCCCAAAAAATTGTCTCCTTGATAAAGTGCACAAGCTGGGATTTAACAAGGTGCTGCCATATAATGATTGTTGGAGATGCTTTGCTATGCCATTGCTACCATTAAAACATTCCCTATTCAAATACAGGACACCATTTTGGAGTTTCAATAGGTCATTTTCTGTCGCATGAAGGGGAAAGTTCTGTTCCATTTGGTCAACTGAAGTAGTAGGATCTGGATGATCAAACTTATTAGATCAACCTTAGGGAAGTGAAGTATTGGATTATGGGAGTGGTAAAAAATGAGAGATGATTGCTGATACCTTTGACTTCCTCATTGTGCTTACACTTATGAGAGCCTTCACCAAATAAATTGCTGCCCTAATTGGTTCCCATTATGCTGAATGACTAGGATAGAGATTGAACCATTGCTTTACTTCATCCATGGCTAAGATGTTGCAACGTTTTTCATGGGACCAATGTGTCTACCGAAGAAGTTATCAAGAGCTAGGCCAACATGATCTGTGTCCCATAGGGAATTTGTGGATAGTGATCACAGACTCATAAGCAATGGTAGTAGTGTGTTAAATTTTACTGGCCTCAGCTATTGGCAATTTATTCTCTAGCAAATTCCTTGTTTTTGTTTTTGTTTGTTTGCTAGGTTATGTGAGTCCTGAGGTGACTAGTATGCCTAACTTTTGGCTCGAGTAGTTGCAACCTTGGGGCATCTAAGCCGTCAAAATCACCCGGGGATCACACCTGGCCTGGGCCATACTAGCCCTAAGCATGGTTGGGTTTTTCCCATGGAGTTTCAAACCAGTGAACTTTACACGGAGTGCCTTAACAGAACACCCTGTCATCGTTTGCTCTACGCCCCATGGGCTTCTAGCAAATTCCTTGTTGTAAATATATTAACTGCAGCTTTATTGATAAAAATCAATGCAGGAATTTTTAACATGTAAATAAATTGTAAAAACAGTGGAATCAAAATCGATCAATCACACACACATGCAGATAGACAATTATACCCTTCAAATCTGCTGTCTAGTAACATTAGTCTTACAGCAAACAAGGGCTTTCTTTCTTGGAAATTAAATGCCAACTAAGGAGAATTACAAACAGCAAAACCTAGAATTTTTCCAGTTGATAGAACCCTCAAAACCTGCCCTTTGATCTTGCTGGCTGCTGGATGTTGAGAAATCAATGCAAGTAGATTAGTGTTTGATTCCACTTTCTTCTTTTCCTTCTTTATTAGATTATCTTTCATCAAGAAATTACCAAATTATGTGTGTAGAAGATCACAAAAACAAAAGACACAAGATGTAGGCACTATGCCAGGGCAAAACCCCTCTCTAGGGGAAAACCCAGTGAAAATTATCTTCCTTCTGTAGTCTTCTTTGAGACTCTTCACCTTAGACATAGACCAAACCTTTCCTCCACACCAAGTCAGCCTTTCCAGATCTTATGTCCATCAAAGATATGAGATATTGTTGCGTTACGACGCTCAACATGATGCTTCAACCATCAAAGTCTTTATCGGTCAGCCAACACTTTCATGTGTCACACCCACAACCCTCAAAGACAACTCTTCCCAAGTCAACGCAAGTCAAACTAGGGATAGCGCAGAAAAGTCAACGCAACAAACTAGGGCTTCAGTCAAACAACTCGGAATTTCTCGATTTTAGTGCCTAGCTGTATGGCCTCCTAAAATCAGAATTTCTGCAGAAGATTGATGTCAAACGAGCAAGGGTTGACCACAGTCAACGCTGCAGTAGAAAAGCCCTAAACAGATCAGTGCAAAAAATAGAAAGCCCTAAAATGATTAGCGCAGAAAATAGCAGCTTCGCTCCACACGTGTGAGGGGAAAAGACCTCCAAAGGTTATCGAACCAATCAAATCATAATGAGAGAATGTGTGATGAGATGATGAGAAAATGACCTCCAAGTCTTTCCAATTTATATTCATCAATGAGGGTGTGTGACACATCTCTTAGGCACGTGGGATAAATCTGGCTGACCTTGCACATGTGGAAAATAAATTCAAAATCAATGTTCTGCTCATCCAATCAAGATGATCTTTAGATCAATCTTGCACCTCTCCGAAAGAGGAATCTAACAAAAATATGACCATTGTCATATGAGTAGTGCAACATGGAGTTTCGACCTAGTTGCCCAAAATTAACACTCTCTCTCAATTAGGGAGAACTCCATCTGTCCACAAGTGCTATCCATCATGTACCAAACCAAACATCGTGTGTCATCCCGCCGTAACTTGCTTTGCTGGCTCTTTATTTCAGAGCAGAAGGTGAGTCACAAAGATATCACACACAGCTGACCTGAAGTCAGCTTAGAGGTAAAAACCTCTCTCGGATTCAAAAGAGTCTCATACTAACCCTGATCAAGGTGTTGGACATGTGCCATCCTAGACATAGAGAGTACGAAAATCTCCGATGCATCCATCGGTCTTGCTATGGTCTCTATCCACATTTCCCATCTCGCTGGCCAAATGAGAGGTACTTCCCATGAGTTCGAAACTCCATGGGTAGGATGCGTGCGGGGCACAAATCAGAGAGAGGCGAACCAACTCAATATCATAACGGTGGGGCAGAAGCACCACAAGGTTCGGCAAGCCTAGCCCCGTATGTGCTTATAGCTCCAAGAAGCTTTCCCCAAGCCCCCTGGAGCTCCCAGAGCTCATAATCCAACTCAACCAGGACCCTTAAAATAGGGTCTTTCCACGATTCCAAGCTTCTCACGGAAGGTTAGGAACTTGACCTTCCCGAGGGGCTTCGTGAGAATATCCGCGAACTGCTCATCAGTTCCTATATGATCGAGCCTTACGATGCCTCGCTGTACCATATCCCGGAATAAGTGGTGCCTGATATCAATATGCTTGGATCGATCGTGGAACACATGATTCTCAGAAAGATGAATCCCACTTTGGTTGTCACAAAGGATAACGGTGGTATCTAGCACATGCCCGAACATCTCAATGAAGAGCTTTCGCAACCAAACAACTTCACAATAGGCCATTCTCGCTGCAATGTAATCGGCCTCAGCGATGCTCAAAGCCACCGACTTCTGCACCCTGCTCATCCAAGATATCGAAGAAGAACCCAAGGTGAAGCAACATCCAGATGTGCTCTTGCGATCCACCACACTGTCAGCGCAATATCCATGGAGTCTCAAACTCCCGACAGTGTATCTCAGCCCATGGTTGATTATGCTCCGAAGATATCTCAACAGATTCTTGGCACCAATCCAGTGAATGTGATGAGGTTCAACCATATGTTGACTCAAAGTGTTCATTGCAAGACATACATCTGGACGGGAGTTCACGAAGAACATCCAGGCCCCCATGAGTTGTCAATACTCGGTTGGATTTGCTAGCATGGGCCCAACAACGTTTCCACTCAATTTCTTAAAGTTGAGTTCCATCGGTGTCGACATAGAGTTACAGTCCACCATACCAAATCTCTCCAGTAGCTTTACGACATATTTTCCTTGAGAAAGGAAAATCTTGCTTGGCCTCTGCTAGACCTCCAAGCCTAGGAAGTAATGCATCAGTCCTAGGTATTTCATCTCAAACTCGGAAGCTAGCTCCCTCTTACACTGATGAATGAGAGGGGCAACACCTGTCAGGAAGAGATCGTCCACATAGAGAACCAAAATGAGAGGCCTTTCTCTATCAACCTTAAAATAAAGGGTTGGATCAGCATTACTTCGAGTGAAGCCCAACTTCATCAAGTAGCTATCTATCTTGTTGTACCAAGCCCTGGGGGCTTGCTTCAACCCATAGAGGTCTTTCTTCAACTTGCATACATGGGTGTCTCTATCTCGGACTTCGAACCCCAGAGGTTGCTACACATACACCTCTTCTTTTATAGATCCATGCAGAAAAGTGGTCTTCACATCCATCTAATGTAGACTCCATCCTTGCATAGCAGCAAGGGCAATAATAGATTGGATGGTGGTATAGCGGGTCACAGGTGCAAATATATCATCATAATCTATGCCTTCTTTTTGAGAGAAGCCTCAGGCAATGAATCTTGCCTTGTACTTTTTAGCACTTCCATCAGATCCATGCTTGATCTTATAGAGCCATTTTGAGGTGACAACAGATTTGTCCTCCGGTCTCGGGACCACTTCCCAGACATCATTCTTCATAATGGACTCATATTCTTCGTGCACAACATCCTTCCAAACTTGATGTTTTACGACTTCTTCAAATGTTCCAGGCTCAGATTGTACTATCGTACTCATGGCTGCTAGATACCCTTGGTATTTCTTCGGCTTCTTGCTTTCACGAAATGTCCCCCTTGGGGCAATATGTCTCTCGGCATCTTCGAGAGTATTCCTAAGCCATGAGGGTATTCTCTTATTTGAAGGAGGTGGATCAATGGGATCCATAGGTCCTTCAGCATCGGGCATCAGGTCATCCTTTGGCTCTTCCAACTTCCCTGCTTCTTTGTCTTCCTTGGAGCTAGGAAGATTTCTTGCTTTCTTGAGGGCAACATCTTCATTGAAGGTGACATCGTGGCATATCTCCACTTCTCTTTGACCAGGCACATAGATTCTATATGTCTTCAAAGTTTCACTGTAGCCCACAAACATTCCCTTCTTTCCAGAAGCATCCAACTTGCTTCTCTTTTCTTTCGGCACATGAAAGTAAACAAGACAACCAAAAACTCTAAAATGAGAAACATCATGTTTCTTACTAGAGAAGACTTCTTCGGGAGTTTTGGAGTCCAGAGCGGAATGCAGGCATCTATTTTGAACATACACAACAGAGTTCGCAACTTCTCCCCATAGAAACTTCGGAAGACCTTGGTCACATAGCATGGCACGAGCAGCTTCCACAATGGTCCTATTCTTTCTTTCAGCAACACCATTTTGCTCATAAGTGTATGCAGTTGTGGTCTCCCTCTTAATGCCAACTTCTCATTTGACTGAAACTCGGTCCCATTGTCGGTCCTCAAAACTTTGATTTTCTTCTCGGTTTGATTTTCCACTTAGGCCTTGAAGGTACGGAACCATTTGAATGCTTCGTCCTTCTTCTTCAAAAAATATATCCAGGTCTTGCGGGAGAAGTTATCTGTAAAAGTCATGTAATAAGAACATCCTCCTAAGGATGTCACGGGCAGCATACTAGATAAGTCAGAATGTATCAACTGCAAGATATCAGTTGTCTTTGTGACACTTGAGGGGAATGATCCCCTTGTATGCTTCCCTTCGACACAACCCTGACTTATACCTTCATGATCATCTCTCAATTCGGGCATCCCTGTCACCACCTTCCTTGCTTCGGGAAGGGCTTTGCAATGAAGGTGTGCAAACCTTAGGTGCCATAACTCTGTTTGAAGAGTTGTATCACATGTCATAGCCCCCAATGGACTTCCTCAAACCTGGTAGTGTATCAACCCTAAAACCAATAGAAAGAGCTTCCTTGAAGTTCTTCTTCCAGACAAGTACCTTTCCATCACAAATGCCACGTTGAACCCTTTGTCTTCCATTGCTGAAATGGACACAAGGTTCTTCTTCAAATCAGGTACATACAACACATCTTGTAATCGGATGACTTGACCTTGAGATAAATGGAGGGTCACAATCCCTGTCCCTTTCACGAGATAGGTGGCATTATCTCCAAGGGTAATTTCTAGATTAGTATCCTTCTGAACCAAATCAGAAAGGGCTTCTTTATAACCAGTGAGGTGCCTTGAAGCACCACTATCATTTAACCAGACATCCAGGGTGTCGGGTGGAGATGTAACAGAGAGGGCAGATACAAGAATAAAATCATTTCTCTTATTATCAACAACATTAGACTCATCGTACGTAGAATTTCTTGACCTGTTGAAAGGTTGCCCATTTCCATTACGATCAGAGGGAGCCTTCCTTTTTCCTTGGAACATGTTGTTACTGCCATTCCTTCTCGAGTTGTTGTTGTCATCATCCCTGAGAGAGTCCCTTCTATTAGGGCACTCTCTTTCATAGTGACCAGTCTTGTTACAAGTGTAACATCTTCCCTTCCTTCCTTTGGGACCCGCTCTACCATGGTTTTGATTTCTCGGGCCACCATGGTTCTTCTTCTTTGCATGAGCGACGAAGGTAGTAGGGTCACTTCCATTACCATTAGAGGCATACTCCATCATTCTTGTTTCCTCTTGAGTGCATCTCGTCAATATTTCATCAAAATCAGGAATCACATTATTATTGAGAATAGTGGTATTGAATACATGCCAATCACGGGGGAGACCTACAAGTGCAATAAGAACCATCTCTCGATCAGATATTGCTTCCCCAATAGCTAGGAGGTTATTCCTGATTTCAGTGAGCCTCATAAAATAGGATTGAATAGATTCATCCTTACCCTTCTTGATATTCTTCAATTGATTCTTGAAGAAGAGGATTTGATTAGCATTGCTAGCCCTAAACACGCTCACCAGCTTATCATACATCTCCTTAGATGTCTTCAACTCAGAAATGTAAGCAACCAAGTGCTTATGAATAGAATCCTGGATAATCATCTTTGCTTTGATTTCCCCTTTTCTATACTTCGACTTCGTGGCAGCAACTGCATTCGATGGAGGCTCTTGAATATTCCCCTGTACATAGTCCATGACATCTTGATCTTCTAGCGTCAAATCCAAGGACATCTTCCATGCATGGTAATCAGACTTATCAGTCAATTTATCATCAGCCTTGAAACCGTTGTAGGTTGAGGAGGCCATTTGTCCTTGATAGGATTTCTTCTTTCAGAGATAGCTTCTAACACCAGCTTGGACTTTTGGACTTTGTCTTCACCTTAGCTCTGATTCCATGTTAAATTTAGATAACAATGGTGTTCTATGCTTGATGCTCTTTTACTTCAATCTTTCTTAGGCCCAATACAAAATAGCAATCACATAAACTTGAAAGTAAAATGCTGATAGAACACAATAATAGATCAATTGAAGACAAGCCAAATATAGATCAGATTTACAATTCCTTATGTCCAGCAAAGATATGAGATATTGTTGCATTACGGTGGTCAGCAGGATGCTTCAACCAACAAAGTCTTTCTCGGTCAGCCAACACTTTCATGTGTCACACCCACAACCCTCAAAGACAGCTCTTCCCAAGTCAATGCAAGTCATACCAGGGACAACATAGGAAAGTCAACACGGGCAGCTTCAGAAAAGTCAACGCAGCAAACTAGTGCTTTAGTCAAACAACTCGGAATTTCTTGATTTTAGTGCCTAGCTGTACGGCATCCTAAAATCAGAATTTCTGCAGAAGATTGAGGTAAACGATCAAGGGTTGATCACGGTCAACGCTGGTCAACGCTGCAGCAGAAAAGCCCTAAATAGATCAGCGCAGAAAAGAGAAAGCCCTAAACAGATCAACGCAGAAAACAGCAGCTTCGCTCCACACGTGTGAGGGGAAGAAGGCCTCCGAAGGCTATCGAACCAATCAGATCACAATGAGAGAATGTGTGATGAGATGATGAGAAAATGACCTCCAATTTATATTCATCAATGAGGTTGTGTGACACATCTCTTAGGCATGTGGGATAAATCTGGCCGACCTTGCACATGTGGAAAATAAATTCAAAATCAATGTTCTGCTCATCCGATCAAGATGATCTTTCGATCAATCTTGCACCTCTCCAAAAGAGGAATCCAACAAAAATATGACCATCGTCATATGAGCAGTGCAACATGGAGTTTGGACCTTGTTGCCCAAAATTAACATATTATCATCAATAGTGTGTCCAAAAACGTGCATCATGATTATCAATGTCGTGCATGGATTATATTGAGCTAGGCCTTCCACAATGTTATTAGTGTGCACTAGTGTTTTTTTCAGGCTTAAATCTGGGGGGAGTATTACTAAACAGTTGAACTTTTCAAATTTGTGATATTGTAAATTTTGTTGTTTGTGGTATGGAAGATAAGATTCGTAGGTTCTAAAGGACACATAATTGTCAATTGCCATATCTGATATATTTAAGTGTTTCCAACAACAAAATGTAAATTACTAAATACTCAAAATGCTAGGTCACTGCTGTCCTATGCTTCTTTATTAAATAAATTTGATCTTGAATTTACTCAATGACACAAATAAAAACTTGAGCATGATCAATCGCACTGATGGTTGAAAAATGTAAAGGAAGCATAATTTTTTTTCTCACACATAGGTAACAACTCCTTCAAATCATCTTTTCATTCTATCGCAAAAACATACAAGGGAACCTCCACACACTGTCCAAAAAAAGTAGCATGCATGGATACTAAAAAATGCCCTGAACTTAGCTTGTACAGCTTGCTGAAAAACCCAGAAACAGCAGAAAATTGTTGTACGGCCTGCAAGACAGACTGTATAGTCTGTCTAAATGATTGTACGGACATGTATGGACCTGTCTGTATGACTGTACATAACTGTATGGATCACTGTCTCATACTGCATGCTGCCTGAAAATGCCTTTTCCCTGGCTGCCTGCTCTCTCTCTCTCTCTCTCTCTCTCTCTTGCTCAATACTAAAGTGTGTGTAATAGCCTCTATCTTGCCATGTCTTTATAGTTTTAGACACAACTGCTAAAAATAAGACTCTTTTTAACGAAAGTGAATTACAAAATAGAATTTCTTTTTATAAAATTTGAATTACTTTTCAAAAATAACTTTTTCATACAACAGATCAACTTGTTGAAAGATCCCCATATGCTATATTGTGTACTATATCCCTCCTTTCCTTGTCTGTGATGATTTTCTTTGAAATACCTTGAATTACTTCTCACTTGTTCACACTGAACATGTGCAGAAGTTCCTATCCATTCTATAATTCTCAGGACAGTACTTGGTCGAATATTTGATGGCACCAAGGAGGATAAACTATATCCCTAGCTGTACTACTCGATTCCCCGATATGCAAGAGTTATTGTGTTTTTCTTGGAGTACTATAGCAACACAATGACTGACATAATTATGTAAGGTCTTTTTAGGTGTGCCCAGGTGACTTTTGATATGCCCAAATGTATGTGAAAGACAAATATGTATATAGGTGCTGCTTGATGCAGTACTACTTGAAGAGATACCAATGGAGGTTACAAGGGGCATCCAATCAAGTGATCTGTCTTGTATTTTCTTTGTATATGCTTCATCAACCGTAGGTTTACCCATTGAAATGACAGATCTCCATGTTTTTTAAAGATGTCGAAACACATCCCTAGGATTAATCATTTTTTTCCTAAAATTGTAGAGCATGTTGGCACAGAAAAGAGCTTTAATACCAGTTGTGATGTTCCTTGTTGGCTGAAACAGAATATTCAGAGCAAAGTAGACTGAAATATAGTTGCAGAAAGTAAATAATCAGAGTCAGAATTGGAAAATAACAACAGTAATGAACCTATATTGATGTTTAGAACTGAATGCAATGTTCACTTGCCTATGAAAGGATGTAACCCCCAACATGATCAGAGCTCCAAATACAATAATATTCACTTGACAACCCAACACGTAACTTCTACTACTATAGATGGTTTCTAATTCACTAGAACCCTAACCACCTAGTGGACTTCCCTTAATAAGGCCTCAACCACTACTAGTGAATCTTATTTAATGAAGCTACTCATTTATTGATTTCACACTCTACTACAATGTGAGGTCTTATTTAATAAAGACGGCCTTCAATACATTAGCAACCTATTTCACTAACTAGGTGAGTTAGGGTGGGACCCTAACACCCAATTAGGTGATGCTTGGATGATTAGGGATTGTTGTAGAGAGCTATGGATACAATACAGTTGTCTGCAGTTGACTTTGGAACCAAGGTTGCACGACTTTTCAAGGGGACAATTTCTGCCTACAGCTGGGAGAATCGACAGCATTCAGAAATGTTCTGGCAATTCATGTCAAATGTAGATAAATTTTGAAGGATTCGGACTCTTTGTCCCTCATGGCACATGCCCATATGTTAACCTTCCTAATTTTCACAGGAAGAGTATCTTCATGTAATTCTTATATCTATCTGTTACAATGATGGTGCACATACTATTTTTTTCGGAATAGTATTGGTGTACAGAATAAAATGCTTCTCAATCAGTGAAATTCTGACTAATTAGATTACAGACTCTTTGTGTAAAGGTGCATGGATGACAATGGAAAGATGTTTTGTATATCATAAGTAAAAGCAGTAAAAGTAATGTCTGAGATGAGGAGTATGATTAAATTATAATATTTAATGTTTTACAATTGATTGTTACCTCACGTGATAATGTGCACAATAGATTTTGGTAAGTGTGCTTTGGCATGTATGTTTGAAATGATGAGTTAGATAATGGGCAATTTCATTGTGGACATTGTCAAGATGTTTGAAACAAAAAGACAGCCATTGGTAATAAATTTACATCATCCGGAGGCATAGTATAAACTATTCTATTAGTGCTGTAGTGTTTTTTTTCCTTTTCTTTTGGAGTTATTGCTTACGGCTGTCCTTCTGCAAAGTGGCCTTTCTATGCCTTCAAAATTTCTCAGGACTTGCAGCAGACCTTAGCTGCACCAACTCAGAGTGCTTTGAACCTGGATCTCAGGATTAGGACACATTCGATCACTTCACAACTTACCACCTCTAGACCACACTCCTGTTTGAGTGTCGTCATTGTTTTACCATGTTTGCTGAATTCTTTTCTTTTTCTTTCATTGCTTTAGTCAAACTTTCACTTTATGAAGAATGGTTAAAATTGCTCAGATTTTGATATTCAGAGATAATCATTATTGAAATAGATCTCTAACATAAGATGTCTTTTCTGGATATCTATTATTTGTCAGCTCTTTATGCCGTGTTTTTTATGAATTTATTCTTAATTTTATGCAGGTATCTATTTCTCTTCCTGAAATTCTTGGCATCCGTTATTCCTACAATTGAGTATGATTATACTGTGGACTTTGCTTTGGGCAGCCCCCAACAATAATTGAAAGAAATGCGGAGGCGGATTTATTATTTGACTTAAATGGTATGTTGGGGGGGGGGGTGGTTGTAGATTTTAGAGAGTTGCTTGGAGTTCCATGCTTGTAAGTGCATGAAAATTTCTTAATTGGATAGAATTAAAAATCCAAATGAGAAAGTAAGGACTAATTAACATTTCCTTCAATGGTATCTTAAAGATGTATATTGAAAAGCTTCCCTAAAGATCCTAACAAGTAGAACAGGCAATTTTAAGGACTTCTTTATTGGCATCCATGTACAAAATTCTGTACCCTTGTAAGAAGAACCTTTTTAAATTGGCAACTACACTTGTATTTAATTTTGCTAATACAAACAATGAATATGCTAACTCCTTTTATGCAACCATTTTATTTTCAGCCATATCTTAAATATTGGAAAGGGTGAAGCTGTTGAAATATCATTTTCCAAGGAAAACCTTGTGGGGATGCTTCCCCACACTCATGGACATCTTTAGTAAACCTGCTTGATGAAATATATTATGTAACGTTAATGTAATATAGTAGTAATTTGTGTAAGCCAGCATTTAATTATTTGTTTTACAAAAGCAAAATATAGTTTTCATATTAATGTACATAAGATTACAATTACATAGTGGTACTTTCTATTACTAGCGGCTTCACTGAATAAACAACACAAATAACTCCAATTAGAGAACGAAGACAATTGCCAAAGTTCATTCATAATCAACCTCTCTCTTTGGAGATGGTGCTTGTTAACTCAGACAGGTTTCTGTTATGAACCATGCGCCTTAAAAATGATAAGAAGCCGATAATTACAATCCACTTCAAGGGGGAAACCTCCTTTTACAATGAATACAATGAATAAGACGATATTTGATTATCCTTCTTTTGTTGCTTGAGGGACATCTGTATATATCGTTGTTGTCTCACGAGTACCGAATCCTCTACTTCAAAGTCCCTTTCATTGCAATGTTGATCTTCTTGCTGTTTCATTCTATTTTTTTTTGTAACTAAGTTGTCCTTAAATAGTTTGAGAACCTCTTGTTGGTGCCATATCTGGTCCTCCACTGCTTGAGTATTTATAGTTCCTCTCAAGGGTGATGTGGCAGATGATATCCATAAAGTGCCATATATGGGGACTTTCTTTATGAAGTGTGGAAGGATGTGTTGTGCAACCATTCTGCCAATGGGAACCACTTGGCCCATTTTGTCTGTTTATGAGATGCAAAGCAACATGAATATCCTTCTAAACATTTATTCACAATTTCAATTGCCACATCAGATTGAGGGTTGCAAGATTAGTTGTGAGCCAATTAAGTACCCAAACAAGAAAATAACTTAGTCCAAAAATTTCTAGTGAAAATTGGACCTCTGTCACTTACAATAATCTTCTGTGTTCCATGTAGCTTTTGGACTATTTCTATGAATGCTTCTGCCACTGTACTTGCTTTAAAAGGATGAGAAAGAGAGAAAAAATGGACATATTTTGTCATTCGATCTACCATTACCATAATGACATTCTTTCCTTTGAGTTTGGGTAAAACTGTAATAAAATCCATTACAACTTTTTCCCAACACTGGCTTGGTATGGCTGATCGTTGTAGGAGCTCAGGGGTCTTGATTGTCTCTCCCTTATTCTTTTGGCATACTATACATTTAGCCACTAACTTACAATTTTTTATGCCAATGAAAACACAATAACAAACCTACATATTAAATTCACAAATCTGCAAGCTCTCTGCCCTAATAAAGGCAGATTGATTATTATAAAAAGAAGGAAATGCGTTGATTTTTATGTGTTTTGCTGAGTGGTGCTTTATCCATTTTTACTGTAGAAATTTTAGGTTCTGCTGTAACCCTCCACAGTTTCAGTTTTCTTTGCATATGGTTTAATGCCCACAGCCCCACATAATCATGCTGATATATATAAACTTAATGCAAGTTTTAAAAGAAACATGACAGACTACCACTACTATTTCACTTTTCAGCTGATAGAAAATTAGAGACAAGCATTCACACAAATTTGAAACAGATTTTTGGTCAATCTCTGACCCTGGAAAAGTCCACAAGGGGAAAGTTTGAAGGAGATGTTTATTATGCTTCTCTCAGGAAAATTTTACACATCAATAAAACTCAGAGGTACTTATCTCCCTTTTAGAACTCTGCCCAGCTCCTTGAATTTTGTACCACTGTCTGGAAATTAGTGCACACTCCAACAATCTGTGCCCCTAGGAATGTGTTCCACTGTCAGCAAGCTCCAGCCTAGATTTTGTGCTCTCTTCCCTGAATATCTCCCTAAAAGTTCAGGCATCCATACAGCATTAAATGCCCTTGAAAACTGTGCTTGCAGTCAGTAATATTTGCATCAAACTGTGTGCTTCTGCTGATAGAATTTCTCCTTGAAATGCATGTCAGTCAGCCCATACATTTCTCCACAAATTCGGGCTGCTCTCTTGACAGTATCTCTCAAAAAACCTGCTAAGATTTTCCTTGGTTTCAACACTGGAAATGACTGCTGTAACCTTATCAACCTGCATGCTACTTACCTATGCTACCTCGACCTGTGTGCTGCCTCCCAGCCTTGGGGTTCGAGCTTGTTTAAACTTCTCCTAGCTGCTGTACCTCTATTTCCCATTCAGCACTTGGCTATCACAACCTCCCTCTCTTTCACCTTGCTCGTCTCTTCTCCACAAATGCACATGAAGAATGAAAGAGCTCTTTAGCCTTTTTGCTCCTTTTTAGCCTCATTATGATGAGAGAACCCTAACCCTTTGATCTCTGGCTGAGATTAGATCTCAGCTGTCATAGATCAATGGTGGAGATCTAATCTTCATTTGACCCTTTTTTTATGTTTTCCCCCTCATTAATGAGCTCCCTAGTCACTTTAATGTTGTTTTTGTACCTTGTACCTTTTTCACATAAAGTCAACTTAAAAACATAAAGTGACTTTAATAATAAAAAGTGCATAGTACTAAATGTTAAAAATTTGCAGTTCAAGGATGAATTTCTAAAAATAGAAATTTCAAAAATAAATTTTCTAATAGAAAGTCTAAAATTAGAAAGTTTGTCACCTTGCATCAATTGGTAATCAAATATTGTTGATGAAAAATCACTTCTTATCATTAATCAATCCTAATAGTTCAATCTCAACTTAATATTTTATCATTAATATTATTATTATTATTCTTATGATACTATTATATTATTATTAAAAAGAAATTCAAGTCGCTCAATCATTGCTCTCAATAATGTTCTCTTACACTCTCATTATTGGCATGGCATATTCCTCTTACACTCCTTAATTCTTTTACACTCTCTTACACTCATTAAAGCACGTCATAAAATATTCTCTTACACTCAATAAAAACATGTCCTAAATTTTTTCTCTTATGCACTCTTTAATGCATATGATACACTCTCTTTTAAATAAATAAGTTACAAAGGCATGTGTACCTCCTTAATGGCATGATATACATTTTCTAAATGGGCATATGTTACTCTCCCTCTCGGCATGCGAGTTACTCCTCCTTTATGGCATGGATTCATTGCTCATCCTATATATATATGTGCCTCATTCTTTCTCTCCTCACTACTTGTGCATTGTAAAATAAGAATTCAAACTCGAGAGAGAGTTGGAGAGAGTTGAAGAAGATTGTGAGAGAGAGACTTGGAGTGTAAGAGCAAAACTTGGTGAGCCAAGGTTGCTTCAGTGTTTCGGTGTTGATTTAGTTGAAGGGAAGGTTGATTCAGTGTGTGCATCTGCTGCGACTATTAGTGATCTTCATGCTAGAACTTGTTTAGATTTGGGTGAACTTACTCATTCATTTGATCTCTCATTGTACTCTGTATCTCTGCTGAACAATTGATTTTTAATAGACGAAGAATCTGGTTTGGTTTTCCCCTTGTGGGTTTTTCCCTGGTCATTGGACCTAAATTCTCTGTCTCTCATTGTATTCTTGGTTTTCTTCTATTGTGCATTTGATTTATGTTCTATCTATAATTGCTTATCTAATATTGCAACATAAAGAAGTTTTGTGACTTTATGTCACATGGCTTTAATAACTCATAAAGTCACTTACTAAAAATGTGTTCTCATGTGTTTTCCTAGGAAAAAAGGCAAAATCACTAGGAAACACCTCCTTGGTACCTTTTCTCGACACTCCCTCTTACCGAGGAAGGTATTTCTCACCAATCCCAACTTGTCTCTAAAATACACATGCTTTCCCCTTGGCAATGACTTGGTGAGAATGTCTGCAACTTGCTCCTCAGTGGATATGTGCTCAAGCTTCACTGCTCCTCTCTGAACCCAATCTCGGATGAAGTGGTTCTTGATCTCTATGTGCTTTGACTGGTCATGAAATAATGGATTCTCTGTCAGTTTAATGCATCTTTGATTATCACAACATATAATAGTTGATCTCGGCCGCTGACCAAATAAGCCACACAATAACTTGTAAAGCCAAATAGCCTCGTAATTGCCCTCGCTGGCTGCAATGTACTCAGTCTCCACGGAACTCAGTGCCACTGATCTCTGGTTCCTGTTGAACCTTGACACAACTACCAAACCCTATAAAAAAAATAATCCAGAAATACTCTTTCAATCACTAGCATTGCCAGCTCAATTTGAGTTTGTACAACCCGTCAACCTGACTCCATCCCCCTGGATATAGTCCAGTCCATAATCCATTGTGCCTTGAAGGTACCGTAACACATGTTTCATAACCACCCAATGCATGCTTTTGGGCCTCATCATAAACTGACTCAACGTGTTGACTATGAAACAAATATCTGGTCTAGTGTTAACCAGATGTATCAACGAACTGATCAACTAACGATACATAGTGGGGTTCGTCAACTTGGAATCTGAAGCATGCAACTTATTGTAGTTGGTGATCATAGGCGTAGCTTGCAATCCTCCATACGAAATCTCCTCAGTATGCCACTTGCATTCCTGCCTTGGCCCAAGAAGATATGCCCATCCTCCTACCAAACCTCCAACCCCAAAAAGTAGTACATTAGTCTCATATTAGTCATGTCAAACTCTGAAGCAAGGTCCCTCTTGCAGTCCTGTATGAGTCTTTTGTCTCCTGTAATAAACAAATCATCCACATACATGACCAAAATGAGTGGATCCTCAGCAACCATAATGAAATACAGATTCAGATCCGCATCACTCTTCTGGAAACCCATTTGCTGCAAGTAAGTATCAATCCTCTCGTATCATGCCCTTGGCACCTGCTTTAGTCCATATAAGGCTTTCTTAAGCCTACACACATGAGACTCTCTCCCATGCACCTCAAAGCCCCGTGGCTGCTCAATGTAAACCTCCTCTTGTATGACCTTGTTACCCACCAAAAGTGAGTGATGCCATAGGAGGTTTTTTCTCCTATATTTGTCTTCAGCCAACAACCAACAACCCCTGATAGCCACCTGTGTAGCCAATATATTGTGCCATTTGATCTCCGCTCCTTGAGCAAGTCACATGTCCCCTCAACCATCTATTGGGAGCATATGTTCGAAGATGTGCAATCCAATTCTAAAGGTGTGTTTTTCATTATACAATCAGATGCTTATGCTTGTTTTTCCTCAGGAACTCTAGGCATGGATTATTGGGTGACTTGGAAGAAGGAAGGGTTTTGGCTGTGGTTTTGTTCCCTCACCTTAAATGGGGGGTTAATCCTCAGTCCTAGTCCCGTGGGATCTCCCTTATTGGCCTATGGCTTTAGGAAGGGCACTACTTGGGGAACCTGATTTTGGTAGGATGGTCCCATTTTCCCATTCAACATTTTTCACTGCGCTCCACACATTACAAGCCTTATTTCATCATTTTCCCTCTTTGGGTCCACAAGGCACTGGTACACCCCCTTCCCCTTGTCCACATGTTTGGGTTGGGCTTGGAAAGGTTGCCCCAGAGCTTGATGCCACTAAAAAAAAAGGTTAAAAGCATATCATGGCTACAAGTAAGAACCAAAAGAAAAGAATATTGTAAAATGTAAAAGATGGTCGGGAAATTATATTAGCATGTGGGCAAAAGCCAAACATGAGCTCTATCCTTTCATTATGGCCATCACCCTGGTTCCTAGGGTCTCATGAGTGCCCCCATATCATTAAGGAATCCATGCATGTCCCAAACCCTGGTGGGCGACGATCTGTCTCACCTTAAGGGAGTAATAACTGCTTATATCATACACAACATGCTCTCATCTCCTGGAGCCTCGAGCAATACTACAAAGAAAAATCAAGAAAAGGAAAAAGACAAATGAAGAAAGGTTGAAAAACAAAGGCTGGGGTAACTCATGTATCAACAATTGCTCCCTCCTACATCTATACACCTAAATATGTGGACATCCCTCATCATTACAATCCTTACTCATGACATTTGGCTTCCCTGTGTTCCTATCCATCTCATCATTATTCACATGACCCCTATCAATTAAAGGATGTACCTTACAAAGAAAAATCAAGAAAAGGAAAAAGACAAATGAAGAAGGTTGAAAAACAAAGGCCGGGGTAACTCATGTATCAACTATTGCTCCCTCCTACATCTATACACCTAAATATGTGGACATCCCTCATCATTATAGTCCTTACCCATGGCATTTGGCTTACCTGTGTTCCTATCCATCTCATCATTATTCACATGACCCCTATCAATTAAAGGATGTACCTAGGACTTGTCTTTCCCCTTAGGGGTTGTGAACACCTAATAGGGTTTTTTATTAGCCACTCCTACATAGGGAGATAACATTATTACATGCTTAAAGCCCCAAATTTGAAAGGGAAGCCCATTATGAGTTCTCATTTGTGTCCTTGATTAACAAGCTTGGTTTACTTAGGTGCACTAATGAATTATTCTACCTGATGGGGAGGAAGCACATTAGATCTTATATGTAATTGGAATGTGGTTTCATCATAGGCTGGGAAACTTCACTGAGGCCCAAGCCCACCAGAGGATCATATTGACATTTATAGGAGATGCGTTGAGAGCCATGAGACTCCATGTATTTGAGCATCATTTTATGCCATGGGCACCCTCAACACATTCAACAGTTTGTTCATTGCCCCAAATTTTTCGCAAGATGATGCACTTGGACAAGCATGATTCAGCGGATTAGCATGATCAGGTGTAATTATCCTGTTATCACTGCGACAACGACCTGCGCCCTCTCCAACAGTCTTGCACATATCACAGTCACAATCAACAGTGGGCCCTCCTTTGGCCATCGGCTTGCGCCTTGCGCCCTTGAGGCCTCTCTCTCCCTTTTCTTGAGGGCCTAACGCATCTTGAAGCCTCATTGAGCCTTAACACTTCATTGTTGCTCCGACATGCATCCTCCTTTGTCCTGATGCAGTTTTTGTTTCATACAACTATTTAGTCTCATCTATGATAGGCTTATGTTCTTAGCTGCATCTGAACATTATCTGTTGAATCATTGCTTGTAATAGATACGGAATTTCTTGAAGCTAATCTTTTTTCGCCATGAGTGTTCTTCCATGTGTAGGTGTTCTAGCTACAAGTTCCATTACTCTCTCATCATGTGTTGGAACAATGCCTCCCACTACCCATCGTGTGACTTCAAAAGAAGTTTCAAAAGCAAGTGTTGAAGAGATGGTGGAAGTTGCAAAGCCGACAGTTCCCATCCTTTCAGATATACAATGCTTTATAGATAAATCTGTTGAAGTCTCATGGAAGGATATTAAGGACACATTCATGCAAAAGCAGTTCCCTGAAGATCTGGAAGACAGGGAATTTTACCTCAACATTAAGTGGTGTAGGATACACATGATTACACGCTGGTTTCCGGTGATGCCTTATGCAGAGGCCATTAAGTGGATCCTATCTCATATGGATGATACAAATTTGGTGCTTCATAGTGAAAGTGGTAGTGAGCTTACTACCTACTATGCGCTGGACATACATACTTACTATAAGATGTTGAGACCCAGAGAGTATGCCAACATCGCGTTCTATACTAGATGGGCTAATCTGAACACAAGTGAAATAATCAAGTCCTAGTGTCAAGAGCCTGCCAAATACTGACACCGACCAAGTGCAGTTTACCCAACTATAATGTTGAGGAAGGCCTATCAATACTTTAATGCTATGTGTTGTAGGCTACATGGGTGGAAAAATGCAGAAGTCTTTAAAGAGAACTGGATATACATGCTCAACTTGGTTGTTTCACGAGGCAAAATCTTTAATTAGACATATATCCTTTCTTTGAATTGCAACAAGATGTTGGGCAAGCCAAAGTAGCATTGCAAACAAATCAAGCACCAAAGTTTTACATGAAAACTTATCTAATAGATGGGATTTGTGCATGGTATGCATTCCCGGGGATGAACTGGAATTGGACCCCTCAAGACAAGCTTATGGTCTACTTTCATCGTAGGGTGTTGTCAGACATAAGCTTCAAAGGAGTATATGACAAGTTAGTAGAGAATTTCACAATTCTTTTCTAGATGATATATGAGATTGATCCTCCTTGCATCACTGACCAAGTGAAGGAGGCACTACATGATATCACAGATTGGTTTGTTGCATCAGATGGTACATATATTAGATGCTTTGGATGCCAAACTTCTCCTCATGTTATGCCACGATATGTGACTAACAAGGTGGTACTGCAAGAAGTTTCCTATTAGTTGAATAATGGATTGTTTGCACAACTTCACAGGAGGAAAAATTCTTCTTGGCCCATTCTCCCTTTGAGAATTGGAATGTATGAGCTGAAGAGTCTCATGGCAACAAATGCTAAAATAGAAGAACTGAAGCGCTTACACTTTGGAACTAGGGCTTTGCACAGGCATGACCCTAGGAAGGTGTGTAGACAACATTGTGACAGGATATGGTATGCGTGGTGATATGTGCCAATGACCATGGCAGAGGATGACAAGGTGTAGAACTGGTACAATGCATTAAGGAAGACTCACCCAGGACATGAGGTTGGTCCCCCCCGAGTTCCACAAATTCCAGATGCACAACTGTAGGAGGAACCACAAGCAACAACTGCCCAAGCAAGCACAACAACTCCCAGGAAAAGGATTAAGCATGATCCAGTAACAAAAAGTAGCAGAAAGTGGAAGGTTGATCCATTAAGAAAAGATGCTATTGAGGTTGAACAGGAGAAGAAAAGATTGGAGGAAAAGAAACAAGAAGAGGAGGGGAATAAGAAGCAGGATGACCTGCTTGGGAAGAAATGGGAGGAAGAGGAAGAAAGGAGGAGAATCGAAGAAGAGCAATAAAGACACTCACAGGGGGAAGAAATTGTACATAGGCTAGAAGAAGAACAACTGACCTAGGAGGTAGAGGTAGAGTTGGAGGAAAAAGGTTCCATTGAGCCCATTGATGATGAACTAAGTTCCCCATTAGAACCTTCTCTTACAGGTGGCCATTTATCGTTTAATTAGAAGGGAATCATCCCTCCACCAGAAGATAGGGTCATGGATGTGTAATGTCACTTTGATTAGTTGAAGAAAAGGATCGTGTAAGAAAGACAGATTCTTCCCGAATGATCCCCATAATCCAGTCTTTGTATCCACTAAGAAGGTGATAACTGCAAATACTAGGAGGAATCACCAGGCAGTCATGGAAACTAATGTTGCTTTTGCCACAACAACATAGGATAACTCAGAGCACCTTTTAAACGAGAATGCACGTTTGAGGAAAGAATTGGCTGCAACAAAGCAACAAGTGGAGCATCTCACTGCAGAAAATCAACGATTATCTTCCAACAGTCTTAACACAGTAGAATGGCAAGAGTTGGGATCAATGGAGGATACCATGAAGCAACTATATGATGAAATGATTCTCTTGCATTAAGTATTGTCATCCATGCCTGGGATACAAAAGAAAGCTCAAGAAATCTTAAAGCTCCCGAAGGTCGCAAATAGGGATGTTGATCTAATACAGGAATGGGACGCCAAATACACAGATGTTCCAGAGAAGTTGGTCAGGATGGACAAGATTGCTATCTAGATGGACAAAGTATAGTTACGACTTCATAGTGGCTTAGAGTCTCTAGTACATAAACATGGGTTTCCTTCTATTATCTCTTAGAGAAACCCTGGATATTAGGGAAAAACTCTAACAACCTCAAGGCTCGTTGAGGTTGAAAGTTGGCCCTTCAACCTGGAGAGGGATCTCTCCTTAAACTCAACTACTCTAGGTCACTGTAGTAGTAGGCTTACACATTTAAGTTCTATGGTCAGATTTGTTTGAGAAATGATGAAATTTGGTTGGGCTATGTGGAAAATACACCATTTGGCATGGAGTCTAACCCTATCAGGTGATGTTATAGATTTAATGAGCAAACTCAAAAGTAGGGCAGCAATATTTCCTTTGACAATTTAAGGAATTGAGAAGGAGAATGAAAAGAAATTAGTATTAAAGTTAGATGAAACAACAATTACTAATGCTGGAGAAGCAAAGGAGGAGCATAAGTGACACCTAGTCTCACACACTCATCTTTCTAGACATGAAGAAATCTTTAAAACAAAGAATACAGACAGGGAACTACGGCATGAGAATTTCTGCAAGTGCTTATGAAAATCTGTATATATTTAAGATCTGCTCATAAACACCAACCCTTTTTCCTTCTATTTTTCTTGCTTATATAAACATTACAACAACTAATCATAGGATTATAGTCTAAACATTAATTACAGTAATCCAAAATAGTAATGAAAATCTTCTAGGTACATGCATCTGAAAAATGTCTTTCAAATACATCAAGTCTTTGAAAAATAAAACCTGCTTGCTGAAAATCATGCTAAAAATGAGGCTGAGAAAGATGTATCATCATAATGTCTCCCTCGCTAGCAAAATGGGCCCCTCGCTACAAAACATGCCCCTTACTGCAAAATAGGTCCAGTCACCCTAAAAAAATGCGGTTTTGTTTGAGCTCCTTTCTCGGGCTTTCTGCTGTAATCGTTGATACCGTCATTGTTAGCTCCTAGCTGCCTGGGTTGATAGTTCAGCGGACACCTTCAGTGGGTCCAATTGGGGAGATAAGAGACAAAGATACCATCATGCGAGAAGTGAAGCAGTTTTTGAGCAGATCAAGTAGGCATAAGAACAACAAGGCTTGGAGATTACGAAGAGTATTGTTCTACAACATGCGATTGCACCAACAAAAGTTCACGACACTGTCATGGCTATGGAATAGTGTACAATTTGGCTCCAAAACCATATTGTTGGAGGCATTGGAGGTAAAGATGCGGTTTGTGGTCGAGCTACAGATTTGGGTCAAATTCATCGCAATGGAGTTCAGAGCATGGCATTCATACATCACTAATGAGCTCCATGAAAAAGCAACTAATTTATCCATTTGAAACTGTTTTGTCTTATTAGAAGTTTTTTCTTATATAGCCACCGTCCTATATGTAATTTTTCTTTTGTAATAAGTTCAATGTAATGGAGTCCAAGAGACACATATGGGATGTGAAAGGACATCAAGGACGCATGTGGAATGTAAAGCGTGATATATGGAATATGAAAGGTTATATGGAAGCCCATATGTCATAGAAGTTGAAAAGTCATGAGGAAACTCAAAAGTCATTGTCATTTGTTATAAATAGGTCCTCATAACTCAAGAAGAGGGCTTGGATTCTTAGAGTTTTTCCTTGGCTTCTCTTGTGTTGCATAGGAGGTAAATCATTCCCTGGAGAAGTAAGCTGGAGCAGCACGTTCCACTACTGGATCTAGTGTTCGACTAATGTAACATTGTACATGGAATATTTCATTAATAATTAGAAGCTCCTCGAGCCAATACTTCTTCATGCATGTATCATGAATGTAGTAATACTATTCTTTATATGTTTGCGATATATGTTGGTGTAACACATACGAAGACTAATGAGCTATTTCGTTGCTTAGATATGGATATTGTTGAATGAGTGTTGTTATGCTTTTATGATTGTTGCTTATCTTGTGAACTAATTTGCCAGTTAATCAACAAGTCTTCTCCCTTCCGCTCGTAGGTCTCTCTTAGGATAGTACTATTACTTACCTATTCAGAGGCTCGTCTCTCTTTACAACCGTGGAAGCTTCCTGTACATTTTACATTCGGTGTCACACAAAGCCTACATACTTACTGCCCCAAAGATGTGTTTATGATCTCTTGTGTGTGTTGTAACAATGGTGCACCTCTAAACCATTCGTATGGTGGCCAAACCATATAACCAAATGGGAATCCTACACCAAATGGTTTGAGGTCTAATTGGGACCTCATATCAGGGAGATCCCTTGTATGTTGGCGGCATCCAACACTGTCAACATATCCCGAATGTAAAAATTTGGCAAATACCCAGAATTTTTAACAAAAATGCTACATATAAAATTTTCATCCATTTAACAGAAGATTGCCATGTGAAATATAACAAATAGAGTTCGTAAATTCAACAATACTATGAGTAGAAATAATCTCAACTTTTATTATAATAGATAAATTGGATTTACATGCTGATACAACCAATATAGCTGAGATGGAAAAGTTGGCCATAAGAATCCGCTCCAAGGTGCATTGGCCCTCCAAAAAAATTGAACTGAACTGCAGTGGCTAAGCTCTCTTATGAATTCTAGATGAATTCACCAAGGGAAGAGATGGCTACTTGCCCACTCTCACTGAATCACCTAAGGGTTTCCGTTCTGGGGCTACCGCTGAAGCTGGGAACTTTCGGTTCTCCAAACCAATGTTGATAATTTCGTCGATTTTTCGTGAAATATCTCGAATATTGCGATATTTTTTGGAAAACAATATCTTGCCTGGAAAATATCGTGATATTTTCTCTTTTGAAAATTTCGCTCGATTTTCAAAATATCGTCGATATTTCGCTAACATGTCGTGCAACGATGCAAAATATCACTAGGCATGTGGGGCCTTAGCTACAAAAGTGTTTTTGGTCGTTTTTTTTGTGATTTTGATTTGTTGGTCTTGGAGAAGGAAGAGGGCGAGCTTTGTGGTGGTTTTCAAGGAGGGAATGGGGATCAAACAACCATTATCATCACCAACCAAAACTATTTTGTGGATCAAAGATTCAAGATCAGTGAGACATATTCATTTCTTCCATTCATAATTATGTTCTTAAAAACCCCTATTCTAATGATTTTTTTTATAGATTAGGGTTTTGTTTGCTTGCCTCTTTACATAACAACATTTTGCTTCTTTGTATTTTTTTTTTTCCATTTGCTATGATTTTCATACCCATGAGCCAATGCAAGGGTTTTCTCCATTTTTGGACAGCATGCTTCATTTTTTTAAAAAATTTCTTATGCACCTTCTTATTGCCATTTTTAATTGTAAGTAATGTATTAAAAAAATTATTGTTTAAAATGAAGTGCTGTTATTTTTTGTGTATGGGTTAATGCCAATTTATTGTTTTTTTGGTGTCCTAGGTTTGAATTAATCCACTATAGATATGAAAAGCCCTTGGACCCATTTTGGGAGTATGGAGACCCTGATGGTGGGAGTCGGGACAAATTAGGCATATCTAACATGCAAATTGTGTGGGGACAAGATGACAGGAAGGGTTACGTGATTGAAATACCATTTGGCTAGACTCCTTGGACATGATGCTGGGCTTTGTATGGAATCTAATATGTAGCTTATACAAAAAGCTCTTGAGGCAGTTGATGAAAAAGACAGAATGAAACAAGGTTGAACGTGCAGGTAGATCTTTCAGGATATCTTCTTCCGAGTTTGAGACTAAGGGTAGTGGGAGGGGATCCACAGCGTCACTTGCCAGTGCTAATGTTATTGGGAGTGGGAGGTCACCCTTTTTTGTTCCACGAACTAGACAATGAGCATGACCTTCCATAAAATCAGTTGTTAAAAAAAGTAGAAGCAAGAAGCAGATAGAGTTATGGGGAGGTGTCTATTCTGGAGCGACTTACCTCTCAACATCACTAGAACCAGTCCATTTTGGCAGCCAATGTGTGATGCTATTGCTATTGTGGGCCTAGGTTACAAAAGTGCTACATATGAGGAGTTGCGGGGGCCAATCCTTCAAGCTATAAAAGGACATCAACTCTGGATTGGTGGAGTAGTAGTAGACATGGGAGGTGTCTGGATGCACAATGATGTCTGATGGTTGGACAAATAGGAAGGGTAGGACCCTTTTAAATTTCTTAGTACATTGTCCTAACGATACCATGTTTATTAAATTAGTGGATGAATCAACACATATAAAAGATGCAACATTGATATGTGAGTTGTTATATGAGTTCGTCTGGCAGATTGGTGTGCAGAATGTGGTGCAAGTCATAACAGATAATGAAGCTAATTATGTGTCTGTCGGCAATATGCTTATGGAGAGGCACCACACATTGTTTTGGACTCCATGTGCATCACATTGCATCGATTTGTTGCTTGAGGATATGCAGAAACTCTCCTTGATCAAGGAGGTGATTGATATGGCTAGGAGCGTCTCGAAGTCTATATAAAACCATGCTTTTGTTCTTAGTCTCGTGAGGAGATACACTAGAAACAAGCAGTTGCAGCGTCCTGCAATCACATGTTTTGCCACCAACTTTATTACTCTTCAATGTTTGCTTCGATGCTAGTTTGAGTTGAAGCAAATGTTTGTTTCTGATGAGTGGCGTGATTGTAGATATAACAGGAGACTGAATGGGAGAACCATTTCAAAAATGGTGTACACTGGCACGTTTTGGTAAAGAGTAGAAAAAGTATGCTCAATTATTGAACCCATAGTAAAAGTTCTGAGATTAGTAGATGGGGAGAAGCTTGCAATGGCATTTTTGGATGAGGTCATGGATGAGGGCAGGCCTAGCAAACATCCCATCATGTTTTCCTGTAAAAAGGGGAGAGGGAATTGATCTCAGATAGCTAACTGCTAGTTTTATTTGTTTTGCTACATATAACTCATGATGATGAGATACTTTTATATATGAGATGTTATTTTGTATTGGTTCTCCACATTTGAATCCTTGATTAGAAAATTATCAGTGATTAGCAGGATTTGGTATTGCCTTTGATGTATCATTTTTATTTACATCCACTATATCATATATATCAGTGCTTTCTTCATATTTATGTGCTATTGTGTTTATTTAGAGTTGTTACTTATGTTTAAAAATTTGAAAAAAAAATGAATATATTTTGCATTTTTTATGTTTGCCAATATTTTATGATATTTTGCCAATATTTTCGCTGATATTTCCAAAAATATGTTTTTAGGACCCTCGCTGATATTTTGTTGATACTGATATATAACACTGCTCCAAACCTCTCTACAAGAATATGAATTTGATGGAGGGTGTGTATGAATTTATCCATGGAGGCGAGACTATTGGGATTCATTTCCCAATGTCTCTTAGCCTTCCTTATTTCCTAATTTACAATATTATACAATCTCACCCAATCTCGTAGGATTAGGTGTCAACATTCCCCCCTAATCTGAAGGGGTGTTGGTGAGTCCAATCATCGTTCTGAATTTTTCAAACTTTTCTCTTCCAAGCACTTTGGTGAAGATGTTTGTAGTTTGCTCATTTGTGGAACAATGATGTAGATGGATAGTTTTGGCCTCAACATGATGTCGAATCAGATGGTATGTTGTATTGATGTGCTTTGTTCGATCATGGAACTTTGGGTTCTTGGCCAACTTTATTGCGGAAGTGTTGTCGATCATGAGTGGAGTTGAATGCATTTGTTTCATCTGCAAATCTTCTAGGATTTTCCTGAGCCACACAATTTCCTTTGTTGCTTCGGCTGCTGCCACATATGCTGCCTTAGTTGTGGAATCTGCTAGAACTGACTGTTTGCATGATCTCCATGAGACAACTCCTGATCCAAGACTCATGGTATAAGCTGAAGTAGATACCCCAGTTTCTTTGTCCCCATCAAAGTTTGAATCAGAGTATCCGATCAAGTTGAAGTCGCCCACCTATGTATATTTGAGCCCAAAGTCTTGAGTCCCCTTCAAGTACTTTAGAACTCTTTTTGTAGTAGACCAATGTCCTTCACAAGGTTTTTGCATAAACCTGGAGAGGATTCCAACAACAAATGAGATGTTTGGTCTGGTAGTAGTCAGGTAGATAAGACTTTCTACAAGCTGTCTATACTTCGTTGCATCCTCAAATTCCTTCCCTTCAATGGATGTGAGCTTCAAGTTTTGTTCAATTGGAGTGGTCAAAGGATTGCATTCATCCATGCCAAACTTGTTCAAAAGATCTCCAATGTACTTCTTTTGAGAAAGGAATATAAATTTAGGATGTTGAGTTACTTCAATACCCATATAGTAGTGAACATAGCCCAAATCAGTCATTTCAAAACCTTTCTTCAATTCTTTTTTTATGGATGCAATATAACTCTCATTGTTCCCTGTCATCAAAAGATAATCTACATACACCACAAGATATACAATTGTTTTCCTAACTTTCTTAACAAATAAAGTTGCATCATCAAGATCAAAATGTTTGAAGTTAAAGTTTCAGAAAATGCTCAGTTAATTTCTCATACCAGGCTCGTGGCGCTTGCTTGAGGCCATACAAGGATTTTATAAGCTTGCATACTTTGTGTTCTTGGCTCTTCCCAACATATACTTCTGGCTGGAACATAAAAACCTTCTCCTTTAGATTTCCATTCAAAAAGGCGGTTTTTACATCCATCTGATGGACTTTCCATCCCTTCTGAGCTGCTAGGGCAAAGAGTGTCTGGATGGTGGCCCATTTTGCTGTGGGAGCAAAAGTTTCCTCATAATTGACCCCTTCTTTCTGTGCAAAACCTTTTGCCACAAGCCTGGCTTTGTGCTTGTCAAGTGAGCCATCCTCTTTGCACTTGTTCTTGTAGACCCACTTGCAACGAATTGGTTTGGTTCCCAAAGGAGGATCAACTAGCTTCCAAGTGCCATTCTTTATCAAGGCATCATACTCCTTTTGCATCGCTTCATTCCATTCAACATAAGAAGCAACTTCTTTGAAGGAAGTTGGTTCAAGATCTGTAGACAAATTCAGTTCACAGTTATAAGCAATATCCATATCAATAGGTGAATCAGAATTATCTATGTCACCTCCATTTTGTTTGGTGGAACTTCTTGTTCCTGTCTTTCCAACCTCATTGGGACGAACTTTTTCTAGTGTCTTTGTGAGCCATTTTGGGGGACCTTTCTGAGATGCCGAAGGCTGCTCATTTGACAGAGTTGGAATTGAATCAAGATTCAATATCCCAATTTTGTCAATCACATTGTTCAAGGTGTCATTCGTGGTTGGTTCTTCATGTGGGGGAGAGAGTGCTTCGGAAGATGATTCCACAGATTGATCCAGTATAGGAATCCCCCCTTCAAGATGTGGAATCTGATTATCAAATTCTTGAAATGACTTTGCATGTGTGAATCTATCCAAGCAATCAAGTTGTCGCTCAACAACATTGTCAGTTTTGGAAGATTCAAGGAATATGACATCTCTGGATACCACAAACTTCTTATTGACTTCATCATAGAGACGATGTCCTTTGGAGGTATTGGAATACCCCAAGAAGATACATTTTCGACTACTAGCACTAAGTTTATTCCTTTGTACCTTAGGTATCAAAGCATAACAGGTAGAACCAAAGACCCTGAAATGCTTTACTTAAGGAATGTGGCCATGCCACATTTCACAAGGAGTTTAGTTTTTGATTGCATTTGAAGGACACCTATTCTTTATGTACACAACACATAGAACTGCATCAGCCCAAAACATCAATTTTACATTCTTAAAAAACATCATGGAGTGAACCGTATTTAAAATGTCTTGTTCATTCTTTCAGCTACACAGTTCTGTTGGGGATTATAGGGCACAATTGTTTGATGTTTGATCCCATGTTGGCGAAGATAGTTTTCAAATTCGTTTGAAGTGTATTCTTTTCCATTATCAGTGCACAAAAAGCCAATATGAGTTTGTGCATCATTTTCAATCCATGCATGGAAATTTTTGAATGTTTGAAAAGCATCAGATTTGTTCTTCAATAAGTAAACCCAACACATTCTGGTGTAATCATCAATAAATGTTATCATATATTTATTTCCATTTGCAAAAGCAACAGGCATGGGGCCACATAAATCTGAATGAATAAGCTCAAGTTTTCTATGTGCTTTGGAATGTGAATCATGAAAGGACTATTTGCTATGCTTTCTTAGAATACAAGCATCACATTGCTTAAGTTTCCTAGGAATTGTAGGCAATCCAGTAACACCATTTTTCTTCAACAATCGAAGGTTGTCATAGTTTAAGTGTTCAAATCCAGCATGCCATAAAAGACTTGATGGGAATGTACCTTCATCATGATGAGAACTGAATGCAAAGTTTTGTGCATGAGTAGAGGAATCTTGCAGCTTTAGGAGTCTTCCTTCTTCTATTCCCTCCATGAGAAGTGAGCGATTTGATGCTTTTCTGACCTCAACCTTGCCATCAAACATGTGAATGGAGTGTCCTTGCTGGCGGATGTGGACCAAGGAAAACAAGTTTCTCCTCAACTCAGGGAGGTATAGAACCTCATGTAGAAGATGATCTGGAAGACCAGGCAACTTAAGCCTGATTGTGCCAAGCCCTGATGGCTTGAGTTTGGATTTATCTGCGAAGTATACTGCTCCATCAACTTTGTCAGTAAATTCTTCAAAAAAACCTTTGCTAAAAGTCATGTGACTTGTTGCTCTTGAATCTAGCAACCAATCATTTCTCCAGTAAATGAAACATCAAACAAGTCTTCAGTTACTCCATTGTTACAATTTGCTACAACATAATGAGCGGATTCAAGTGCTTTACCTCTGTCTCTGTCATGAGTTTTACCTTTTTCTTGATTTTTTTGCTGCTCAATTTTATCTCAAGGCAACTTACATGTAGATGCATCATGCCAATCTTTATTGCAGCGTGTGCAATGAAGGTTAGATTTTCCAGTTTGAGTTTGTCTGCCCCCCCTTCCTCTGAAATTCCTTCTTCCTCTTCCTCTTCGGCCACCTCTTCCTCTGGAAGAATCTTGAGCATGACTCTTCTCTCTATGTGCGAAACATACAACCTCTTCAGAAGACAGAGGGGCTGTCATCTTTCCAAAAGCCTTCTCTCTTTCTTCAAACTTTTTCTCAAGGGAATCAAAGGTGATTTTCATGAGGTTTCCACTTGCTTGCAAGGACTCAAGGTAATCTGAGTAAGTGGGATACAATGCCTTAACATAAGTTATGAGAGGTATGTCAACTTCTACACCAGTATTCTTAATGTCATGCATGATAGATCTTACTTCTGATGCTAAAGCAAGAGGGTCATCATTTTTGAATTCAAGGCTGAACAACTTAATCATTAATTGAACAATTTCAAGTTCTGAATGTGAGTCATAGAGTTCTTTTAATTTGCTCAAGGCTTCATAGGCATTTGAAAATAGTGTAATATGGCGACATTAAATTGTTTAGTACATCCGTTTAATCGGTTTAGTACATTCATGGGCATTAAAATTCTTTTCATTAAACTCATTAACTGAAACATTACATTAGAAACTTAAAAAATAATGACCAACAGATTGAATATGTGAACAACAAGTAATAGGCAAACCAAAACATCACATCAATGCATAATAACAACACATATTGGCACCAGATATACGTGAAAACCCATAAAGGGAGAAAACCATGATTTTATTATTGTTGTGATGCAAAGGAAAGCTCCTACTCATTATATCTGATTTTCTGTAGGCTCCAACCTACAGGACACTGCTACCTCAATTTTTCTGCAAGCTACAACATGCAAGGAAGCTCCAACTCCCATATGTTTTTTGCAGGCTACAACCCACAAGAGGCTCCCACCTCAACCAACTCCAACTGGATATTTATCAAGCCACAACTTGAAAGGAGACTACAATCCCCTGATACAAACAAGAAACAACAATGTGCTAGTTTACCTGGTCATAAATTCTACATATCTCCATCTTCATTTGTGCCTCTTCTTCCCTTCAAATCTGCTTCACATAAGCTTCATATGTGCCAGGTAACTATTGTATAACACCTCAGTCAACTCTCACACATTCCCAATTCTCCAACTCCATATCGCCTTCCAAAATCATATCTTTTAGAAAAATAGCTTTTTGGCTGTTTGTATCCCACATAAGAATATGAAGTGAACAAGCTTGACTCTTTGTCTTCCACTCATTCGTTTCCGAACTCTTCATATTTTGAATATTAGAACACAAAAATAAATGCTCCATCCAATATTATTTTTCATCCTCATGTAATGTTTAAATGCTTCAACATAATGCCAACATCATGTAAAGATATATGAATAACATATGATTATATAATTGGGCATTCATTCCTCGATCAATAACAACATTTGCGATTAATGTATCACAACAATATTTGCAACATCTTTGCCTTGCCTTTTCTCTCATGGAGTCCTGCCTTTGCTGTCATGGAGTTTTTCTTTGCCTTTGCTGTCATGGTGTCTTGCCTTGCATCACAACAATTTTCTCCAACAAACCAGTTTTCAAATCAAACTTATACAGAGCACATGCAAGCATTAATGTTCTGCCAAGCCATTAAGGTATTTGTTGCTCCTTTGTTCTGATATCATCAAGCATAAATGCTGCTTTGTCTTGATTATAACCATACATGCTTGATGTTGCTCCTTTGCTGCTCCTTGCCTTACTTTTACTTTGCTGCTCCTTTGCCATGCTACTGCTTCTTTGCCTTGATCATAACCATACATGCTTACTATCAAATATTCCTGCACCATGCCTTGATGCTCCTATTCCTTTGTTGCTTCTTTGTCTTTGCTTCCCTTGTGCTGCTTTTTTGCCATCAATGAAAATAATGCCATCACTTTTTAATTAAATGACTAATTAAAGATATTTTTAATCTGAGAAAATGGTAAATCGCCCACCATACTCTCTTCGGCCACTGGAAGCCACTTCTCAACATCCCATCCCGTAGATCTATTCGTTCCGGTTCCAACGAGCTATTACACTGAGGCATTCCATCAAGTGATCCTCTCGGAATGCCACCTCAAGCGTAATTATTAAGGTAGACCAAGTAATAACCCCGTTTTTTTGAAAGTTGTTGGAATGCAGCAGAATGAAAGGCAAACTGCGCAGATGATGGAATATCCCAAGTGAATGCCATCGGATCCCATAAAAACTCCTCAAAACTCCCCCGAGATCTCTGATGGCATAATCCTACTCCCTTGACCTGACCATCCCGTGCCCTAGAAATCCACCTTGGCTGTACTATAGAGGAAAATAAAAATGGGACATGACTTCAGGGTAGTTGGTCCAAGTCCTAGAGGAGGTTTGTCTCACCCTTGAGACATAGGATGCAAGAACCATCATTAAAGCCTTCATTAGGAGCATTGTACAAAATTTCCTTTCATTTGGAGACCCATGAGACCAACAGAGATGCCCCACACCCACTTTGGGGTCCCACATGACTTGCTTGGAAAATTATGACCATCCCCTAATTCATCTTTATTGGAGCCCTCTCTCTCATCATGGCACTTAAAGGACTCAACGTGGCCCTCCATCGACCCTACAATATCATGACATCATCAACTCGACGTGCATATGGATGGCTTATTCATAATTTGTGATAACTACTTGGTCGGCTTGTGACCAAGGCTAGTTCTTAGGAAATTATTTTATAATTTTGGGGTCTCATTAGGTTAAATTGATTTAGAGAGACTCGTACAAATAGAAGAGGGTCTCATTTGTGAAAACTCACTTGGGATTTTCAGCCCTCTTAGGAAATTCACACTTTTTCTCATGGAATATTTGGAGTATCTTGGATGCATTATGATATTTGGAGCTGATTTTTGATCTTGTATTGGCGCTATTTCTTGAATGTGGATGGATATATTGTATCGATATTTTGTAAGTGCTCTTGTTGATGAAATCTTTCTTAGCAAATTGTCTAGTGTATGTAGTTGCTGCAACTAGATTAAATGCTATTGTGTCCTATTTTTGTTGAAAGTCATTTTGAAAGCTATTTGGTTGGTTTTTGCATATGTTATTCATCATATAGCATGCAATGAATGTTCCTAGTGATGAAATGTTATTTTTTCTTCATGAAACTCCATATTCTAATAGTAGGTAATTGTTGAGGGGTGGTAGCTAGAGCATCATCTTTTGGCCTCCTTGAAGACAAATTTGGCTTATCCTAACATATCTTGGATTCCATAAACCCAAGGGAGAAGGCACTGGCCTAAGTAGTTTGGTGATCAATTTCTCTTTCTTCCTTCTTTTCTCCTCCCAAAATTTTCAGCCCCTCTTTCCTTGGACGACTAGGTAGGGCATCAAGTGAAATCTTTTAGAGGAGTGATTTTTGAATTTTGTTTGGACATAACTCTTCCTTGAGGTCTTGTCTTGAGGATTTCCAATTTTGGTAGATTCTTCACGGTGATTCATCCATGATTCGTTGTGCCCAAGAAGGGAAACCTAGCTTGTATTTCCTTGGATAGGTGGCTTTCTTGAGAGTTGTATGGGCATTGTATTTAGTGGAATAAATAATAAGGGACCCTTTCTCCTCTCGTGCGTTGACTTAGTGAGCACTTTGGAAGCATTTCTTCTCACACTTATTAATAAAACCTTAGGTCTAGTGCAAGCCTTTCTTAGGTTTTTCAAAGAGAGAAAAGGCATTTTGGAAGTGTTAAATCATCACGTAGAGCTCGTTTGAGAAGTCCTACCTCATCTCCTAGAGTCTTGACCTAAGAATAGATAATTACCATTGCATATCTAAAATCCTAAGTCTTGACCTCCTCTTAGGTCTTTCTTGGAGAGCCTTTAGCTTCCTTAAAGCATTGAACTATTATTGTGTCTCTCCTTGAATGGGCTTGGTGGAATCACTTCGCATCTAAATCATTGATCTATTCATTCCAAACGACACTCCTTTCCTACTGGGAATCCACCCATAGGTGAAAGTCCATAAAGAGCAAGGCACCTTGACTGAGGTGACAGTGGGTCATTGACCCATTGTTGTCACTTAGTCTAGTAGTTGTGCTTTAGGTTTCCCTTCCTTAGGGCTCTACTATATTGTGTGGTATCAAACCCCATTGAGAAAGGCTGTCTTCACATCCATCTTGTGGATCTTCCACCCCATCTCAGTTGCTATGGAGATCTCTGCTCTAATAGAGGTATACTGAGCAACTAATGTGAAGGTCTCCTCATAATCAACTCCCTCTACCTGTGAGAATCCCCATACCATAAAACAAGTTTTGAACTTCTCTACGCTTCCATACGCAACATGCTTGATCTTGTAGAGCCACTTGAAAGTCACCATTGACTTCCCCTTAGGTATATGCACTATTTCCTACACCATTATTCATGATGGAAGCATACGCCACCATGGCATCCGTCTAGATTTGCTGACTAGAAACCTCCTCGTAGCTAGCTGGCTCAGTATTCACAACATCTTCCACATAGCCACCCAACCTCTTTGGTGGTCTGCTCTCCCTAATTGACCACTTGGGTTTCCCCATTGACTCCACAACCTCCTACAAGGTATCATGAAACTATCTTGGCTTCCTATTCACAGAAATAGCCTCCTGTACTGATGTGGGAATCTCCTCCTCTAAAGCCTCTCCTCCTGATGATGACACCCCTATGGTTTGTGGTGAACTCGTACTCCGAGATCTTGTGCCTAGTGATCCCGAACTCTGTGAACTTGTCACCCCAGAAGTTGGTGATCCTCTTGGCCCTGGTGTACCGCTTGTAGATCCTAAAACTTGCGGTGTCACCCCCTGTTGAAGAGCTTGCTGCTCTACTCGATCATCCTTCTAAGACCTTGTCAAGGCCCTCACCTCCTCAAATCTCACATTCCTCCTCAAAACATCTTTCCTCTGTGCAGGAATGTATATGCTGTAGGCCTTGGAAGTCTCGCTATAATCCACAAGAATACCCTTCTCTGTGGCAGGTTCCAGCTTCATCCTCTTCTCCTCAGGGACATGTGAATATGTAAGGCACCTAAAAATCCCGATGTGCCCAATCTCAGGGTTCTTCCTAGAAAAAAGCTGTAAATTTATGTAGATGTTCTATGCTTGATGCAACTTTACTTTTCACTACAACAATCACATAAACAATCAAGTAAAATGCTGATAGAACATACCAGAGGATCTTCAGAAGACAAACCAGAAACAGAAAAATGTGGTGGTGCGTTACGGCGGTCAACAGGATGCTTCAACCAGCAAAGTCTCCTTGGTCAGCCAACCCAGCATGTGTCACAACAGGCCTCAAAATAGCCACACGGTCAACTCAAAGTCAACCCCAGAAAAGTCAACGCAGGACAGCAGCAAGAAAGTCAACGCATCTCGGTCTTCGGTCAACCTTTTGACCTCGGTTCTTGTGCCAATGTGTACAGCCTTCCAAAATCGAAGTCTCCACCAATTTTCAGCCTCTTTGGACCATGCATTGACCAAAGTCAATGCTGGTCAAACTTGCGTGGAAACCCTAGCTGCAGTAAATTCGTCCAAACCCTAGCTGCAGTAAATTCATCTTTCTTCCCATGTGTGAACCGATACTGCTTCCAAGGAGCTCGTACTAAATCAGAAGAGGAGATGGTGTGTGAGGATGAGATGATTGAAAAAGTCCTCCAACGTTGACTCTATTTATATCAATCACTGACGTGTGTGACACATCTGCTGGGGGTGTAAAACCTTAAGGCCAACCTGCACATATTTGAAATTATTAAAAATAAATTCAAAATAAATGTTCTGCTCATCGGATTAAGATCAATTTTAGATCGATATTACACCTCTCCGAAAGAGGAACCCAATAAAAATATTGGTATCTTCATCTGAACATCACAACATGGAGTTTGGACCTAGTTGTCCAATTTTAACACTCCCTCTCAACTAGGGAGAACTCCATCCACCTGTGCAATCAAACATCGTGCGTCATCCCACCGTAACTTGCTTTGCTGGCCTCTATATTTCAGAACAGAAGTGGGTCAGTCACAAAGACATCATTCCCCGGCTGACAGATTCAGCCCAGAGGTCCAAAACCCCTATCGGACTCACAAAGAGTCTCATACCAATCTGAAGTTGGTTTACCTGACCCGAAGTCAGTTGGAGGTCCGAAACCTCACTATACTTGATCCCAGATCAAGTGGTTGGACCGTGCCATCCTAGATAGAGAGTACAACAATCTCTGATGCGTCCATTAGTCTTTGCTACTAGTCTCTAGCTTTTCCCACCTCATTGGCCAAATGAGAGGTACTTCCCATGAGCCCTGAACTCAATGGGTAGGATGCATACGGGGCACAGATAATGAGAGGTGAACCAACTCAATAATCACGGTGGGGCCCAAGCACACCAACAAGGTTCGGCAAGCCTAGCCCTGTGGTTGCTTATAGCTTCGAGAAGCTATCCCCAAACCCCCCCAGAGCTCCCAGAGCTCATCGTCCAATAGGACCCACATCATAGGGTCGTTCCACGATACCAAGACTCTCACGGAAGGTTAGGAATTTGACCTTCCCCAGGGGCTTTGTGAGAATATCCGCAACCTGCTCATCAGTTCCTATATGATCGAGCCTTACGGCGCCTCGCTGTACCATATCCCGGATAAAGTGGTACTTGATATCAATATGCTTGGATCGATCGTGGAACACTGGATTCTCGGACAAGCGAATCCCACTCTGGTTACCACAGAGTATCACGGTGGTATCTAGCACATGTCCGAACAACTCACTAAAGAGCTTTCGCAACCAAACTGCTTCACAACAGGCCATACTTGCTGCAATGTATTCGGCCTCTGCGGTGCTTAAAGCCACCGACTTCTTCTTCCTACTCATCCATGAGATCGAAGAAGAACCAAGATTGAAGCAACATCCCGATGTGCTCTTACGATCCACCACACTGCCAGCCCAATCGGCATCAGTAAATCTAAGGAGTGTCACACTCCCGGCAGTGTATCTCAGCCCATGGTTTATCGTGCCCCGAAGATATCTTAGAAGATTCCTGGCACCAACCCAGTGAAAGTGATGAGGCTCAACCATTTGTTGATTCAAAGTGTTCACTGCAAAACATATATCTGGACGGGTGTTCACTAAGAACATCAGGGCCCCTACGAGTTGACGATACTCAGTAGGATTAGACAATACGGGCCCAGCAACACTGCCACTCAACTTCTTGAAGTTGAGCTCCATTGGTGTCGACATGGACTTGCAGTCCACCAAACCAAATCTTTCCAGAGGCTTCACGATGTATTTTCCTTGAGAAAGGAAAATCTCGCTAGGTCTCTGCCAGACCTCTAGGCCTAGGAAGTAGTGCATCAGTCCTATGTCCTTCATCTCGAACTCAGCAGCGAGCTCCCTCTTGCACTGATGAATGAGAGGGTCAGCACCTGTCAAGAAGAGGTCATCCACATACAACACCTGAATGAGAGGCTTTCCCTTGACAACCTTGAAGTAAAGGTTCAGATTAGCATTACTTCGAGTGAAGCCCAACTTCATCAAGTAGCTATCTATCCTCTTGTACCAAGCTCTGGGTGCTTGCTTTAGCCCATAGAGGGCTTTCTTCAACTTGCAGACATGGGTGTCCCGATCCTGGACTTCAAACCCCAGAGGTTGTTTCACATATACCTCTTCCTTTATCGCACCATGCAAAAATGCGGTCTTCACATCCATCTGATGACGACTCCATCCTTGCGTAGCAGCAAGGGCTATAATAGATCGAATGGTGGTATATCGGGCCACAGGTGCAAATATGTCATCATAATCTATGCCTTCCTTTTGAGAGAAGCCATGGGCAACAAATCTTGCCTTGAACTTTCCATCCCTTCCATCAGATCCATGCTTGATCTTGTAGTGCCATTTCGAGGTGACAATTGCTTTGTCCTTTGGTCTTGGAACCACATCCTAGACATCATTCTTCATTATGGATTCATACTCTTCGTGCATAGCATCCTTCCAGACTTGATGCTTTACGTCTTCCTCAAAAGATCTAGGCTCGGATTGTACAATAGTACTCATGGCTGCTAGATACCCTTGGTATCTACTCGGCTTCTTGCTTTCACGGAATGTCCCCCTTGGGGCTTCATGTCCCTCAGCATCCTCGAGAGTGTCTCGGAGCCATGATGGTCTCTTTCCCAGTGAAGGAGGTGGATCGATCGGGTCCATTGGTCCTTCGACATCAGGCATCGTTTCATCCTTTGGTTCCTCTTGATTTCCAAGCCTTGCTTCTTGATCTTCCTCAAATCTCGGAAGATTGACTACTTTCCTCAGTGAAGTATCTTCGTCAAAGGTGACATCGTGGCATATCTCCACTTCCCTTTGACCAGGCACATAGACTCTATAGGCCTTCGAAGTTTCACTATAGCCCACAAACATTCCTTTCTTCTTAGAAGCATCCAACTTGCTCCTCTTTTCTTTCGGCACATGAAAGTAAACAGGACATCCAAAATCTCTAAAATGTGAGACGTCAGGTTTCTTACGAGAGAAAACCTCTTCAGGAGTTTTGGATTCTAGAGCGGAATGTAGGCATCTGTTTATTATGTACACAACAGTGTTCGCAGGTTCTCCCCACAGAAACTTCGACAGACCTTGGTCACATAGAATTGCACGGGCAACTTCCACAATGGTCCTGTTCTTTTGTTCATCAACACCATTTTGCTCGGGAGTATAGACAGTTGTGGTCTCCTTCTTAATGTCAGCGTCTCTGCAAAAGTCCTTGAACTCGTTTGTCTCATATTCAGTGCCATTATCAGTTCTCAAAATCTTGATCTTCTTCCCTGTCATATTTTCCACCAAGGCTTTGAAGGTATGGAACCACACGAAAGCCTCATCCTTCTTCTTTAAGAAGTATATCCAGGTTTTGCGGGAGAAGTCATCTATGAATGTCATATAATATGAACATCCTCCCAAGGATGTTACGGGTAGCATACTGGATAGATCAGAATGGATCAATTACAAGATATTAGATGTCTTTATGAAACTTGAGGGGAAAGGTCCCCTTGTATGCTTTCTTTCGGCACAACCCTTACATACACCTTCATGATTATTTGAAAACTCGGGCATCCCTGTCGCCACCTTCCTTGCTTCGGGAAGGGCTTTGTAGTGAAGGTGTCCAAACCTTCGGTGCCATAGTTCAGTCTGTCGGATAGTATCACATGTCATTGCTCCTAGCAGACTTCCTCCAACCTGGTAGATTGTATCAACTCTAAACCCAGTCGAGATAGCTTCCTTGAAGCTCTTCTTCCACATGAGCACCTTTCCATTAGTGAATGCCACATTGAAACCTTTGTCTTCCATGGCTGATATAGACACAAGGTTCTTCTTCAAATTTGGTACATAGAGTACATCCTGCAACTGGAGGACTTGACCTTGAGACAAGTGGAGGGTCACAGTCCCTGCCCCTTTCACGGGATATGTGGCATTATCTCCAAGGATAATTTCCTGATTAGTATCCTTCTCACCATATCAGAGAGTGCTTCCTTGAACCCAGTGATGTGCCTTGAGGCACCACTATCTATCAACCAGACATCCATAGTGTCAGGTGGGGATGCAACAGAGAGGGCAGATACAAGAATGTATTCATTTCTTTTATCAACAACATGTGATTCCTCATACCTGGAGTTTCTTGACCTTTTGAAAGGTTGATCATTTCCGCCGCAGGGAGCCTTCCTCTCTCCCTTGGACCTGGTGGTCCTTTGATTGCCATTCCTTCGGTTGTTGTTGTTATCATCACCATCGGGAGAATCCTTCTTGAAAGGACATTCTCTAGCATAGTGACTAGGCCTATGACAAGTGAAACACTTGCCCTTCTTTCCTTGGGCCCCTGCTTTTCCCTTGTTCTTTGGGCCACGAAAGTTCTTCCTTTAGAATGAGCAGCGTATGCAACATTTCCTTCATTTCCATACTCCTTCATTCTTGATTCTTATTGAACGCATCTTGACAGTACTTCGTCAAAGTCAGGTATCACATTATTATTTGAATGGTAGTGTTGAACACATGCCATTCAGATGAGAGCCCTGTAAGTGCAGTGAGTACCATCTCTCGATTAGCTATTGTCTCTCCAATAGCTAGCAAATTGTTCCTGATTTCAATCAACTTTAGAAAGTATGATTGAACAAACTCATCCCTGCCTTTCTTCAGATTCTTCAATTGATTCTTGAAGAATAGTACTTGATTCACATTGTTGGCCTTGAACATGGGGATCAATTTATCATACATCTCTTTGGATGTGCCCTACTCAGAGATGTAGGCCACCAGGCTTTTATGAATGGATTCCCTGATCATCAACTTTGCTTTGATCTCCCCCTTCTTGTACTTTGTTTTGGCAGCAGCAGCAGCAGTGGATGGAGGTTCTTGGATTTTACCCTGCACATAGTCCATGACATCTTGGTCTTCCAATTTGAGATCCAATATCATCTTCCAAGCATGGAAGTCATCCTTCCCAGTCAATTTGTCATCCTCCTTGAAGCCATAGTTTGTGGAACCCATTATCCTCTTTGGTGATTGCTACAAATAGGGCTTGTCTTCACCTCAGCCTCTGATACCATGTAAATTTATGTAGGTGTTCTATGCTTGATGCAACTTTACTTTTCACTACAACAATCACATAAACAATCAAGTAAAACGCTGATAGAACATACCAGAGGATCTTCAGAAGACAAACCAGAAACAAAAAAATGTGGTGGTGCGTTACGGCGGTCAACAGGATGCTTCAACCAGCAAAGTCTCCTTGGTCAGCCAACCCAGCATGCGTCACAACAATCCTCAAAACAGCCACATGGTCAACTCAAAGTCAACCCCATAAAAGTCAACGCAAGACAGCAGCAAGAAAGTCAACGCAGCTCGGTCTTCGGTCAACCTTTTGACCTCGGTTCTTGTGCCAATGTGTACGGCCTTCCAAAATCGAAGTCTCCACCAATTTTCAGCCTCTTTGGACCATCCGTTGACCAAAGTCAACGCTGGTCAAACTTGCGTGGAAACCCTAGTTGCAGTAAATTCATCTTTCTTCCCACATGTGAACTGAAACCGCTTCCAAGGAGCTCGTACTAAATCAGAAGAGGAGATGATGTGTGAGGATGAGATGATTGAAAAAGTTCTCCAACGTTGACTCTATTTATATTAGTCACTGAGGTGTGTGACACATCTGCTGGGGGTGTAAAACCTTAGGGCCAACCTGCACATATTTGAAATTATTAAAAATAAATTCAAAATAAATGTTCTGCTCATCGGATTAAGATCAATTTTAGATCGATCTTACACCTCTCCGAAAGAGGAACCCAATAAAAATATTGGTATCTTCATCTGAGCATCACAACATGGAGTTTGGACCTAGTTGTCCAATTTTAACAAAAGCCTCCTCAGCAGTCTTACTCCCCAAGTCTCCGACACTGTGTGGACTTCTTTTTTGCAAGCATACTGCAGTGTTACACACTTCGACCCATAAAAAGAAAGGTAGCTCTGATCATGCACATAGCTCTCGTTGTACCCACTATGGCCTTGTTCTTCCTCTCAGCCACCCAATTTTGTTGGGGTTTATAAGGCACTAAGTACGCCCTCCTGATGCCTGCACTCCCATAAAACTCCGTCATCTCATTGGAGGTATGCTGGCCCCCATTTTCTGTCCTCAAGATCTTGATCTTCTTCCCCGCTTAGTTCTCTCGAAGAGCCTTAAACTCTTGAAACCTCTTGAAGACTTGATCCTTGGTCTTCATAAAGAAAATCCAGGTCTACCTTGAGTAGTCATTAATGAAGGTAACATAGTATAAAATCCTCTCAATGATACATGAGACATAAGACCACACATATCAGAGCATATCAAATCCGGAATATCTGCTACCCTGCTATCACTACTTGGGAAAGGTGTCTTGGTGTACTTTCCCAAAGCACACCCATTGCACACATCATGATGCTTAGTGTTGAACTCAGGTAAACTTGTAACCATCTCTCTTAGCATCCTGAATGCTCCATGGTGCAAGTGGGCCATCCTCCTGTGGTATATCTTGCACAACTCACTGCTGCTGGTCTGTGCCACTAATGCTCTAGTAGGCTGAAGCATGTTCCTGTAAAGCCTCCCACTGTGGACTCCAATCACTCTAGCACAAGTGATGCTGGATCCCTTGGGATACTTAAGCACTTGTGTTGGAAAGTGTAACTAGTGTCGGTCTTCATAATGAAAGAAAATATCATTATTGAATTTATTCTTATTTATTTTTGGATCTAGCATGCTCTTCGTCCTTCTTAGAGTCAACAAAAAGTCAAGGAAATTTGTAAAAGGGTCATGTAAAAACGTGACTATTGTAAAGAAGGAAAAATATTTTTTTTTATCATTGTAAAATTTGTTGTCAGTACTCCAAATCGGCCCTCCCTCTGTGAAGTTCTCCAGCATAACCATTTGACACCTCATGAATAGGTATATAAAGATACCTAGTCGAGCCCAGTTTGAAGATCAATCAATCAAGTGAAAAAGAGTTTGATCTTTGCAATTGTAATAGAATATTGAAGCTGAGTTATAGAAGGATAAGAGAAAACCACAAGAGAGAAAGAATCGAAGTTCTATCAGCCTGTATTTGTCATGCGAAGGTCTAAAGCTATCTGATGTGACTGAAATCTGAAGTTTCCTGTGCTCTGAAATATACGAAACCTGTAACAAAGTCAAGTTACTTGAAGTGTATGAAGGTTGAAGAGACTTATAGTCAATAACAAGACTGGAATTTGGAAGCTCTTTTTGAAGTTTATAAACAGGGCCAAAATCTTGCTTTTGTCGCTGGATAGACAGTTACATCTTGATCTAGATTGATTGCACTTGACTTTGACTTAAGGAGGAGGGCTGCCTTGGAGGGAGTCTTTTTCCTTGGGTTGAATATCTCATTTTGAAGTGATTCAATATGAAGAGGGTTTTTGGGTTTTTCCTTGTTGAGGGGTTTTGCCCTGGCTTCAAAGCCTAAATTTCTCTCTTACTTCTTTGTGATCTTGGATAAACAGTTTGTGTAATTACTTGATGAAAAAGGAACATTAATAAACAAAAGAGAGAAGATTAATTATCACAATTAATTACCAAGTAAGAAAATCTCCATTGCGTTTGATTTTCTAAAATGGTATCGGAGCTAAGGTGAAGAGGAGATACCATTACTAGACAGAAGAAAGAAGATCATCACTGTAGCAGCTCAAGAAGATCATTTTGCAGCCATATCTGAAGATATATTTTAGTAGCAGCTTACTTCCAGATCATTATGTCTAATCCAATGGCATATATGTGCAAGGAAAACAATAAGTTAGAAGGAGCATCCAACTTCAAAGCATGGAAAAAGAGAATTAACTTAGCCCTTACAAAGAATGATGTCATGAAGTTTGTTCTAGGAAAGGTTCCTATTCCAGATGAGAATAATGATCAAGAAGTTGAAAAATATGAAAAAGGAGAAGTTAAGGCTCAAAGAATTCTCTGAGTCTATCAAAGACCACCTCTACTTTTGTATCAAAACTATCTACATCTAAAGAAGTCTATGATAACTTGGTGAAATTATACTCTGTCAATACAACAGGTCACATGATTGCCTTAAGAACTCAACTATACCAATAAAAAATATCAACAGAGATGCTATATCTACTTTTTTCATAAAACTATCAAAAATCAAGGACCAACTTCAAGAAGATGGTGAGAAAATATTTGATTCAGAATTAATTACAGTGGCAATTAATGCCTTACCTAAGGAGTGGGATGGCTTTGCAAGCAGCATTTGTGCAAGAAAAGAAGCTCCATTATTTGAAGAATTATGGGTTCAATATTCAATAGAAGAATGCAGAATAAAGGCTAGAAACAACTCTCAGTCTGTCGATGAAGTCTCTCAAGCCTTTGCAGCTAAGTCAAATAAATAATTTTGATCAGAAAAAGAAGAACAGAAATAGAGACATGTCCAAAGTCCAGTGCTTTGGCTGTCATGAATATGGACATTACAAATCAGATTGTTCTAAGAAACCAAAGAACAACAAAAGAAAAGAAAGGTCTGAAGCATTAATAGCTGAGGATGAAAAATCTTCAAAGAAGCAGAAGGAAGATGTCAAAGACCTCTACTATAACGAATGGTGACTGGTGAATCATGCACCAGTTTTGTAACATAGAATTTATAGTCTAGCATAAAACTTGAAGACATAGGCAACTCCTCCATCAAAATTTGTGGAGAGAGGGAAGAGTAGACATCATAGCTTACAGAAAACCACAAATCTCTAAGAAGCCAAGTTTGGAAGGAAGAAAAAAACAAGTTAAATATTCTCTCTCATGATCTAGTTGGCCGAGTTTGGAAGATTTGTTCGTGGATGTTCTGGACGTGATTCTGTTCCATATTTTCTGTAATATTTTTGTGATGTGGCTGTGATGTTTTTTCCTGTGCCTAAAGAGAGGGACAAGATCTTTGTTTAATGTAAAATAGCATGCCAAGTTAAAGTCAAGTCTCTCCCTAAAGGCAACAAAGAGAAACAAGGGTTGCTTGATAAGAAATCACAGTATGAAAGGAACCACTTAATGACTGAGAAAACAATAGCTGTGGGCACCGCAGTGACTATAAAGTAGGCCAAACACTTCAGTAGATGTATGACCTGAAATGTGGATTTTTGGAAACTGTGCCAAAGTTTCAAAGGAGGTAAGTTTACACATACTTGCGTTGATGAATTAATGGTAGGACTATTCCAAGGATAATGAACAGCAGTAGTTATTAGCTCTGAAATTTAGCAAGTCAAATCTGTGCTAGATGAGGACATTACTCTGTGCCCTAGTTAAGGGCTCTGTTCTAGCTCGCATAAGGTGAAGTCGGCCAGCATTACCATTTGACACCTCATGAATTGGTATATAAAGATACCTAGTTGAGCCCAGTTTGAAGATCAATCGATCAAGCGAAAAAGAGTTTGATCTCTGCAATTGTAATAGAAAATTGAAGCCGAGTTATAGAAGGATAGGAGAAGACCACAAGAGAGAAAGAATCAAAGTTTTATCAACTTGTATTTGTCATGTGAAGGTCTGAAGCTTTAACGAACAAAGTTCGTACTTCACAAGAATCTTCAAAATACTTCAAATACAAAGACATCCATTGTAGGACAAGTAATTGTATATTGAATATTATATATTTCATTAACTAGTTACTAATTAATTAATCATTATTTATTTTTTATTATTGATTTACATTATTTGTATTAATTTATATATACTTTATTCATAAGAGAAGCGATCTGATGTGACTGAAATTTGAAGTTGCTTGTGATCTGAAATATATGAAGTCTGTAACAAAGTTGAGCTACTTGAAGTGTATGAAGGTTGAAGAGAATTATAGTCAATAACAAGACCGAAACTCTGAAGCTCTTTTTGAAGTTTATAAACAGGGCCGAAATCTTGCTTTTGCACCTGGATAGAAAGTTACATCTTGATCTAGATTGATTGCATTTGACTTTGACTTAAGGAGGAGGGCTGACTTGGAGGCAATCTTTTCTCTTGGGTTGGATATCTCATTTTTAAGTGATTCAATAAGAAGAGGATTTTTGGGTTTTCTCCTGTTGAGGGGTTTTGCCCCGGCTTGAAATCTGAAATTTCCGTGTCTCTTACTTCTTTGTGATCTTGGATAAACAGTTTGTGTAATTGCTTGATGAAAAACGAACAATAATAAACAAAAGAGAGACTATTAATTATAACAAGTAATTACCAATTAAGAAAATCTCCATTGCCTTTCATTTTCTAACAACCTCTCCATTCTGGAATACCACTACATATCCCCTGTCCTCAATACTCGAGATTGAAATCAGGTTCTTCTTCAGCCGTGGAACATATGAGACCTTGGTCACTTTCAAGGGAGGCGATGACTCCCTCTAAAAGGATACAATCCCCACTCTTGCTGGTCTGTCCTTGGAGTTATCTCCAAGAACCACCTCCAAGTCTACATCATCCTTAGTAAGACTCGTAAAGTGCTCCATCACTCTAGTCATATAGCAAGAAGCTCCACTATCAAAAAACCAGAACTGTAAGGTGTGACACTAGTGGAAGACTCACCACTAAAGCAAACTCTGTGTCAAACTTGGTGGAAAAATCATCCGCCCCTACTGAAGCTGTTATGCCCTTCTTATTCCCCTTTTTGTTGGGACACTGAAAAGCATAATGACACATCTTCTTACAAGCAAAGCATCTCACTTTGGTGATGTCCTCTTTGGCCTTCTGCTTCCCCTTCTGTTGCTTGGGGCCACTAGAAGACCCCTTCTTGTCTTAATTTCCCTTAGCTGCGAGGGAAACGTTCTCCAACTCATCTACCCCACCACACTAGCTATTGTGAAAATTTCTGAATCTAACAACCAGAAATCCTACTGCAGTTAACTGATTTGCATTTCCTACCTGTGTTCTTCAATTAACAAGTTATTTACATAATTCTTTAGTAAACATTAATGCAAATACACTGCATTCTTCACCAATATACAAATCGAGTACTGAAAAATAAATGAGACAATCACACAAACGACACACTTATTTTTGGACTAAACGTTCCCAGAAAAACCCAATGTGGGAAAACCGATGCACCAGATATGAGGGTTTTATTATTAAGAAATTTTTTGAATACAACTAGGGTGCCAAATCTGGCTCACCCAACAGAGAAAGAATATTGGCAGAAGTGCCTCTATCCGGAGACAGATATTTTGGTTGATCCAACAACAAAATGATCAACCCCACAGGTGACTGCATTGCACCCAGTGCTACGCAGCAACAGTTTCTCCCAGCTTTGCGCTGAGACTACGCCACCCCCTCTAGGAGTTGCATCACCCTCCTCGTGAGCCTTCCTGGCTCATAAATCGAACTGCTGAACTGATGCCCAATCTGCCTCACAGAAACCCCAGCGCTGCCTCTTTAGTGACTGCATCACCTCTCTCAGGCTCTGTGTCACCCTCCCAGGTGCTGAGAAATCGAACTGCTGAACTGATGCTCGATCTGCCTCAATGAAACCCCAACGCTGCCTCTTCAGTGACTGCATCACCTCTCTCAGGCTTTGCGTCACCCTCCCAGGTGATGCGATGTCTCTCCTTGGTGTTGTGCTGCCTCTCTGTAATGTATTCTCGGCCTTGGACTGAAGTCCCACTGCCGAACTGCCCCTCTTTGCATTAGAACTTACCACGAAATTCTTAACAAACCACGCCCCAGAATTTTGATTTAGCTCAAGTGCTTTTGTGTGTGTATGTGTTCTCCAACTGACCCTCAAACCTTACTTTATACTTTTCCTATTGAAGGATCAACGACCGTGATCAAATCTTTAATCAATGGCTAAGATTAAAATAGACTTGATCCTCGTCACTTAGAAGCTTCTCAACCACATTTACATCAATTCACTTTAATTATTTTAATTTCCTAAGTTTTAACTTAGGCTCCATTAAAAATAATTAATTATCTGAATAACATGCACTCCGGGAAGAATTTCTCCAAACGATTTTTGGGTCTTGGAGATCTCATGTGTTCTAGCCCCTCCACAACATTTCGGAGCTAGAGCACATCCGATGCTACCCAAAAATCAATAACTACCACTTTTGGCACTCCTCCTGGTCTCCTCTTGGACGAAATCATCCCATATCCTCCTCCAATTAGGAAAATGATCTCTGGCAACAATGCCATCTATGAATCCATCTCACTGCTTGGGAAAACCATCCAATGCCGTCTTGACCAACTAGTCCTCAGGGATAATCTCTCCCATTGTAGCCAACTCATCTCTCACCCGGGTGAACTTGGTGAGGTATGAGGTCACCGTGCTAGTCTTGGTCATCTTGGTGTTTCTTAACTTTTGACGCAACACCATCTTCCTATTCTCATCGGTGCTTTGGTAGAGTGTAATTAGGGACGTCCACATCTCATAGGCAAACTTCTTCCCTAACATAAGGTATAAGGTGGCCTTTCAATGTATCTAGAAGGATACTCTTAACCTTGAAATTTTTCTTGTTGAAGTCTCACAACTGAATAGGATCAATTGGTGGAACTACTACACTCTCTACAATGTCCCACAACTCAAACTCCTCAAGCATGAAGGTTATCTTCTCCTTCCGAGGACAAAAGTTTTTAGCCCCACTCAACCTATATCCTCCACCCTCAAATCAGTAGCCATTTGACCCCTACAACCGATACAATTTCTCAATCATTGAGAACTATCAAACATCTCCTTCTCAACGACAAATCTCTGGTATGTAGGAAGATTCTATGCTTGCTGTAGGTTCATTGGTTATTCGCTGAAGTCACTAGCAACTTTGATACCATGTAGAAATTTTAGATTTTGTTGTAGCCCTCCCTAGTTTCATTTTTCTTTGCATATGGTTTAATGCCCACAACCCCACATAATCATGCTGATAAATATAAACTTAATGCAAATTTTAAAAGAAACATTACATGCTACCACTACTATTTCACTTTTTAGCTAATAGAAAATTAGAGACAAGCACTCACACAAGTTTGAGACAGATTTTTGGTCAATCTATGACCATGGAAAAACCCACAAGGGGAAAACCAATTTGAGGGAGATTTTTATTATGCGTTTCCTGGGAAAATTTTATACAACAATAAAATTAGGGGTACTTATCTCCCTCTTAAAACTTTGCCCAACTCCTTGAATTTTGTACCAGTGTCTGGAAATTAGTGCACACTCTTGTAATCTTTTACCCTAGGAATGTGTACGACTGTTGGAAAACTCCAGCGTAGATTTTCATGGTCTCTTCCTTGAATATCCACCTAAAAATTCGGGTCTCCAACTAGCATTAAATGGCTTTGAAAATTGTTCTTGCTTTCAATAATCTTTGCCTTGAACTATGTGCTTATGATGATAGAATTTCTCCTTGAAATGCATGTCAATCAGCCCAAAAATTTATCCACAAATTCAGGTTGCTCTCTTGACAGTCTCCCTCTAAATACCTAGCGTGGAAAATGTTGACCTCAGGAATAAATCGACAAGGGTCCGAAAATTGAAAAAGTCGTTAAAATCAGGAGGTTTTTGAAAAAATCGACAAAAACTTGGGCAAAATTTAAAAAATACAAAAATATTCTTTTTAAATATTTTTTTAGCATCTAAAGTATCCACAACATTAGATAAATGCATTGTCACATAAATATGAAAAGAAAGCTAATATATAAGATGTATAAGAAGTCTAGTGCTACATCACATATCAAGATTTTATAGTGAATCAAGTCTTGATTCACTCTCAATAGTCCAAACATCAACAAAAATATAATAAATGTATATCATGATTCATCATCATGAGCAAAAAATATAATAAATGTATATCATGATTCATCATTGTGAGCAAAAAATATAATAAATGTATTTCATGATTCATCTAATGTCATAAAATAATCAGTCACTGAGTTCCTCTGCCCCTTTTATGGGAATAGGGAATGGCTTTGATTTTTCCTCTAGAGGAAGAAGGCCTTGCCCTTGGGGCTACAAATGGACTCTGTCGTCCTCTAGATGCAAAAATAGGAGGTTGCCTCTATCCTCTGTTGCTGCCCATCCTTGATGGTGTCACCTCTTCCTCCTCCTTTCGCTCCCCTACAAATGCTACCTTCTTCTGCTCCAGTGCCACCGAATCTGCCTCTAACCAATTAGGGACCAAGTTCATGATAGGCCTCTTAGTCTCAACTCTCCATGCAACAGTGGTTTCAATATGGTCCAATGGGATGGCTTCCACGTCAGGGGTTTTCTAAAGTTGTCTCACCCACAATCAAATATTGTAGTAGACATAGACCATGTCATTGAGGCGCTTGGACTCTGACCTGTATTAGGGTCATAGATTGTAAATTGGTACTTAGAAAATTTAAATATTAAAAATAATAAATTATAATTTATAATGAATTCAAAAATTTTAATTCAATTTTTTTTTTTTTAATAACTGTTGCGCTTTTTGGTGTGTATTTTTTCAAATACACTCTAGTTGCACTCACATCCGGATGAACTACTTGTTTGGTTGAGCACTCGAATGACAAGCTTTTGGAGACGGGGTACTCTGCCACCATAGCTTGTCCACCAAGCATCTATAAGTTCAAAGATATAAGAGAAACATAAGAAAAATGTTAAAACATTGAAATTCTAAACTTGAAGCAAATTATGAAAAGACAATGAATTATGAAATTGGAAAGTTGAAACAAATTGAAGCTTACATAACATTTTGGTCGTCCTATTCTTAATAGCCATAATAAAACCAAATGTGCTACCTGCCATCCTATATATCTTCATTTCATTAGAAATATCTTCATGTTCTTGCTCAGATGTCACCATCCTCTCAACAAAAGTGAGGAATCCATCCATCACCTCAACATCAAATTTGCAACCAGAGGGGTAATAAATTGCGGGGTTGAGGTAGATACCTGCAACATGAATGGGGCGATAGAGGGTATTATTCCATCACTCATCAATCACTCTCCATAGCAACTGTTTTTTCTCAATCCCTCGCCCTCCTTATTTTCATAATAGGTACGAATGGCTTATTTGGTCCTATCCATGGCCTCATACAAGTAGCCCATTGTGGGCTTGTCTCCATCAACAAACCAAAGAACCCTTACCAAAGGTTTTGAAATGACACACACGTCCTCCACTCTTGCCCAAAAGCTTTGATCATATGAAACTAGTTTGCATATGCCCTCTCTTTTTAGCTTGCGGCTAATAGATAAAGCACACTACTCTTGTGAAATAAACATGGTCTTCACATCCCACATAGAATTCAACAATAGTTGAAGAGATATGAAACTAGTGGCAAATCATGTAATGGCACTGGGCAGGACTGTTAATTTGAGAACATGTTCTATGCCATTTCAGATTAGGGCACAAAATACTGAAGCAGATAGATCAATCAATGGAAGACAAGCGAACAAAAAAGAAGAATGATGGCATTACGGGGATCAACAGGATGCTTCTACCAGCGAAGTCTCCAATAGGTCATTCAGCCAAACGTGTCACACATAACCCCAAGACAACCTAGGCAAAGAATACTCCACAGAGACACAGCGCCAAGAACGCAACTCCATCGCCATCAAGAGAGAAGAAAATCCTCCACACATTGTGTGTATAATGAACTCCAAGTCTCTCCAATATATAGGCATCTTTGGGGGTGTGTGACACGTCCTTTAAGACATTCAAGTCTATATTATATTCCAGGCCGACCTAGGACATAAGTGGAATAAATTCAAAGTACATGTTATGTTCATCCGATCGAGATGATCTTTAGATCAATCTTACACCTCTCCAAAAGAGGAATCCAATAAAAATATTGGGATCGTCATTTGAGCAACACAACTCGGAGTTTGGACCTAGTTGTCCAAATTTAACACTCCCTCTCAACTAGGGAGAACTCTGTCCACTAGTGCAATCCAAACATTGTGCGTCATCCCGCCGTAACTTGCTTCGCTGGCTTCTTTATTTCAGAATAGAAGTGGGTCAGTCACTAAGACATCATTCTCGGCTGACAGATTTAGCCCAGAGGTCCGAAACCTCTAGAGGACTCACACAGAGTCTCATACCAACCCGAAGTTGGTTTACCTGACCCGAAGTCAGTTGGAGGTTCGAAACCTCACTAGGACTCAAGAGAGTCATATACTAACTCAAAGTTAGTTTCACTGAACCAAAGTCAGTTGGAGGTCTGAAACCTTGCTAAACTTGATCCCAGATCAAGTTGTTAGACACGTGCCATCCTATACATAGAGAGTACGACAATCTCCAATGCATCCATCGGTCTTGCTATGGTCTCTATTCACATTTCCCACCTCATTGGCCAAATTAGAGGTACTTCCCATGAGTCCGAAACTCCATGGGTAGGATGCATACGGGGCATAGATCAGAGAGAGGTAAACCATCTCAATATCATCACGGTGGGGTAGAAGCACACCAACTAGGTTCGGCAGGCCTAGCCCAGTGGTTGCTTATAGCACTAAGAAGCTATCCCCAAAACCCCCTTGAAGCTATCCCAGAGCTCATCGTCCAACAGGACCCTCCAAATAGGGTCGTTCCATGATTCCAAGATTGTCACGGAAGTTTAGGAACATGACGATGAGAATATCCGTGACCTGCTCATCAGTTCCTATATGATTGAGCCTTACAACGCCTCGCTATACCATATCCCGGATAAAGTGGTACCAACCATCAACATGCTTGGATCAATCGTGGAACCCGAGATTCTATGACAAACGAATCCCCCTTTGGTTATCACAACAGATAACAGTGGCATCTAGCAAATGCTCGAACAACTCACTGAAGAGCTTTCGCAACCAAGTGACTTCACAACAGGCCATACATATTGCAATGTATCCGGCCTCAGCGGTGCTCAAGGCTACCGACTTCAGATTTATGCCCGAAGCAGATCTACGTGTGAAGCAACATCCAGATGTGCTCTTGCGATCCACCGCACTGCCAAACAATCGACATCGGTATATCCATGGAGTGTCATACTCCCGGCAGTGTATCTCAGCCCAGGGTCTATCGTGCCTCAGAGATATCTCAAGAGTTTCATGGCACCAACTCGGTGAATGTTATGAGGATCAACCATGTGTTGACTCAAAGTGTTCACTGCACAACATACGTCCAGACGGGTGTTCACTAAGAACATCAGGGCCCCTACAAGTTGACGATACTCAGTAGGATTTGCTAATATGGGCCCAGCAATGCTGCCACTCAACTTCTTAAAGTTGAGCTTCATCGGTGTCGACACGGACTTACAGTCCACCATATCAAATCTTTCCAGAAGATTCACAATGTATTTTCCTTGAGAAAGGAAAATCTCGCCAGGTCTCTGCCAGACCTCCATGCCTAGGAAGTAGTGCATCAGTCCTAGGTCCTTCATTTCGAATTCAGCAGCGAGCTCCCTCTTGCACTGATGAATGAGAGGGTCAACATCTGTCAGGAAGAGGTTGTCCACATACAACACTAGAATGAGAGGCTTCTCTTTATCAACCTTGAAGTAAAGGTTCGGATCAGCATTACTACGAGTGAAGCCCAACTTCATCAGGTAGCTATCTATCCCCTCGTACCAAGCCCTGGGGGCTAGCCAACCTGCAAACATGGGTGTCTCGATCTTGGACTTTGAATCCCAAAGGTTGCTCTCCATACACCTCTTCCTTTATCGCACCATGCAGGAAGGCGTTCTTCACATCCATCTGATGGAGATTCCGTCCTTGCGTAGTAGCAAGGGTAATAGTAAATTACAGGTGCAAACATAATCAGTGCCTTCCTAGAAAGAAATCTTAGGCAACACATTTTCTATCAGATCCATGCTTTATCTTATATCGAGGTGACAACAACTTCTTCAAATGATACAGGCTTATATTGTACTCATGGCAGCTAGATACCTTTGGTATTTATATGGCTTCTTGTTTTCTACCAGAATTTCCCCCTTGAAGCCATATACCCTTGAGCCATGAGGGTCTTCTTTCTTTCAACAATGATATTAGCTCAGGAGCATATACAGTTGTATTCTCCCTCTTAATGCCAATTTCTCTTGCGAGAGAAGACATCTATTTTAAATGAGGGCATCCCAGACACCAACTCGGAAAGGAGTTTTGTACTCAGGGGCCTGAATCTTATTCTCCCACAATCAAAGCCATCCAAGACTCGTAGCCATATACTGTCATATAGCTGTCATGCATCTTGGCACGTATCATATACAATATTTGTTCAAAACTTCACAGGCTTTGTTGACCACGTTTCCAAATACTTGACGGTTCAAGACTCCAAAAACGTGACTGTCCAAGGGTCCAAAAATTGAGCCCTCACAGAGATATAACGAAGTCACTAAAGCAACTATACAATGATGTGACAACTCCACAGTCATATTATCTTTTACTAAAAGTCTGAACCTTTTGATAGTAGGACTTCTCCAGTAGTCCTTTATCATGTAAAATTAGTCCTTTATCGTGTTGAATCACTGGTCAGTCAAGATAACAGAGATCTAATTTTGAGCTATCAGATCGGATGTGCTGTAGATGATTTACATTCCAAGGTTCAAGCTTTTACTGAGATCACAAAACCCATACTACTCATAAATCTGAGCTCCACCGAGACTGTGATGCCCACTTATTCGGGCTCTACCAAGACTGCACTATATCTTAATCTGAATTCTGTGACTTCCTTTTCGAAGATCTGTGATTTGCTGAGCCTAGTCCAAGCCTTTACAGCTGATCTGAGCCATAGCAATTCATGCTACAGGTCTGAAGGTATTAATTCATATATGGCTCTATGTAATGACAATCTTAGCCATCAATAAAAAAGTAACCCGACCCCAAACTTACGTCCAAAACCTGAAGAGAATTTCATTTCCATCCACAATCCACAAGGAAACTCAACCAGAAATGCTAGAAGAACTGGGTCTCTCCTACAAAATTGAACTCGGCTAAAATCTGGTTCTTTGAGAGCAAAACTCTGCCAAGAGTAATGAACTTCAGAACTTATAATCACCTTCAGAAATCACCTCAGGAGTGCTGTAAATAATTATGCTCAGAGATGTACGCCCATGGTTTTTTAAGAGAATTCGATTTCTTTTCGAATGGAATTCGGTCCTCTTTAAGTCGAAGAAACTTAGCCCGCTTAAGAGTAGTTTTGGCCCTCTTTAACCTGAACAAATTCGGCCCCAATTTGTTGTTTTGTGTTGATAGAATCGGTCAAAGGAAACTCAACACCATTACTTTGACGAAAACTTGGTCAAAGGAAGTTCGAGCCTGTGCTTTCTTAAAAAAAACTTTGACGGAATATTTTCATGAAATTTGGGATTTGAAAAAATTAAACGTGGCCTTCGTTTTGTTGTAGGCGTGCAAGAGAGAAGCATAGGTACAGGTATGCGGCATTCCTCCATATCATGCAAAATCAAACGATAATGATCTCCCATTCAACCCGTAATAGAGATGTATTTTGATCATTCAAAATCTACGTTCGGGATCGCTTTTCGGGTGTCTCTTGTCGAGGTGCCTGCTCCTCTTATGGTAGTAATTACTAGTTCCCGGAGGACAAACTTGAAATTACACAGAATCCAGGAATTAAAAAAATGGACGGGCGACGAAGAACTCGTTTCATTGTGTCGAACATCCGTATGGATCATTTTTCGAACTAGCATAGTTAGAGTGGCCAGAGATAGTTATCGCGTGTGTATGCCAATTTTCAGGAATCCATTTTTCGACCAGACGGTCCTACCAGATGTCGACCATGGTGCTTCTGTCGAGGTTTCTTAATCTTTTTAGGCGGCTATAGTCATTCGAATTTCGACACTGTGGGCTGTAGGAATTTCTGCCTTTGCCTAATGCATATGCTTCTCGAGCTCGACATCATTCCTTACAACCAAAAGAATATGCCTTGGGATAGTTCTGTTCTTTTTATTATCTTTAGCCGCATTTCCAGCCAATTTAAGAACCTCTGCTGCAAGGTACTCCATGACCGTAGCAAGATACACAGGGACCCACGATATGATATCCGCTAAGACAAAGGAGAACAAAATTGTTTTACTGAAAAAATTCAGCGTGTATCTGGGTTACAAAATTTATCTGATCTGCAGACAACGCTGATTTGCAACGTTTCTCGTGTCTGATGATAATCAAGGTAGAAGTCCGCTACTGATCCCCACCTTTATTTTATACATATACAGCCATCAACCTTTCTGCTGCTTGCTGCGGCTAAGAAAAACGTGTTGAAAGGTGGTTTTGATAGCCCTGGTTAGGGCACGACATGTTGTTCTCTTCAACACACCAGCCTCTCTCAACTGTGGTCCACATACGCTGCCCTTACGCTGTCATATTCAGCACTTTAAAAATTGCATTCTTAAATATATACGCTGACACTTGCTGTGGTGGTATGGCCTGCGACCTACCACACAACTTTTCTAAGGCCAACGACACCCTTAATTGCCCTTAGAATAACCCATATCTCGCTGCCCTAGATAAGCTGGGCGTTGTCTTCTCCTAGCTCTGATACCATGTTAATTTGAGAACATGTTCTATGCCATTTCAGATTAGGGCACAAAATACTGAAGCAGATAGAACAGATAGATCGATCAATGGAAGACAAGTGAACAAAGAAGAAGAATGATGGCGTTACGGCGATCAGCAGGATGCTTCTACCAGCAAAGTCTCCAATAGGTCATTCAGCCAAACGTGTCACACATAACCCCAAGACAACCCAAACAAAGAGTACTCCACAAAGACATAGCACCAAGAACGTAACTCCATCGCCATCAAGAGAGAAGAAAATCCTCCACACATTGTGTATATAATGAACTCCAAGTCTCTCCAATATATAAGCATCTTTGGGGGTGTGTGACACGTCCTTTAAGACATTTATGTCTATATTATATTCCAAGCCGACCTAGCACATAAGTGGAATAAATTTAAAGTACATGTTCTGTTCATCTGATTGAGATGATCTTTAGATCAATCTTACACCTCTCCGAAAGAGGAATCCAATAAAAATATTGGGATCATCATCTGAGCAGCACAACCCGGAGTTTGGACCTAGTTGTCCAAATTTAACAAGGACACACCGACTATTTTTTGTTGGTGAATCTTCTCATCAAGCTAAGCACAAATGCATGATTATATATACATTTTGTTATGCTTTTGCATGATTCATCAATATCCCTCACAAAAGGAATCTTCCCTGTATCCTCCAACATCAAATCAATACAATGTCCAGCACAAGGTGTCCAAAACAAGTTAGAATACCTCTCAATAAGCAACATGACAACAATAACATAATTTGTAGCGTTGTCCATTATGACTTGGACAACATTTTATGGACCTACTTCTTGAATGAAGGTGTCCAACAACTCACATAATAAATGCACATCTTTAATCTGCGCAGATGCATCAACAAATTTCATAAACATTGTCCCCTTGGGACAACTAACCAAAAAGTTAAGAAGGTTCCTATTCTGGTCAGTTCGACCATCTGACATATCTGTCCATCCAATGTGTTCCCATGATTCCCTAAACTCCTCCAATCTAGGAGTGCATTCATCCTTTTCATTTTGAAGAAGAGGCCCTCTCAACTTCGCAAAGGTAGGGGCTTTGTACCCCGAACAACCAACAATAGTTACAACATCAAACATAGCTTCGTAAAATGGATTGGTCTTGGCAATGTTGAAAGGAACATCACTCCATTGAAGACACTAAATGACTAGCTTGTCAACGTCCTCCTTTTCCCTTTTTTTAAGTGTCAATTTGATCCCAGGTTGTGCACCAGGTGTGGTTTTAGAAACAAAAAAATATGAGAAAGGTGAGGGGTTGGGCCATGTGGATGTGGAATGTGATGATGAAGGATTCTCACTGCCCCCCACTCTTCCCCTACAATTTGACTTTTTACCCTTACCCTATTGTCTTTGGCATCATCTTTATCATGCAGTGATTTAATGGCCTTCTGGATGAGTTCTGGAGTTGCATTTGGGCAAAGTTCTATATTTTTGCCTGGAATTTGCCCTAGATGGAATTTTAATATGTTGACACCTCTTGACATATGCTTGCCACGCAACTTGCAAGTCAAATATTGACCTTCACCATGTTCCCACAAAGTGTCCAAATGCGTCAACATTTTGTTTGAAACTTTGAACTTGAATTTGAACATAGTGCACAAAAAATTGAAAATAAATAAAAAATGTCCATCACATAAGAAATAAACATATCGTAATTGCTAATTTAAAATTTTAAATGCCTCTTCTCACTCACTGAAGTTAACAATGAACACACTCAAATTCGTTAAACAAGGATTTGAATTTTTGAAATATGTAAACAATCTATGGTAAATGAAGTTTGAAATGTTTTGATTCAAATTTCAAAGCAACAACAAACTGATAAACAAATTTAAAATACCATTTGTGTTACAGAGACTCGGAGAGAACTTAAAATACATACATGGCACTTGCAAATCGACACACTGAGACTCTCACATTGAGCAATGGAAAAAACTCTAAATCTATGCCACAAAAATGGTAAATCTCCTCCTCTTGGGCAGTGACAAACACCTCCTCTCTCCACATGCAAGGATGGAAAAGGTTAGAGTGCAAAATGAGTGGATTTTCTGGCCTTTTCCTAACTTATATGCAGCCTAAGCTCCTGTCACAATTTTTTAGACTGACTCCTGATGTTATCGCGAGTTTTACGATAAAATCTCGAGTTTTTCATTTTTGAGAAAATCATAAAAAGCTCGGTCGATAACATTGGTGAGGTGAAAAAATTGTGTTTTGCTGTTGTTATTGTGATTTTGTCGCCATTTTTTCCACAAAGGAGAGAGGGTTGGTGACATGAGAAATGAATGTTGAGATTTTGTGTATTTGGGGTAGCATCGGTTGTGCTCTAGCTCCCAAACTCTATGGAGGGACTAGAGTTCACCTGATCTACAAGACCCAGAAATGGATTTGGGAAATTTCATCTGGTTTAGGAGATATTAAATTAATTAATTATTTTAATGTATTTCCTAAGTTAAAACTTAGGGAACTTAAATAATTAAATTGAATTTAATTAAACATGTGATGAAAGAAGACTAAGTCACACAACATCGTTTGGATTATTCTTAGCCATTGATTCAAGATTTGATCATGGCCGTTGATTTGTCAATGAGAAAAGTATAAAGGAAAGGCTTGGGGTCATTTGTAAAGACACACAGAGGCAGATCACTGAAGCTAAGCTGAGATTCTAGGGCGGGGTTGCTAAGAATACTCAGAAGTGTTTCAGCTGTAGAGGGGAATTTAGACCAAGGGGATGATTTGATCCCAAGGTCTAGAATACCTGAAAGGCGGAAGATCGAAGGTCAAGGATGAGTACGGAGAAAGCACGCGACAACAAAGAAACGGTAATAATTTTCGAAGCACTTGGGGGTTACAGGGGCATAGGGCGGCGTAGTGGCTAACGTCACCATTAGATAGCACGGTCCCTTCCCGGACGTTGATCCGAGGTTTGGAAGCCATCCAGGCGCGCGAGCTTTCGGGGGGGCTGGTGATGCAGTGCATTTCAAGGACATGCCTGGGGTTTCTAGGCCCTAATCTTGGTTGAGTTCTGTAAATCCCGTTTGAGGGTGTGGATTAGTCATTATTTTGGCCCTAGATCAGCCAGTGAGCTGTAGATCTAGTATTATTTTTGTCGGGTTTTCCAGATCTGGAACCCAGATTTGTGTATTCAGAAATATTCTTAATAATAGAACCCTCTAGTAGCCAGAGACTGGTTTTGCTTATTTCCGGAGACTATTTGTCCAGAAATATCTGTATCACTTTGTCAATGTGTGCATGTGCTTATTCTAGATCTGAATTGGTAGAGATCTATTATGTGTTTTGCCTCGATGTTAACTTGAATTTATTCAGTTGATAACTTATCTAAGTAGGAGGAGCTTAACCGGATTAAGAATAATAATTTCTGCATAAGATATAAGATTTATAAATTTCTACATGGTATCAGAGCAATTGCAGATCTAGGAGGGTCACCAATTGAAGAATATGAAGGATTTGGCTGCAGAAAGCAATTGGAAAACCAGCAGAGAAGCAGATCTAAAGGGACAACGCAGTTTTTAGGAGCAGATTCACGCAGAAGGAAGGGTGACGCTGTCCAACCCTGTGTCCTAGCAAGCCCACGCAATTACTACGCAGAGGCAGCTTAAAAACATCGCTGGTTGGGTCTGAAGCCAGCTAGTGTGATTTAGATCTGAATCTGTCAGATCCAGAAAAGTCTGCAGAAAAGTTGCAGAAATTCAGAAGAGTTGGTGGGGTTAAAACTTTGAAGATTTCAGATTTTTAGCTTTAGCACAAGTGACAAAGATTGGGAGGAGATCAACTTCTCAGGAAGTTTCTTGCCAAAGGAAACTTGGAGGTTGATCAGAGGATCAAAGAAGAAGCTGAATCATAGTTGATTTGGTAGATTTCCAAGGAGGAAAATCAAGTGTCAGAGAGAGTAGAAGGCACCTGTTTCACCAAGGACCTTAGATTCATTTCTCTAGCAAAGAGAAAAGGAAGTTCCGACACATTCTGAGCAGATGGCTCCTCGTGGACTGCGTGAACAGGATAGGCTAGAGGGCCTCTCAAAATTTTCGGTTTGGAAGGCAAGGATCTTGATTGTCCTTGAGGCATACAATCTAAGAGACCATGCAGAGCAGACTCTGGCCACATCGACAGATGTGGATCTCCTACGGAAGCATAGGGAAGCTGCTGGGCATGCCAAGCGACTGATAATGGACAGTGTCAAGGACCATATTGTACCACACATAGTTGAGAAGAAGATAGATAACAAAATGTGGAAGGCCTTGACTTCCCTGTATGAGGGAAAATCAGTCCAAAGGAAAATGTTGTTGGAGACCCGAATGAGGTCATTCATGATGACCAAGGGAGAAGACATGGAACACTTCCTCTTTAGACTACAAGCAATCAGCGATCAACTGACTGCAACGGGTGCAACTGTAGATGATGCAGTGATAGTCATGACTGCCCTCAATGCAGTCACGAATGAGTGGGAAACCTTTGTCCAAAGTATCTTGGGCAGAGCGAACCTCCTAGATTCGGACAACTTGTGGTCAATCCTGTGGCAAGAAGAACTACGTAGATTCACCAAGAGGCAGCACAACCTAGGATTGAGCAAAGTGAAGAAGGAAGATGAGGAAGATGCAACCTTGGCATCGAAGAACCAACCAAAGAAGAAGAAGAAGGATCTTTCAAAGATCAAGTGCTTCCAGTGCGGTAAATGGGACATTTTGCCAACCATTTTCTTTAGAAGAAGAAGGACAAGGAAGCATCTTCTTCCAAAGCAGCTGTGGCAGATGATGGGTTAGAAGATGATGCAACCATGAGTGCTCATGAACCACAGAGGTGGGGTGACATGGACATGTATAGGAGCTACATGGAAGTAAGGGGGGATCCTTGAGCAGCTTATCTCTTGGATCACATGCGAGCTACAACATCCTTAAGACAGTAGTGGGACAAGTGGAGCAGTGGGTGCATAGATCACAGATGAAGTAGAAGCAGAGGCAGATCTGAAGACTAGGAGGAGCAGCGCAGAGCAAAGCAACAACAACGTAGAAGCAGTAGCAGCGTGGAGGCTGATGTGACTTCAGCAGCGTAGAGCAGTGCTGCTTACACAATGTAGAGCTGCAGCGGCGCAGAGAGCTTCAGAGGGACAGCGCAGTGCAGTAGCAGCGTGATAGATTTCAGCAAAAGGAGCTAATGTGACTTCAGTAGTGCAGAGGGAGTCTGATTACGTAGGTAGAGTTGTAGTTGTGCATCGTTCTTTAGATGCCAGCACAGATTTGTAGCCTATGGAGCTTTAGTGATGAGGATGTAGCCCATTTGACTTGTTTGTCAAAGATTGGGCAGGAGATTCAGTTGTTTCTCTGAACAACTGAAGTTGCAGTGCAACAGATCAGCAGTGGCAGTGCTATGAGCAGCACAGATGCAACATATTGAGAGGGCACTGCAATACGAAAGTTGCAGTGGCAGTGGCAGAGTCATGGGCAACAATACAGAATGGCAGCAACAGTGAGAGTTGAGTGGTAGAAGGCCAAGCTTCAGCAACACAAAACCAATACTCAAAGTCATGTAATGCATAGTGTGATGTATTGCTAGAGCACACCCTTGATGCTAAGAGGGAGTGTTGAAATTTTGTGTATTTGGGGTAGCATCAGTTGTGCTCTAGCTCTCAAACTTTGTGGAGGGACTAGAGTTCACTTGATCTACAAGACCCAGAAATGGATTTGGGAAATTTCATCTGGTTTAGGAGATATTAAATTAATTAATTATTTTAATGTATTTCCTAAGTTAAAACTTAGGGAAATTAAATAATTAAAGTGAATTTAATTAAACATGTGATGAAATTGTCTTAAGTCACACTGATCAAGCTTTCTTTTAATCTTAGCCATTGATTCAAGATTTGATCATGGCCGTTGATTTGTCAATGAGAAAAGTATAAAGGAAAGGCTTGGGGTCATTTGTAAAGACACACAGAGGCAGATCACTGAAGCTAAGCTGAGATTCTAGGGCGGGGTTGCTAAGAATACTCAGAAGTGTTTCAGCTGTAGAGGGGAATTTAGACCAAGGGGATGATTTGATCCCAAGGTCTAGAATACACAAGAGGCAGAGATCAGCTCAAGGATAGCACAGAGGAAGGCTGCAACAGCAAGGACATCGTAATTTTCAGGAAACCCTTCAGGGGTTACACAGAGACCCTTAGGGGTAGCGTAGTGAATGCGTCACCCATTCTAGGGTAACGCAGTCCCTTCCGGAGCAGCGCTGAGGGTTTGAAGGCCATCCAAGGCTGACGCAGAGGCTTTCAGGGGCTTCAGAGGCTGACGCAGTGCATTTTAGGGACAACGCTGGGGTTTCTAGGCCCTAATCTGGGTTGAGTTCTATAAATCCCGTTTGAGAGTGTGGATCAGTCATTATTTTGGCCCTAGATCAGCCAGTGAGCTGTAGATCTAGTATTATCTCTGTCGGGTTTTCCAGATCTGGAACCCAGATTTGTGTATTCAGAAATATTCTTAATAATAGAACCCTCTAGCAGCCAGAGACTGGTTTTCCCACCTTGGGTTTTTTTGGTGACTATTTGTCCAGAAATAACTGTGTCACTTTTTCAATGTGTGCACGTGCATATTCTAGATCTGAATTGGTAGAGATCTGTTGTGTGTTTTGCCTCGACGTTAACTTGAATTTATTCAGTTGATAACTTATCTAAGTAGGAGTAGCTTAACCGGATTAACAGTAATAATTTCTGCATAAGATATAAGATTCAAAAATTTCTACAATGAAGGCGGGTCAATTGCGTGAGCTATGAACAAAAATGTAAGGAGAGGTTTCCAAGTCAACATCTCTAGGATTAGTGAATTTATTTTTATAGTTTAGAAAAAATGAAAAAAAAAAATTACTTGTAGTGGAGGGTCAAATACACACGTAGAAGAGAGTTAAAACTACAATGGGTGTTGAATAGTGGCATGATCGAAGGTTTTTGTTTAGTGGGGTTGAGTGTTAGTAGCAATGGAGAGAGGGTTGGTCACATGAGAAATGGAGGTGGGTTAACTGAGTGAGGGGTGAACAAATAAGTATGGAGAGGTTTCTAAGTTAACAACTGTAGGATTAGTAAATTTATTTTAATAATTTAGAAAAATTGGAAAAAACAAATAAAAACCCAAAGTTGCCTTAAGGTTTGAATTCATCATAAGGTTCGCCCTTTAAATTTGCATTCTTTTTGTGCATTGCTAGATATTTGGGACCTGTAGGATGTTTGAGCTCCTTCTCCACAAATTACCAAAGGTTCACTACTTCCATGAGGGTCTGAAGTGTGCACCTCCATGACACAAAGTAGGTGATTCTCTCACATAATAAGAATCACCATTGCTTGCAACTCCACTAAACAAGCTTCATTCTCCACTCATTGGATTAAGTGGGGTTTCCCACACAACCCTTAGTTGATCACCAACACATATCTGCTTTAGTCACTGACCACCTGCTGAAGCTTTCCAACAACTCTCTTTCCTTAAATACCAATCTCTCGATACATGGAATTCTAGAATGCTTCTGATACATTGCTTTAGTACCATGTTGAAATTCCTCAACTCATGGCAAAAGCTCAAACCTCTATCTAATTGTAACCTAAAATCCACTAGACAATGAAACATATTCTACTGAAATAGGTAACAAGAAGTATGCAGATCTGAAGTTCTAAATTCTAATCACATCACTGTGTATACTCTTGAAAACAGGAAATGCATTTAAGACTTTAAACTCTCTTTAACACACAACCTCTACTTTGAAAACTAAACTAAAGTAAACCTAAACCCTTAACTAAAGTAAGCCTAAACCATAGATTTATTATTGGCCTTGGGATTAGCACCTTCAACCTGCATGAAAGATCTATTCCTAGGAAAGTGCACTCACTATAATAGAGTACAAGTATGCATGGATGCATCTTTCTCTTCTAGGGATCTACATCCCAACTATTCTTGGAAACTTTCCACATGCAAAACACCCTAACTAATTGCACATACAACTAATAACTAAAACAGAACTCGGAAATATAATTGAATGACTTAATATAGGAACAACATTTGAACTGAAATTGCATTATTGATGACACATGCGTTCTTTTTCCCTCTATTTCTCTCCATAAATAACCTTGTGCCCTCATCACTGATGTATGGAACTGCTGAAGGATGGTGTACTGGTGTTCCTGTCATCAATGTTGTTGTATGGAATCTCTATTGGGGTACTTCTCTGCATGTGCCCTGATCCTCTCTTGTCATTATTGCCATTAATGGTACTCTGGTGCTTTGTTAGATGTTGAGAAACCAATAGGCTAGCAAATTAGGGTTGATTTCTCTTACTTGATAATTGCTTGTGAATATATGTTGGCTTCTTATTTCTTTTATTATGTTCTCTTCATCAAACAATTACTAAAACATAAACCATGAAGATCACAAAAGAAAATGAACACATAGATGTAGGCTCCAAGCCATGGCAAAACCCCACAAGGGGTAAAACCCAACCAACTTCTCTTCTTATAGAATCGGATCGAAGTGAGAAATCCAAGACCCAAAAACCAAGACCTAGACCTCCCACAAGACCCAAGTCAGCCCTCCTTCAATCCTTCATCAAACAAGTCCAATCCAACAAAGTCAAAGCTGGTCAACGCCCTTAAAATCTGATCAAAATCTCAATTTTCGGCTCCTGCAACAGATCTGAAATTTTCGGCCCCTGCAATAGTATGAAATTTCGTACGTGTCGCAGATTCTAGGGCAGGAATCACAAGTTTCTCTCTACTTTGACCTTCGCGCTCTCTCCTTAGACTTTCGCTCTTCTTCCTTAGACTTTGCTTGTTTTTCTCCTCTTTATTGCACAAAAATCGAAGTTGTGTATTGGTGCTACAATGAGGTCGAACTTCTCTATATATACACATCCAGTAGGTCAAATTGGTGCCTCTCTGGGCCGACTTATCCAGGTAGAGCGGACTTGATCTTGTGGCTGACAAATTGACTTTTTTGCCTCAAATAAAATTCTTTTTCCTCTTTCTTAAAAAAGTCCAAATGGGACTTGACTCATGACAATTTTTCTTTTGACTCAATAATCCCTAGAAGCATGATGAACATACTTGACTAATGAAATAATAATAATAATAATAATATTAATAAACTCTTTTTCTTCTTTTTGTTTTTACAAGAAATACATATTGATACAAGTATAATGATAATTGCGAAGACCGAACCTAGTTACATTTTTCAACATTAGACACCAAGGTACTACAAATCCAATACACCCTCTTACCAATGTTCCACCAAGACTCCGGTGCGGGGAGACGCATAGGGGGGACGTGTTGGAGTACCCTGAAATTTTAGGGAAATTTCAGGGGTGCAGGGAGTCGTCAGGGTATATAATTTTTAATTATATATATATATATATTCATTGTTAAATAATAGTAAATACTAAATAGTAAATATTAATAATGAATACCAATAAATTGAAAATTGACATTTGATCCACACATGATAAAATTTAAATTCATAATTGAAATGAATAATGACATACATTGATCCATCCTCATCATTCATTTTGATACATACATATTACATCATTCATATGACATACTCAATATTCTAATTTCTAAATTCTAATATTCATCCATAATCAATGATCATTCAATAAATAAATTCAATAATGAAATCTCAAAATACATTGATCCATGATTCCATAGCATTCATCATTCATCATTCTACAATCTACAATTTACATTGATTTAAAAATTAAAAATTAAGCTCATCATTTATCATTCGAGAATCGAAATTGAAAGCAAAATGAAAACAATGAACATACTAAAGTCTAAAAGTCTAGAAGTAGATAATATCATAATAGATAGGTTTCAAACTAAAAATAGTCAAGAGTCAAGAGTCAAGAATCAGTCTGAGGTCATCAACTGAAAAGTAAAAATGGATAATGAGCACTAAAAATAAAATCAACATCAAGGACTCAATCTCAATGATTGGTCCTCGACATCCATCTGCTGCATGAAGTCATCAAGACCATCAATGGGAATGTTGGTATCTGAGTCAGAGTCACTCTCTTGAGTAACCAACAAAACTCCAACCAAACCATGTTGCAGCTCATCTGGTCCATCCTCATCATCTATCTGTGCACTATCCTTTGGATCCATATCCCATCGTGTTGCCGGTCCCTTCCGATACTCTGGTGTCTTCCTATGTGCAAGACATAGAGAACTGTGCAATGCAACTAGCTTCTCTGCTCTCCTAGAGGAAAGTCTATTCCTCTTGATAGAGTGGATGAAGCTATATGTGGACAATTTCCTCTCTGTTGCAGAGGAACTAGCAATCTGAGACAATAAGTGAATAGCAAGTTGTTGGATATCTGGAGCATCATCCCCAGACTGACCAACCAATGGGGTCAGTCTGGCCTAAATCATTGTGATCTTCCCTTGCATCATGCTTGTTGAAGGGACCATTGAGACTTGCAAATTGCATCCATTATCTCCTAATTGTTTTCCCTTCTTCTGAACTATACATCTTTGTAATGGAAGCTCGAAATCCCTTTTTAACCTCAGGATCTTCAATGGGAAGAATTCTACCAGTCCTTGGCACATACCATTTTGGGTTGAGTGCATATGCTGCCATGTGCAAAGGTGTATTCATTCGATCCCACCTACGTTGAATAATGGGTCGAATCTGGGTCGTATAAAACTCTAAGGAAGGGTCTTTCTCACGAATGGCCACCCTTGATCCAACATACTATCAAAAGTCTCATAGATTTCTCCAAGAGTAGGAGAATCTGTGTCAGTGTAGCGAATGATCTCAACTATAGGACATAAGAGTGATACCAAATAACCACAATCCGTCCACCAATCATTATCCAATATCTGAATCCTGATTTTCTTCCCTTCCTCTGTCTTGGATTCTGCCCATCTATTCCAATATGGAGTCACAACCATGGCCTGCAATGTTGACTGCACCTCCAACATCCTCTCTAATAAAAGAAAATAACTAGCATATCTGGTATCAGTAGGCTTGAGGAATTCCTTCCTCGCATGAGACCTGTACATGGCTAAAGAGGTGTGGTGATTGCAAATAAACATTTGCACATTTCTTGCAGCTGTCACCAAGTTAGATACCCACTCAATTTTGCCAATGTCTTTCAATGCATTATTGAGCGCATGCACACAACAAGGGGTCCAAAAAATATGCTTGTATTTACTTTGAATCATTAATCCTGCTGATCTACACACTGCTACTGCATCTGTCACAACCTGTACCCAGTGTTACACGAGGACTCGCCCCCCCACCTAGGGGTCTAGAATCCTCGCCCCCTCGCGCTCCGGGGTCTTGGGGACTTCTAGGGGACGTTTCCCGACGTCCCCAAAATTCAGGAAATTAAGGGGGACGTTTCCTCAAATTGAGGGGTCGAGGGAGCGTGAGGGAGTGTGAAAGGGGTGTGAGGGAGCGTGAAGGGGGCGTGAGGGGACGGGAGGGAGTGTGAGGGAGCGTGAAGGGGGCGTGAGGGGATGGAAGGGGGCGTGTGGGGCCCACAATTTAAAAAAAATTGAAATGAAAAAAAATAAAAATAAAAATTTAAGAATCGATTGTTTAATTAGATTAATTTTTAGATTTCATTTGTTTTCATTGTATCATTGTATCATCTGCACTTAGCACTTGCCGCCCAACCCTTAGCACTTGTCGCCCATAGCACTTGCCACAGCCGCCAGAAGAAGCCCGCAGCAGTTCGCAACTTGCTGCTCGCAGTCGGAAGAAGTTAGTTTTATGTTTTATGTTTCATTTTTTCAGACATAAATTTAAACTTATTTGCTTTTAAGTTTTAATATTTATGTTTCAGACTTGAGTTGTAAACTTCATTTTAAAGTTTATTTTGAATCTTGATATAATATCATATATGTCATGACTCATATGATATCTTAAACTTTATTTTCATTGTACATTGTTAGTAGTTACATTAATGATTATACAGTTACAAATTTACATATGAATCCATGATGTAAGTTTTAAGTTTGAAGTTTTAAATTTGTTTCAATTAGATGATTCATCATTCATCGATTTATAATTTTGAAATTTTATCATTTATGATTTATCTTTCATGATGTAAGTGTATGATGACTGTATATACATTCCTTGCAAAAATGAAAAATACAGTTGCATTATAAATATTTATTATTAAATTTTCAATGATATATTTTATAATTTTTATGACCCCGATGTCCCCCCACGTTTCCTGAAAATTGGTAGGGAGCTTTTGCATAGGCCGCCCCCACGCTCCCTCGCCCCCTCGCTCCCACCTCCAGGGGACTTGGTGGAACATTGCCTGTACCACATTTGTAGAGCCAACCTCCTCTATAGCATTACGAAGAAGCTCAAATTGGAACGCTGCATCTTTGCGCTTTCCAGAACAATCAATAGCACTAAGAAAGAAAGGCCCCTCTAGGCAAGTAGCTATGATGTTGATAAGTGGACGTTTGGCAATGTCTGTCCACCCATCCATAACAATAGAACAACCTTCCCTAACCCATGTCTGCCTCAGTTTTTCCTTTTGCACATTAATATTGCCCACTTGCCTTTCTAATATCATTGTCCTCAACTTATGTTCACCTGGGGGCACATATGAGGGTTCCGCTGCTGCAATTTCTTTGACCATCTCCTTGTAGTAAGGAGAATGACTAACATGGAAAGGAATGCCATTGGCAAAAAGAAATTTGCCAATGGCATCATCTGTATCATCACGGTTCAACTTACCATACATCCCTGCAAGAGTTGGTCCCACTGCACAAGAACGGGAACCCTTAGTCCCAACAGGAGATGTTGGAGGCATATTGATATTTTTTCTATCTTTTAAATTTCTTTTGGAGCTTGTGGCTTCATCAATGTTTTGATGAGCTTCGGCCATGAATTTTCTACTTGCAAAGGTGCCCTTTGCATCTGCTGCCATTTGAATTCTCAAGAGCTCTGATTTTTGCAATATGGTTAATTTTGTGCATATGTTAACCCCTTTGCCACCTACACCCAAAAGATGCATCTTGATCCGACTGTAACTGCCAACCCAAGAATGACCACAAACATTGCATTTCCAATGGCGTGTCCCACCTCTTTGTTTCCCTGGTTTTGGTTGGGTTGAAGAGTCAGCCATTTTGCTAACATATAACAAAAGAGGTATGCTTAGATTAAATGTCCCATTTGCATATTCTGCTAATGACCTTGATGGGGTTGCAGGTGATGGGGTTGTCGGCGAAACAGTAGCTGCACTACTGCCATGGTGATGGGTTTCATTAATTGTTGATGGGATTGCAGATCCAAATGGACTTTCTGTTTGAGGACTATATTCATTATCACTGTTAGTGTCACTGTGGCTGCTCATGCTGTCGTGATCAGTCATTTTACAGTTGTTACTTGCTGTGTTTTAATTTATTTTGCAATTTTTTAAATTTTTTTACCCTGCATGAAAGGTTTTATAAAAAATTAAATTCTAAAAATTTGATGGAAAATATATATTCTGATTTTAAAATTTAAATGTTGAAACTTGAAATTTTAAACTACTGATAACTGTCAAATGTTAAATGGATTAAAAATTTAAATTTGAGTGTCACATTAAAAATTAGAACACGAAAAAATTAAAAAAAAAATAGTTAAAATGCAACAGGCAGTAACTTACCAGCAACTCTGGAAGGCTGGAAGCTCAAGATTGCAAATTTGCAGGTTCTGTCTCGGCAATTTTTGTGAACACAGGTGGCTGTAAGTTTGTAATTGTTTTCAAAAAAATTAAGCAAAGGTGGTTGCGCTGTTGCTGTAGACCGTAGTCAGCTCGAGCAGCTGGGCGGACAACTGAAGGTAGACTTCGGGCAGCTCGAGGGACCGGAGAGACGACAACTCAAGGGCAGAGGGATGGCGGACGACAGGTGGGCGGAGGCAGAGGGATGGCGGATGACTGCGAGCGATGGTGGATGGTGGATGTCGGAGGGATGGCGAACGACATGTGGGTGGAGGCGGAGGGTTTTTATTTTTATTTTTATTTATTTTTAATTTTTTTTAACACACAATTTCATTTTTTTTAATACTAAGCTTTATTAGACAAAGTCGGGGTGCGTGATTCCCCTCAAAAGGGGACGCCGAGAAGCACCATTTTTTAGGAGGGATGCTCGGAGCACTTTTTTTGGGGAGTCGCGACTCCCACACTAGGGAAACGCACCCCCTGCGTCTCCTCGAGACTCTCCAAAAAGGGTGCATGGGGAAACTCACCCCGAAGGGACTCCCCGTCTCGGGTGCGAGGGGTGCATGCACCTGACCCTGGGGGACACGACCCCATGGAACACTGCCTCTTACTTAGAAAAGTGTTCTCTGCCAACCACAAGATACTCCTTTTGCATCTGGAATTTCTTCTTTTCTAGGGCCTTGGTGAAATAGTTGACTATCAATGAACTTGAAGAAACATGATCTTGGATCATTGCTTCCTTCTGTACTCTGAACTTTTTTCATAACCTTCAAGGTGAAAACTTTCTGTATAAGGAACACTGCGTCAACAGCCCAACAACCCCCATTGTCTTTCATGCCATCTTCACCGGTTAAAATCTTCTCACACCACCTCATGCACTATGCAAGACTTCTCGCAATAATGAAACACTGCGTCAACAATCCACTAACCTCCATTGTCTTTCATGCCATCTTCACCGGTTAAAATCTTCTCACACCACCTCATGCACTGTGCAAGACTTCTCGCAATAATGAAATCATCTGTATGTAAGGCCAAGACAACTATATCATATCTATCAAATAGCGAACTTAATCCACAGTAAACTCAAAACACCCAAACATGAGTGCAATCTCATCTTGATATTGAAATCCAACACTGGTGGTGCATGCATTAGCCCATCTAAGGCAACTCCCTTTCCTAGGAGAATCGTGTGACATTTGGAAAGTCTCATCAGGATCAACTACCTCTTGCGGTGAGAGTGCTTCTGTACCAACTTTGTCCTTGTACTCCTCCGTACTCCCATCAACTGTAATCAATGAATCACTCACTGATTTCATAACTTCTCAAGTCCAGATAAACTTTTCCCCATTGTGGCACCTTGCAATACCCGCATTGCTGGATTTGCAAGAAGCCTGTAAAATCTACCTTCTCACACTCTCCGGACAACACTCAACTAGATCCTTGGTTGCTATATCTGATGGTGACTTGTTGACCATCAAACTCAACCAAACATTTCAATCTGTTGTGCAAGAAAGTGGAAGTAGACTCTTGTTAAATCATATGAACATACAAGACAAAATCTAACTGAAGAGGAATCACTTGGAAGGCATATTGAAAGAGATGTAGCCAAATCCCCTCATAAGATACATGGCATCATCACTCAACTTCAGTCCCATTTTCTCTTGAAATCTACTGTAGATCATTCTACCGTATGTCATATATTTGAAGTAGTGTTGCGAACATCTCGATAACATCCCGATTTAATTTTGAAATCATGATTTTTTGGCCTAGGTGATGTTTGCCGATTTTTATTAATATTTTAATGGTATCTTAATTTTGCCGATGTTTTCTGATTTTTACCGATATTTTCCCGATTTTTACGATTTTTTGGTTTTCCAGATCCTTGATTTTATCCCGATGATGATGTTCGCAACATAGGTTTGAAGCTCCACTATCCACATACCATTGAACCCTTGAAATTGCGTACATGGAAAGAGTGGACAGCATGGAAAAGTGGATGTCTAGCTTGGCAATCAAATCATCCACATTGGAAGCATTTGCATGCCTTACACTAGCGTTGCTGCTTAGCTCTTCCTTTCTTCCTCGTTGGACACTAGAGACATTGATCGTGCTTGTCGCTCTTGAAGCACTTGATATGATCCAAGTCTTTTTGTGTTTTGAGAGGTGTAGTGATTGTGGTTGTCATACTTGAATCACTTGTTATGACTTAAGTCTTTCTTCCCTTGACATGACAGGTCTGTTTCTTCCACCTCGCCCTTTTGATCTCTCTGTGATCCTCCTTTCCTACGTCCTCTCAACTTCTTGATGAAGGATAGCTTGGTCTGTTGTCCTTGGCCAAGTACTTGGTTGAGACTTTCTCTAGTTTCATCTCCTCTAAAGCATCCCATAACTACATGAGGTTAGTGTTGATTTTGTAGCCTTGAAAGGTGTTCTACATTGGCTTGGTGTCTTAACATGTAGAAGATATTTGATTCTCTTTAGGTGCTTGCTTGCTAGAGTAGGTGATATTATGATTTCCTAAGTTTAAATTAGGAAAATTGTAATAATTAATCTAATTAATTATTGTGGACTATTAGGACAAAGTTCTAAGAATAAATAATAAAATTATTCAAGTGACTTGGATATAAAATCAACTGTTGATCTCAGGTGAGGTTTAGGATTTAATCCTAGCTATTGTCACTAACAAGATTAAGATTAGGGATTCTGGCTTAATGAAACTATAAAATAAGCCCAAGGGAGAGGTGAAAACACACAATTATGGAGGAAGCAATTTCCCTTAGAGCGAGAGGCTTGACTAGATTGAAGAGAAGTGAGAAGCAGCAGGGAATTTTGGGAGAAATTCAGGGAGGCAGAGTTTAGGAAAGAGAGAGGCCAAGTTGCTGAAGAGAAGGGCCGAATTGTGGAGGAGGCTGAAATATCCAGAGGCCAATTTTTCAAGTGTGCAAGGGTTGTACGAGGTTGAGAAGAAAGGGGGCCGATTTGCTGGTGAGACAGGTCTAATTCTCCAAGAGGGTCAATTTCAAGGGGTTTATTTCCTTGAGTTCGAATTTTCTAGTGGAACCCAGTTTCCAGGTTCCCAACAGTTGCATTTTTTCCATGTCTTCTCTGTGGGCCTAACCCAAAATTTTCCAGAGTTTAATAACATGAAGGAAGATTGTGTTGGATGCAACTTTGCTATTGTAGAGTGATTGATCTCTAAATTTTTATTTCTGCTGCATTTTATTTTTTTGAGTTAATATGCCAGTGTGTTTTTATCAGCAATTTCAGAAATATTTGACATAAATATTTTCTGGGTTTTCAATAAATTGGTATAAAAGAATTTAACAGTTAGGTAACTTACAATGATAACCTGGACAAAGTTGTGCCAAGATGAATTGAAGCCGTTGACAACAGTTTAGACTAGATGATTGTCTTTGACTTCCTCATCAATTAGAACAAGCTAGTCTGTCAGTGCCCCTAGCTTCATCAGATGGCTAACTACTGTATATGTAACGCATGGGTTTTGGTGAGCTTGTTCCTTGAGAGCATCTTCTTGGATATGTTCACACACAGGTGCAGGGTTCCAGAGGCATCATACAAATCGGTAATGTTTTTCTTGGCGACATAACATATAATATGATCCTTCACTGGATCCAGTAGGACTGGCTTCACATTCACTGCAGTCTTGTTGTTCTCCACCAAATCTGTGGGATCTATACGACACTTGACTTCCTCCACAGTGTATGAAAGGTTTGTTGCTTCCAGGAGAGGCTAAAGTGTGTACTTCCATGGCACACAGGTAGATTTTCTCTCCAACGGGTGATTGTCTCACCTATTGGGAATGACCATTTTCTTGCAATGCCACTGAACAAGCTTTAATCTTGTTAATTTTTAGTTAACATGTTCTTTTCTTAGGTCAATTACTTCAATGATCCACAAGAGCCAAGATTTATTCCATTTCTTTTATTAGCAATCACATGCTCTATTATCTTATTGACAGTAATTGAAGAAAGAACATAAATAACATATGCAGAAGACAAGCCAAGACAAGAGAACACATGAATTGGCTCAAGCCAGGGAAAAACCTCAAGATGGGGAAAACCCTTGATCAAATCTTCTTATTATTAATATGAAACGTTCAACAGAGAAAGAGGGAGAGAATACAATTAATAACAAAGAAGCAGCCCAGGCAAGTCTTTCTTCCTGCCTTCAAACAATGGCAGTCAAACTCTTCCCTAACCAGAGATCAACAGTAGACACAGCAGCTACAAAGTAGTCTTCGAAAGGAGCTTGGTCCTAGCCAAGATAGTGCAGCCTTCTTTACTGTTTATAATGGACCACAGTTCTGTACTGGGCAGTCAAGCCTGGACAATGTGATGATGAAACTGCTGTAGATCAGGAACCTGGTTAGGGCTTGATTGTAGTCCACTTCAGTCCATTCAATTTCCTTCAACAATACTGCGGCTAGCCTCATTCTTAATGTTACATGCCCTTGCTGCCTGTAGCTTGACTTGGCTATGAGATTTAGACCATACGGCCCCTTCAACTAGTCCAGAACAGCCCTGCGGTGCTCCTGCAATTGCCTCAAGGTTTGTGGCTTATCAAAACAGGAAGAACACCACTCAAATTATCCACCAATCTTACCAGATATGCCTCGGCCTGCCTCTGCTGTACTTCGGACCTATCAAATCCCACAAACAGTCCACCAAACAACCCTTTGCTACCTCGTCCTTGTCCTCCTTGTGCTGTGGCTGCCACAGAAGCTGATTCCTTTGAGTTTGATGCCCATAGGATGTCTAATGAGGTTGGAGGACACCTCTCTATATACAAATTGGTAAGCGTCCAGAGACATGATGTTTGGGCTTTATGAGCCTACATGGAGGTGAGGCCGACCTTGATAATTTGCATATGAGTGGGCATAAATTCAAAAACACATTTCTCCTTATCCAAATTTGATGATCCTTAGGTCGATTTTGGTCCTCTCGAAAGGACAAATTCAATGCAATAATCATCTCCATCAAATGAGCTGTTGGCCCTAGTTGCCAATTTTAACAAATCTCCACTCAGTGGGTTAATTAGAGTTTCAGACCTCACAATCCTTATTAGGTTATCACTGTTACATCTCTGGTTTAGTCACTGAAACTTGGACATACTACCCACTGAAACCCTCTGATAGCTCTCCTTCCTTCAAAGGTTGATCTCTTCATGCGTCTAATTCTACAAGGCTTCAAATACACTGCTTTGATACCATGTTAAAATTCCTTAGGACATGGTAACAGTGCTAGTTTGGTTTCTAAGCTATCTACTTATGAAAATAGAAAACTGAAATCTCTATCAAAGCTGCAATCCAAAATCTACTAGACATTGAAATACATTCCACTGATGAAAGCAAGGAGTGCATAAATCTGAGACCCAAATTATATCAGTGTTTATTACTCTTGGAATCAGGAAAATACTCTGAAAGCTTCAAAGTCTACCATTCTCTCATTGCTTCTAGTCTGAAAATTAAATGAACCTATACCATTTCCTTCTCCTTTATAGACTAGGAAGAGGAGAAGGTATAATGAATCTGGACAAATGCACATTAACACCTTAATGGAAATACACCTAAACCCTAGATCTATTCCTGGCCTTGGGAATAGCACCCTCAAACTGTATGGAAGATCTATTCCTAGGAAAGTGATCCAACTAGAAGAGAGTGCAAGTATGCATACATGCATCTCTTCCTTCTAGGGATCTATACCCCATATATTTTTGCAACCTTTCCACTTGCAAAGCATCAAAACCAACTATTCATGCATCTACTAATTAAAACAAAACTCAGAAAATAGAAATGCACTATGCAAAATATGAGATGAAATCTGAACTGGACTGAATTGATGATGGTGCAGACATGCTGCCTGTATCAATCTCCTCCACAAATGTTCCTGTGCCCTCATTACTGTTGCGTGGAAGTGCTGAAAGTGGGCACACGGCTGCTGCTGTCATTAAGGCTGCTACACAGAATTGTACGTGAGCCATTAATGACACTTTGCTGGACACTTTCCGTGGTCTCTAATTACCAACAAAAAGAATGTGCTTATCCAAATTTAGACACTGCTATAATTAACAACCCATTTTTGTAAACATAGTCACATGCATGAGTTACCCTGTTTTTCCAAGACTTGTAATATTCTCATAAGGTTCCATTGTTTGGAAATAGAAGCTTATGAAAATAGCAGTGTCTTCCTGCAAACATGGTAATGTCCATGTCAAAATTGTAAATGGAGACTTCTAAAATAGAAGTATGCCAAAATATATCCTTGTGAAAGCATTTGGCGTTGCATGTTGAAGACACTGCATGCATGTGTTGGTTAGGTCTCCTGAAAGGCTCTTATATGTACACTGTTCTATGTCATGTAGGTGCTGAATCCATGTATGTAACTGTTACTATTATCTGTAACTATATCGCCTTGCGCTAAAGATATTATCATACCAGGAACTTGGAGGGTGATAAAACATGCCATTCAAATTGCAAGATTCTGTGGACTTGGTGACTGTCCAAAAAGTGCAGTAGCGATCTACAAAATATAAGGAGAAAACCAACAAGTTCAATTCCATCCATTATTAAATCGAGAAGGAATAACATAATAAAATTAGATCTAAATTTGTAATTAAATTGCTACTTGCTGACACACAGTATTCCTTCCACTCGTTTCCATTTCATAGGTTAATCTACCAATGAGGCCTATTCTTCTTACATAAATCTGCAAAATAGGAGCAGAATGAAACCTTGGATCTCACCTGGTTTGTGTTCGAATCCAGGTACAAAATTGGAAAAAATTGGTGGTGCCAAAAATATAATAAAATTCACGGCTATTTTTTTAAGAGGGAGAAAGATTATATTTTTAAAATTGTAGGAGCAAACATGACATATCTGACTGGTTATTTTTTGCACACATGCACCCACATGTCCCACAGAGGAGGGGAAGGCTGAGCAAGCACAAATCCTTGTGATAAGATTCACTTCTAATATCTTTTATTGATAGTATCTTTCATGATGGATTTATAATGTGTTATTATGGAAAAAATAACATGATATGAAAGTTTTACTGGATATATCATGATGTCTTCCTGAATGATATGTGTTCTTATAAACTTACTTTCTGCAGGCACAACTTGCTTTACATATTGGACTGGTTAAAGCTGATATTCACATAAGCTCCGCAAAAGTGGTGGAGCGAGGGGTTTTTGAAAGCACTGATACGGCCACTTTTGCTAGCAAATACATAGAATTGGAATAGCAGGAACAAAGGTGGATATCGTAACTATCCAGTTGAGATGCTAAAGTCAAATGCTACATTACTTCCTTTTAAGAGTTTGGAAGTTCGATATAAATCTAACCTGTAAAGTGGCATTGCTCTATGTCTATAGTTCCATTGACTCTGTCTGTCTATAGTTCTATCTGCTTTGTCTATACTCACATTATGGAGAGTGATATTGTTGTATTCTTTACTTTAGTAAACTGAAATATACAGTGACCTATTGCTTGATACTGCATGAAAATTGTAATTATGATTTCTGCATATAAATGTTCAACTTCTGTGAACTCAAGAAATGTTCTTTGATATAACATGTTTATGTTTAGTAGTGAAATTTACGTTGCTGCATATGCCTATACTTGAGATGCAAGCTTACTTTGCATTCTGAACTGTTGGCTCCTGTGGCTTCTTCTGAGGAAAATGTAACTCCCATGCTTTTTCTATGAGCCAGTTGCAGGAAAGTATCATTTTGAAGTGCTCAAAACCTTGCAGCAGAAGCTGTGCAGCACTCCTAGGATTACTTTGGATTGACAGTCAAATCAAAGATAAAATAGGGCTGAAAAACTTCTTGGTTTTGCATCGCTTAACAAAAGAACTATTTTCGAAAATTTTCTTATAAGTACCTTTGGATATACACAAAAACTTTAAGCATGTTATAATTCAAACTTGTTCTAAATGAGCAATATTTATCTTGTTAAAAAATGTAACTAGTATCGGTCTTCCTAATTGTTGACATGATGTAATTCTTATGTATTTATAAAGAAAAAAAATAAATTCATTTTAAAAGATCAAAGAAATTTATTTTTATAAGCATGGCTTTCATGATCTATTTATTATGATTATATGTCAAAGCACCCATTGAGTGCCTCTAGGGTTGAGTCATGAGTTATCGTACTTGTCATAATGTTCTAGACCCTTATTGGGCTTTTTTTTTTAATCAAAGAAAAATATTTTATGTAAAAATAGTCATGTATTACTCCTCAATTCGGCCTCATAAGGATGATTCAACCTCGTTGAAGACTATATAAGCAACACATTCGACCTTTTGAGATATATCAATAAGCATATTCAATCTGCAATTTGAGAAAAGGAAAAGGTTGCGAATCAAGAGAGAAGATGGTCTATCTTATTGCGAGAAATGAGTAAGTCAATGAAGAAGGAAAGATCTGAATTTTTTCTTCATCTCTACCTGTTGAAAAATGTAACTAGGTTCGGTCTTCATATTGACTATGTAATTATGTATTTATGTAATAAAGAAGACGAATAATAAAATGTGTTTTTGAGCTTGCTTCATGGGTTGCATGAGCAAGGATTTTATTATAGGTCAAAGACTTCTGCTTGATGTCTTTTAGGATTTTCCATCTTGTCATAAATCTATTAATTAAGAGTCATGTATATGATGTGTCAAAGTCAGTGATGTATGCTTCAAAGACCTTGTCAAATCAACGTGAAGACATGGCTCAAGAATGTTGATACTATTGCTCAGATCAGCATAACACTCTATGTAAATACTCTTCAAGACGACCTACAATACGCTGGAAGATCTCCTCTACAAGCCGGCTTATATACCCTTGATCAAGTCAACTTCATAACTAAAGGACAGGTCGGCTCAATTACAAACATGATCAACTATATAAAGGAGTCTGCGGATTCATTTAGACACAAGAATTTCAGATGAGGATCTGTGATATAAGTACGAAAGAAGGTCTATAATAAATGTGAAGTTCAGGACTATAATGAAGTGTGGGTAAATAAGGAAGGACGAGACATTTTAGTGAGGAATCTATACCTTGGAAAATTATGTAATAAATGAGAAGAGCAGTATAAGGCAATGTTGCGAACATCTCGATAACATCCTGATTTTATCCCAAAATCACGATTTTTTGGTCTAGTCAATGTTTGCCGATTTTTATCAATATTTTCCCAATTTTTACGATTTTTTGGTTTTCCAGACCCTTGTCGATCTTATCCCGATGCTGATGTTTGCAACATTGGTATCAGGTACAACATGAAGTATAGAAGATCATCTGTGTGGAGAATAGGCCTTGCACATCCTAGTCAAGAGCCTAAATAATACACAACATTAAGGAAAGGGTTACCACAGTGTAAAAGAGGTGACTGCAGTGTAAAGGGACTACAACAAGGATCTCGAACTTGTGTGCAACAAGAAGGTAACAACATAAGTACAACAAGTTTATATGGTAATTCAAGATGTTCTAGAATCAAGAAAGGATGAAGAACACTGTTAGACACTGAGCTCTCTAGTCCTAGTGCAGAACCGTGCAGGATGGTGAAGGAAAGAAGGATTGGCTTAAGGAGTCAAGGAAGAAGATGTGACAAGGTCTTTGAGGAATACAAGGATCAAGGGTCCTGTCATGGTCATGGTTCTTGACAACTGAAAATTTATAAGAAGAATTTCTTGTGGGTTTTCCTCTCCAAGAGGGAGAGGTTTTGGCCCTCACTCGAAGAGCCTAAATTTGTGTCTCTTGTGTTTTGGTAATTGACTTGATGAAAGACATAATATGCTAAGAAGAGAAGACAAAAGTAAAAGAAGTAAGCTCACAAGTAATTATCAAGTAGAGAATTTGAATTAAACTTAGCCCTACCTAATTCTCAACACTCCCACACGTGCGAGTAAAGTCTGAGGCAAACAATGAAATTGCAGGGCCATGTGTACAAGTTGAAGTTGCAGAGATAGGAAGGAGGACCAAGATCCTAATTGAAACCTAATTCCAATTGATATGAGTTGACTTTTATGGTATAACAACTTGTTGACTTGGGCTTCTTTGTCTTGATGAAATAAGGTTAATTGGAAGGCTGACTTGGTGGATGGAGTACCTATTGTTGGTCTAGAGGTCTTGGTTGTCTCATTTCGTTTGGTTGTTGAAGAAGAGAAGAGGTTTTGGTTGGGTTTTTTTCCTTAGAAGAGGGGTTTTGCCCTGGTTGAGAGCCTACATCATGTGTCCTTTATTGTCTTGATCTACATGTTTTTGGTTTTGATAGTTGCTTGATGAAAATAAGATAAAAGAAGATGTAAAAGAAGCTGATAAGAACTCATATACATCACAAGTAATTATCAATATAAGAAAATCTTTTCATTTCTGATTTTCTAACATGGAATCAGAGCTAAGGTGAAGTAGAAGGAAAAAGGCAGCTTAAAGATCTTTGACTCATCACCTTTTGAAGATTCTATTTGCAAGGAAGAAATAAATCTTAGTAAAGGATCAAATAGAAGTCCAAGTTTATTATAAGCTAAGACGTACTGAAGGCTACAAGGAGATCTATACCTCATGGCATCCATGAAAAACGAAGACCAAAGTCCTAATCACTTCTCTAGGAGGCCAAAGACTTGTGGAGTTATGTTGCCAGGAAACATGGGTTCGAGGACAGGGACGGGGACGACATTTTTTGAAATAGGGTGCGTGGGTTCGTCTGGGTATTTTTATATTCATATATATTATAATTTATATATCATATATAACACTATATTTTATAAATTATAAATTTAATGACACTAATATAGTAATTAGTAAATTACTAATAATTTATAAAATTTAAACTTTAAAGATTTAAACATGCACATCATTCAACATTCACATGTGACATTTGTCATTGAAATTTCAAAATTTCTAGTTTGATAATATCATGATTCATATATGATAGCAAGTGCAATATGGAGCTCAGTTTATATAATAATAAGAAATTAGAATCATGATTCAAAATTCAAAATATATGTCCATTGTCATACCAAATTCAAAATTTGCCTCAAGGCATCTCCAAATGGCAAACTGTAAACATGAAGGAAATTTTGATATACTAAAATAAAAATAGCTAAAGCCTAAAGCCTAATAGTGAGCAATGGCTTCCTTAAGCCATATCATCATCATCCATGTCATCAGCATCACTCAGATCTTCAGTTAGCATGCTCTCCAAGTAGGAATCACTCTCATCTTGAGGCTTCAGCTCATCCATAGCAATTTGAGGTAGCTCAATAAGGCCATCTGGTTGTAGCTCCTTTTCCACACACAACATCATCTGTGTATTGGTCCCATCTCTTGAAAGGAACCTCCTTGTACGCAGGGTCTTTTCGAGATATGAGACAAGTGTGCTATGAATGTACACTAAGTTCTCTGCCTTCTTTGAGCCCAACCTATTCCTCTTTACTGAATGGATAAATGCATAAGTACTCCAATTCCTCTCGCAAGATGAAGAGCTAGCTACCTGGAATATTAGGGGAAGCCCATTAAATTAAATTTTAATTAAAAAATTAAATAAATATAAAAAACTAAAATGAAAATTTAAAATTTAATACAGACATTTAATTGAGAAATTTCAAATTTCAAATAATATGAGGAACTCCAAACTAGCTACCTATCCAAGTAACCGTATGGAAAATTGCTGCAACTCAGGAGCATCAACACCATGAAGCCACCACCAATCAATTGAATCATTCTTCTTGCGTCTATCTGCCAAAGATGCATGTGAACCAGACACCTTGGCCATGTGAAAATTGGGCACACTGAGTTCGTATGTCAAAGGCTTCTTCTGTACCACCATAAATTTTTTTGACAGCAGTCAAGAATCCTTTGAACACCTCTCTATCTTGGGAAGGAGGCCTCCTTGTTGCAGGATCATACCATTTTGGATTAACTGCATAAGTTGTCATATGAAGAGGGGTGTTTAGTTTATTCCAACGCCCATGTATAAATTATTTCAGTTGTGGCCATAAAGTAGGATCCTTCCTATATGTGACGGTTTGGATCCTCTCACACATGGAGTCCATGTTCTCATAAATCTCACCTAAACATGGACCATCTGTATTTGCATAGTAGATCATATCACAAATTGGTTCTACAATCTCCACAACAATTTGGCATCAACCCAAAAATGATCATCCAAAATCAACCTCTTCACCTCCAAAGCTGCATCTAAGGTAGATAACCTCCACTGGTCCCACATGTCATTGATAATTGTGGCAGATAATGCTTCCTTCATCTCCACAAGCCGCCTAAGTAAAATGTAGTAAGTTGCAAATCTGGTATTTGCTGGTTTAAGAAGCTCCATTTTGACATGCTTGCGGTAAATAGCTTGTGACTGATGATGGTTGCATATAAACATTTGAATTTTGCGGCTTTTTTCAGTTATTGCTTGAATCCATTCAATTTTCCCAATATCCTTCAATGCATTATTCAAAGAATGCACTGCACATGGTGTCCAAAAAATATGCCTGGACAATGGATACATCAAGGACAAAATTAAAATATTAATAAATCTGAAATCAAAATGTTTATTCAATATTGTTAAAAATTACTAAATTAGTAAATTAGAAAACAAATCAAACTTGTACTCAAAATTAAATAATAAAAATAAAAAATGTAATTTAAATATAAAATTTAAATAAATCATACTTGAAAGTTGAAAATTGAAACTTGTCACTTACTTGTACTCCTTCTGAACCATTGTCCCTACTGCTTTGCACATTGGGGCTGTATCAGTGATAATTTGAACAACATTGGATGGCCCCACCACTGCAATGGCATCACATAATTGGTCTTTCAAGAACATAGTGTTCTTTTCTTGACCAGAAAAATCAATGGCTCTAAGAAAATAAGGACTAGACATGGAAGAAACAATGATTTATCAATGGACGATTCCTACGATCCATCCATCCATTCATGATAATTGAGCATCCATCCACGCTCCAAGATGCCTTCAAGGGTGCCATTGTCTTCTCAAGACGGGCCTTCTCCTTGTCCACCAACACAATTCGAAGCTTCTAATAACCAGGGGCTTTATACCCTGGAGGTCCATCATTAATAGCATGAACCATTTGTTAAAAATAGGGGGAATGAGCTGCATTGAAGGGAGTGCCACATGAAAGAAAAAATCTTGCTATTGCAAGATTAACACCCTTCCTACCTTTCACATCAAACATGTCATAAAGGCCACCAACTTTAGGCTTCGTGCGTGGTTGATTGGTAGTGATTTTTGATGCTCTAGATGACACATCACCAATTTGAACTTCATCATCATCATGAGATGGCAATTCTTTCTCATTGAAATCATCATTTTCATCAACATTGAGACATGACCTAGATATTGCCTTGCCTGCATTACCATCAGCCGTTCGTTGCTCTCTTTGAACACTAGGGAGTCTAGTGGGATCATTTGGGTCTCCACTGCAAGCATCAACACCATTCCTTGGTATTTGAATAAAATGAGCTTTAACCTTGGTATAGCTCCCTTTTCATTCAAGTTGACAAAAATTGCATTTTATTGTTGTTGTCCCCCCAACACCGTTTTAAGGTTTTTGCCTGTCCACATGTTTCCAAAGTGGATATTGTGGATTTGTCTTTGATGATGACATTTTGATTTTTTATTTTGGAAGAATTTGTTTAACAAAATAAAATTAAAATTTTTTAATAGAGGTCAAAACTGTTAAATTTTTATTGTTAAATACAGCCTCAGGGATTCTGGAATGAAAATTTAAAACTTTAAAAGTTAAAAGTTAAAACTGTTAATTCAAGAATCAAAATTGTCAAATAATGAACTATTAAATACAGGCCCCATGGAATTGGGTTTGGTAAACAATTTTTTTCTAACAAAAATCCAAAGATTACTTTGAAGTTTGAAGTTTCTGCAAATGACAAACAATAAATTTAAAAATTAAAAATTAAAAATAATGAGCATTGAATACCTGTGGCTGTAGGCTTTGACTATGAGTGAGCTGAGCTCCTACGCTGCCCTCTGAATAGTGAACACTGAATCAATGAATCAGTGACAACGAGTGGGTCTGTGGGTGGGACCAGGCACAGTGGCCGTTCGGTGAGGGCCTGCGGGTGGTGAGAGGGGTGGGTCTGCGAGTGATGAGAGGGGCGTCAAAATTCAGTTCTGTCTGCGGGTGAGAAGGGCGTCGGGGTGAGAGGGGCTATCGAGTGAGAGGGGCGGAGCTGTGAGAGGGGCTGTCGGGTGAGAGGGGTGGAGCTGTTGGAGCCGTCACTGTGGTGAGGGCCGTCGATGAACGAGGAGGGCTGTTGCTGTGGTGAGGGCCAATGAATGCTGCCGATGAATGCTGTGGTGAGGGCCATCGCTGTGAGGAGGGCCGTCGCTGTGGTAAGTTTAGAATGTTGATGAGGGCGCTGTCTGAAGTCATGAACGTTGCCGGTAAGTTTAAGTTATGAACGCTGGGTAGGTTTTAACTTTTAAGTTTAACGTTTAATTTTTTTATTTTTTTTTAAAGTTTTAATTGTAATTTGTCTGTTTTAAAAAATAGTTTGATTTTTAATTTATTAAATTATTTCTAATTTAATTTTAATATTTATTAAAATTTAATTAAAATTTTTGTATTTTAATCATATATATATATATATATATATATATTTGAGGAAACTATTCATGAAGAACCCAAAATTCGGGTTCTAAGTACCCAAACCATGGGTTCTCCGTACCCATTCAATGCAAAGAACCCGATATTTTTTTTGAAGAACCTGGTGTGCTTGGGTTCTTCTGAGAAGAACCCGTACCCGAATTTGGGACTTGGGTGCGGGAACCCGGTGCGGGTTCGAGAACCCCACCCCCGAGTGCGAGAACCCGTGCAACGTAGAGACAAAAAAACACATTTACTGACAACCCCTTTACCTTTTGCAGTGTTCAAAGGAGTAAAGTTATAAGCCCAAGTTAAGGTCGAAGGTCCTGTAAGGTAGATCGAAGTTCAAAGGAGTAAAGTTATAAGCCCATGTCAAGGTCGAAGGTCCTGTAAGGTAGACCGAAGTTTGTAACCACATCTAAAAGGGATCAAACTAAGATTTCAGAGACCCACAGTAGTCTTACATGGCCAACATAAGTAGGAGAAGGAGAATGAGTAGTCTCACAAGGACAAGGATCAATTTATGTTAAAATTGGAAACTAGGGCCAAATTCCACTTTGGACAACTCATTTGATGGAGATGATTATCGCATTGAATTCCTCTTTTTGAGAGGACCAAAATCAACCTAAATATCATCAAATTTGGATATGTAGAAATGTGTTTTTGACTTTATGCCCTCACATGTGCAAATTGTAAAGGTTGGCTACATCATCATGTAGGCTCATGAAGCCCAAGAGACATGTCACTTCACCCTCAACGATTTGTATAAATAAGGGAGACCTCCAACCTCATTTGGCATCATCTCATCTCACACTTTCTTCTCTCTCCTCATCTGATAGGTTCGTACAACTTATTGGGCATCTTTTTTCTTGACACATGTGGCGGAAAAAGGACAAATTACATGGCTAAAATTTCAGTCTGTTGCAGGTTTGACTGGCATTGACCAGGAGTGTTTTGACCACATTTGACTGTGATTTTGGGTCATAATTTCATTTTTGACAGGTTGCATTTATTGGCACAAGAACCAAGGCATTTTGTTGACTTTGACCACAAACCAATTGTAGGGTTGACCGCATAGTTTGACCAAGTTTGGCTGCTATTTTCATGATTGTTTTGGGTTGAATTTGAATAGCAAAGAAGGCCGAGTTTGACTGGGTTTCACTGAGCTGCATAATTAATTGTTTGCTGCTACATTGACCAGTGCTGACTTTCTGGTTAGGGCATAATTTGATTGCTATTGACTTCAAATTTGACAAGGATGTTTTGACTATAATTTGGCAAGTTAATTTTGACTTTATTGTATTCTCTCTCTTTCTCTACTGAACATTTGATATAATAATAAGAATACTTGATCAAAGAGTTTTCCCCATCTTGGTGTTTTTCCCTCACATTAACCAAATTTGGTGTTCTCTTGTCTTGGCTTGTCTTCTGCATTTTGTTATTCATGTTCTTTCTATAGTTACTGTCAGTGCGATTCATGGTTAATGTGATTTCTAATGGAAAACTAAATTGGAAATTGTCATTGGACTGCTAAAAGGACATTGAAGTAATTGCGCTAAGCATAGAACATACCATTGCTAACTAAAATTAACATGGTATCCGAGCCTAAGGCAAAGACCAGGCAAGAGAGAGAAAAACAATCATTAAAAAGAGATCTATCCATCAAGGACAAGCCTTAGTGGCTTCTACATCTTACTTCAAGACTGAGGATAAGCTCAATGACGAATCTAACTATCATGCATGGAAAATGACTTTGGACGTGACTTGGGAAGAACATGATGCAATGGACTGTGTGCAGGGAAAAGTGGTGGAGCCTCCTTCAAATGCATCGGCTGAGGTCAAAGCTAAGAAAATTATCATTGACTGCATTCAAAAGCATTTGGTTGCTTATATTTTTGATTTGGAAACATCTAAGGAGATGTATGATAAGATGGTTGGGATGTTCAAAGTAAACAATGAAAATCAAATTCTCTTTCTCAAAAACAAGTTGAAGGGCATCAAGATGGATAAAGTGGTGTCTATCCAATCGTACTTCATGAGAATAACTTGAATCAAGAATGATGTACTATCTATTGGAGAAGTTATTGTTGACAACGAGCTCACTCTCATTGCACTTGGAGGTCTTTCAAGACCTTGGGATGTTTTGTCACCACTATTTTCAACAACGTCAGGATACCTAGTTTTGATGAATTATTGGCTAGATGCGCTCAAGAGGAGACTAGGATAATGTTGAGATACAAGCACTCAAAGGGAAATGAACCTACAACATTCTCCGCTCATGCAAAAAGGAAGAATAATGCTGGTCCAAGGAGACAAGTTCAAGGATTCAGGAAGGGATTTAAGGAAGAAAAGGAAGGTGCTACAATTGCAACAAGTTCAACCACTATGCTAGAGAGTGTCCTCACAAGAAGAATACTCCAAGGGATGATGAAAACAACAACCACAACAATTTCAAAGGCAATGGAACTTAAAGGAACAACATGTTCAACAACAAAGGAAATACGAATGCTCCCGCTGCTCGAAATGGAAATGGTCGACCTCCCAAGAGGACAAGAAATACTAAGTCTGATGAAAGTATTGTTGTAGAAAAACAAGATTAATTTGATCTTATATCCGCTCCATCTACTGTTTCCCCTTTGGATACGTTGGATCATTGGTTGATTGATAGTGGAGCCTCAAGGCACTTCATTGGATATAAAGAGGCCCTCTCAAATTTGGTTGAAAAGAAGACTAATTTGAAGGTCATACTTGGAGATAATGCCACCTACCCCGTTAAAGGGATAGACATGTCACTCTTCACTTGAATCAAGGTCAAGCCTTTCATCTACTAGAAGCATTGTATGCGCCCGATTTGAAGAACTTGGTGTCTATTTCAGCGATGGAAGATAAAGGATTCAAGGTAGCATTTGTTGACGGAAAGGTATGTATTTGGCAAAGAAACCCTAATGATGCATTTTCTCTTAGATTTAGTGTTGATGGTCTCTATCAAGCTGGAGGAAGTCCTTTGGGAGCTTTGGTGAGCCATACTTCTCTACAATATGAATTATCACACTGAAGATTTTCCCACCTACATTACAAAGCCTTACCTGGGGTAAGGAAGATGGTCACATGTATGCTCGAGTTTAACATGAACCATGAAGGTGTTTTTCAGGGTTGTGTAACTGGGAAACATACAAGGGGGCCATTGCCTTCTAGTGAGAGCAACATAACCGATATTCTTCAATTGGTCCATTATGACCTATATGGTATGTTACTTGTAACATTGTTCATTAGAGAACTTTTGAGGTCTAAAATGGGTCCTAAGAAAAATGAACAACCAAAATAAACTTTATAAGAACAAATAGGATTCAAGATGATGATGTCAACCATGGGGGATGATTCACCATTTTTGGGGTAAAAAAGTAAAAATATTAAAAAACAATAAAATAATAAAACTACTTTTTCAACTTATATTTTTAACTTATATTCCTAAGGCTTTACTCAAATTTCGAGTGAGAGTACTTGTTGGATGTAAAATTTAATTCCTCATCCAAGTAGTACCCATGTTGCATACTTTGAGACCCCACTACATGAAAAATGAGAAATAAATGAACAAACGTGATTGCAATCATGTTTTTCATGTATCTATTTTTTCGTAGGAGGGTCCATCGATAGTATGCAACATGGATACTCCTTGGATGATGAATTAAAGTATGCATCCAACGAGTGTTCTCGATAGAAATTTGAGTAAACCCATAGGGAGATAAGTTGAAAAAGTATTTTTTCCTTTTTTCCCTCTAAAACTTGATGATGTAATCTAATATTATTTTATTATTTCCACTATTATTTTATATTTTCCTTAGGAGGCTCATTTTAGACCTCAAAATTCCCCTAATGGGGAGGATACTTATATTATGCAATCTTTGTGGATGACTACTCTCGCAAAACATGTATCTATTTCTTTAAGAGGAAGGATGAAGTCTTCAAATGGTTTCGTTCTTTCAAAGCATTGGTGGAAAATCAAATAGGGAAGAAGATCAAGATATTGATGACTGACAATGGAACTGAATATGAATCAAATGAATTCAATGACTTTTGTAGAGAGGATGACATTAAAAGGGAAATAACTGTCCCAGACACTCTTGAGCAGAATGGTGTTGTTGAAAGAAAGAATTGAACAATCATGGAAGCCACTCGTGCTGTGCTCTATGATCAAGGCCTACCAAAGTTCTTACGGGGAGAAGCTTCCAACACTGCTATATATATTCAAATTAGGAGCTTGCATCAAGCATTGGATTTTAAGACACACGAGGAAGTTTTCACTGGTAAGAAACCTGATGTTTCTCATTTTAGAATCTTTGGTTGTTCGGTGTATTTTCATGTGCCTAAAGAGAAGAGGAATAAGTTGGAAGCTTCTGGGAAGAAAGAAATATTTGTCGGCTGCAGTGAAAATTGAAAGCCATATAAAATCTATGTGCCTGGTAAAAGAGATGTGGAAGTAAGCCATGATATTACCTTTGATGAAGACACTGCCCTTGGGAAAGCCAAATATCTCCCTATCCCAAGGAAGGACGATGATGATGCTGGCGAAAAACAAGATGAACCTTCAACATATGAGCCTATGCCCAATGTTGAAGGCTTGATGGATCCTATTGATCCACCTCCTGGTGATCCCTCTAACTCAAGGAAACATCCACTATGGCTCAAACATATTCTCGAAGATGTTGAAAGACATATTGAACCAAGAGGGACATTCCTTGAAAGTAAGAAGCTAGACAATTATCAAGGTTATTTGGTTGCTATGAGTACTATTGTTCAAGTTGAACCTTGCGCGTTTGAAGAAGCTGTAAAACACAAAGTATGGAAAGATGAAATGAATGAGGAATATGAATCTACAATGAAGAATGATGTCTGGGATGTGGTGCCTAGACCCAAGGACAAGTTTGTGGTAACCTCAAAATGGCTTCACAAAATTAAACATGGAGAGAGTGCTGAAAAATATAAGGCCATATTCGTTGCCCATGGATTCTCTCAAAAGGAAGAAGTGGACTATGGCGAAATATTTGCACTGGTTGCTCGATATACCACTATCTGATCTATTATTGCTCTCCTTGCTAACTAAGGATGGAGCCTACATCAAATGGACGTCAATATTGCTTTCTTGCATGGCTTGCTTAAGGAGGAAGTCTAGTTGGAGCAACATCATGGTTTTGAAGTACAAGATCGAAGGACACATGTTTGTAGGTTGATGATCAGGTGATCATGTCCTTAATGGAAAAATGCTCAAAAAATAAGTTGCTCAGAAATGGTCCAAACCAGAACGACAGGAAAGAGCTCGAAAAGACGATCCTGTAGCTGTGAACGACACTGAAAACCGATGCTGTATGAGAAAGTTATTCAACTTTGAATTTTATCAATTTCAAGTAAAAAGGCCAGTTTGACCCAGTTTGACTTTATAAAAAATTTTATTAAAAAAAGAATATTCCACAAAATATTCTGGGAATATTCCAAAAAATATTCTGGATAGGCAACCAATGGCAGGGCGCCACGTGGCCAGACCGGAGGCCGCCACGTGGCCCTAAGAAGTCAAAGTATGGGTCGAAATTGTTTTATACAAAATTTGTTGGCGCAGACAGGATTCGAACCAGGGTCGGGGCTTTGCCAGCCGAGCGGCCCAACCGGGTGAGCCACGGGCAAGTCTTAACCATAGACGTTGCGAAGTTTTATTTAAACTTTGATTTTGTTTATGGCGGGGCCGTAAAGGGGCCAGCCCCTCGGCGATAAGACCACAATGCTGAGAACCAGGAGCTGCTATCCATTGGAGCGTTAAACAGTTTGAGAGCTGGTCACGTGGACCGACGAAAGGTGCGGGGCACTGTTATATAATAAAGTTTCAACATTAAAGACTTCCGCCCATAACTCAAACTTTACAACCACATGTGCGATGGGTGCGGTCCTATGGACCCGCTACCCTATCTCTTTAGCCCTCAACGTTTGGCGAGATCATTGGCGGATTCCGCATATTATGGTGGCCGCCCCATGTTTGGCGGGGTTAACTGCAGTCCCACCACTTTTGGTGGAGTTTTCCTAGCCCTAACTGGGCAAAGTTAGTTTTGATCATATCTGGAGCTAGGGAAGTCCAATTGGAACGATTTTTTGTTTTGTTTTAGGGTTATTGGAACATTCTGAAGCTACTGGAGCAGGTTACAGAGCCATCAGGGCACTCTGTCAGAGGTTTTATCAGTGGATTAGCTTGAGGAGCCACCATGGCTTTGGGAATGGACAACTGTATTGGGCTATGTTCATCTGTTTGAGGTGAAATTACAGTCTATTTTTACTGTTTCCAACACTCTGATTTTGTTTAAGTAGCTATTTCTGCTTATTAAGGCTTACTTCATGATGTATAACTATTTTTGAGCATTATAAGAGAAGGGAAACTCCCATTTGGGGGCTTTTGGACCCGGCAGATGTAGCCCAAGAGAGGTGAACTTCCTTATCAGATGCTTGTTTATATGCTGTGAGTTCTTGCTGCTTATTTTCAGAGTTTAATACCTTAAACAGTAAATTGAAATATGTCTTCTTAACTCAAAAAGACTTATCAAAACATATTTGTTCCATTCCAAAACACATTTGTTCCATTGCAAAACACCTTAACATGCTTGCACACTCATATTATTGGTTAATGAATACTTTGAATTAGAAAACAAATACTTTCATTACCAGATCACTTTAGTGTTTACTTCTTATTTCGTTAGGCAGAGTCTGTAAGAGGGCCAGATAGCTTCTGGTTTCATCCTTTCTTTGAAAGGTGAAATAACCAGTAAAAGCCCCTACAGTTTATCTCTGTATGAGAAATAATTATTTCACACATTTCAGATCAGATTGGTATCAGAGCTCGGGTTGAGCATTTGTTATTGTGCAAAAGGTTTTAAAACAATGTAAGAGATTTACTGTTTTATTGGTTGCAAAATGGTTGCATGTATGAGTTTTCTTGAGTTGGAAGGATAGCTGTTGTTAGCTAAGTCTTGGAAAGGATTGAAGACTATTTTCCTTACTCAATTTACCTCAAAATTATCTTTGGAAAACAAACTCCAAAAGTTTGTGTTTTATGGCTGCTTGAATGAGAAGGGGTCTTTACTGACATTTGGTTAAAAGCTTGTCGTTTGTTTGAAAGCTTTGAAGACTTTTCTTTGGAAGTTCCTTTTGGTTGTTTTGACCATTTACATAATTTCAACGTCTTCTACAAGTGAAGTTTCCTCCTTCACGAGATTCTTCAATGATGACATGAAAAATGAGTTCTTTAAGGTGAAGGACATGGTGCAGATTCTCATTGAGGATCAAAGAGAAAGCGTTAAGCTTCATGCACAATTGTTGGCTATGAAGGATGAGAAGGAAGAAATTTTCCAAAGGTTGCATGACATGGAGAAACAACTCCTTCAAGCTCAAGAAGCTTTGTCCAAGAAAATTCTTGAGGAAGAGGTTAATCGTTCCAACTTGTCTTCAATTTCCTCCATTGAAAAGTGTGTTGGTTCTTTTGAAAAACCAAACTAATGTTTAGGATGGGCTATCAAGAAGGCAAAGGTTTGGGAAAGCATGCACAAGGCATGGTTGAACCTATTTCAATTGTGGAGCGACCCAAGAATGTTGGTCTTGGATATGTGCAGTTTTATGGCAAAGAATTCAAATCCTTGAATGCATGTAATGCAAATTTTAAGAGAACCTTTGTTCCAAGTTCTCAAATGCATTTATGTCAAAATTGTTTTAAGGATGATTGCCATTGTTTTAAGCCATCATTGCAGCAAGTAGAGGGTAAACATGTCGCTTATGGCGAGCCTTCTAGTTCAAACAGTTTTCAAGACAAGAACATTGATGAAAGTCTGAAAAGGAAAGCCGTCTCCTCTACTAGTTCATCGTCTTTCGAAGACAAAAAGGATGGACATTCCATGCAGAAAAAGAGGTATAATCATTCACATGATCAATTTGATTATGTTTCAACAAAGAATGATAATTTTTCTTGTTCAAATGAAAAGAAGTTTTGTTGCACATTTTGTGGTGGATTTAACCATGTTGCTTCAAGTTGCTGATTGAAAAAGAAAGCACACAAGAAGCAGAAGAGGCGAGGTGAATCTTGTTTTCAATCTTCTTGGAAGATTGATCAGTGTAGAAAAAGTTTTTTTTTTGCAAAATGTAGTTGTTGTTCTGCAAATTTTAAGAATTTGCATTATGACTCAGTCAGTTTTAGCAATGGTCGATCAATTAATTCCAGAGACAATTTATCATTTTTGGAAAAGCTCCATTTGATGAAATCGGAAAGATTTCAGTTATTCAAGGGTGGAATATTGGAGAATCAGTCTCCACATCATCAGTTTCACTAATCAGAGAGCTTTTGTGGGTCCAAAAGCTTCCCATTTGGGAGGTGTGATCAGGTGATCATGTCCTTAATGGAAAAATGCTCAAAAAATTAGTTGCTAAAAAATGGTCCAAACCAGAACGACAGGAAAGAGCTCGAAAAGATGATCCTGTAGCCGTGAACGACACTGAAAACAAATGCTGTATGAGAAAGTTATTCAACTTTGAATTTTCTCAATTTCAGGTGAAAAGGCCAGTTTGACCCAGTTTGACTTTATAAAAAATTTTATTAAAAAAAAATATTCCACAGAATATTCTGGAAATATTCCACAGAATATTCTGGATAGGCAACCAATGGCAGGGCGCCACGTGGCTAGCCAGAGGCCCCCACGTGGTTCCAAGAAGTCAAAGTATGGGTCGAAATTGTTTTATACAAAATTTGTTGGCACAGACAGGATTCGAACCAGGGTCGGGGCTCCGCCAGCCGAGCGGCCCAACCGGGTGAGCCACGGGCAAGTCTTAACCATAGACGTTGCGAAGTTTTATTTAAACTTTGATTTTGTTTATGGTGGGGCCGTAAAGGGGCCAACCCCTCGGCGATAAGACCACAGTGCTGAGAATCGGGAGCTGCTATCCATTGGTGCATTAAACAGTTTGAGAGCTGGTCACATGGACCGGCGGAAGGTGCGGGGCACCGTTATATAATAAATTTTCAACATTAAATACTTCCACCCATAACTCAAAGTTTACAACCACATGCGCGATGGGTGCGGTCCTATGGACCTGCTACCCTATCTCTTTAGCTTTCAACGTCTGGCGGGATCATTGGCGGATTCCGCCTATTATGGTGGCCACCCCACATTTGGCGGGGTTAACTACAATCCCACCACTTTTGGTGGAGTTTTCCTAGCCCTAATTGGGCAAAGTTAGTTTTGATCATATCTGGAGCTAGGGAAGTCCAATTGGAACGGATTTTTTTTTGTTTTAGGGGTATTGGAACATTCTGAAGCTACTGGAGTAGGTTACAGAGCCATCAGGGCACTCTGTCAGAGGTTTTATCAGTGGATTAGCTTGAGGAGCCACCAGGGCTTTGGGAATGGATAGCTGTATTGGGCTATGTTCATCTGTTTGAGGTGAAATTACAGTCTATTTTTCCTGTTTCCAGCACTCTGATTCTGTTTAAGCAGCTATTTCTACATATTAAGGCTTGCTTCATGATGTATAACTATTTTTGAGCATTATAAGAGAAGGGAAAAGCCCATTTGGGGGCTTTTGGACCCGACAGATGTAGCCCAAGAGAGGGGTGAACTGCCTTATCAGATGCTTGTTTGTATGCTGTGAGTTCTTGCTGCTTATTTTCAGAGTTTAATACCTTAAACAGTAAATTGAAATATGTCTTCTTAACTCAAAAAGACTTATACACTTATCAAAACATATTTGTTCCATTCCAAAACACATTTGTTCCATTGCAAAACACCTTAACATGCTTGCACACTCATATTATTGGTTAATGAATACTTTGAATCAGAAAACAAATACTTTCATTACCAGATCACTTTAGTGTTTACTTCTTATTTATTTAGGCAGAGTCTGTAAGAGGGCCAGATAGCTTCTGGTTTCATCCTTTCTTTGAAAGGTGAAATAACCAGTAAAAGCCCCTACAGTCTATCTCTATATGAGAAATAATTAGTTCACACATTTCAGACCAGTTGAAGAAGGCTCTCTATGGGTTGAAGCAAGCCCTTAAGGCCTAGTATGAAAGGATTGGAAATTATGTTGTGAAGTTGGGATTTACGAGGAGTTATGCTGATATTAACCTATTCTTCAAGGTTGAGAGGACATGCCTCTTATTTTGGTCCTTTATGTTGATGATCTCTTTCTAACAGGTGTAAACCTTCTCATTTATCAATGCAAGAGGGAGTTGACTTCCGAGTTCGAGATGAAGGACCTAGGATTGATGCATTACTTCCTACGGTTGGAGGTCTGCCAAAATCCAGGCAAGATTTTCCTTTCTCAAGAAAAATACATTGTGAAGCTTCTAAAGAGCTGTGGGATGGTGGATTGCAAGTCCGTGTCTACTCTGATGGAACTCAATTTCAAGAAGCTATGTGGAAGTGCTATTGGGCCGAAATTGGCAAACCCTTCTGAGTATTGACAACTTGTGGGGGCCCTGATGTTCCTAGTAAACTCTCGTTCGGACATATGCTTCATTGTAAATACTTTGAGTCAATTTATGGTTGAGCCTCATCACATTCATTGGATTGCTGCTAAGAATCTCTCGAGATATCTTTGTAGCATAATCAACTATGGGCTGAGATACACTGCAGTGAATTTGAGGCTACATGGATATTATGATGCTGATTGGGATGGAAATGTGGTAAATAGAAATATCACTTCAGGATGTTACTTCTCATTGGGGTCGGCTTCAATTTCATGGATGATCGGGAAGTAGAAATCAGTTGCTTTAAGCACCACCGAGGCCGAATATATTGCTACTAGTATGGATTGTTTTGAAGTTGTCTGGTTAAGGAAGCTCTTTAGTGATCTATTGCAACAACCATAGTGGGATTCACCTTTCAGAGAAACCCGTGTTCCACGACCACTCCAGGTGTATTGACATTAGGTACCACTTTATCCAGGATATGGTACAATAGGGAACAACAAGGTTCCAACACATCAGGACATATGAGGAGATTGTTGACATTATCACGAAGCCCTTAGGGAAGCTCAAATTCTTAGCCTTCTAAGAGAGACTCAGAGTCGTGGAAGGATCCTCCCATGAGGGTCTCGCTTGAGTTGGACAATGATCTCTGGGATCTCCTGGGGGCTTGGGGTACTTCTTGGAGCTATGAGTGACCATAGGGTGAGTGGTTCACCTTCCCCTATGATACCCCATGATGGTTGACATGTGTGTAGGGTGAGTGGTTCACCTACCCCTACGATTGATGACACATGTGTAGGGTGAGCGGCTCACATTCCTCTAAGATTTATATATGCATATGATGTGTGGTTCACCTTCTCTTATGGCACATGAGCAAGATGAGTGGTTCACCTTCTCCTGTAGATGCCCTATCATACATCCTACCCATGTAGTTCGAGCCTCGTTGGAAGTACCTCTCATCTGGCCAATGAGTTGGGAAAATTGATAGGGACCATAGCACTACAGATGGACGCATCATGTACTGCAATACTCCTTATCTCTAGGACACATGGTGTTGAACAACTTGATCATTCTGTGATCAAGTCTGATTGGGGTTTTACCCCTGTACTAACTTCTGTCAGTGGAGAGTGGTAAGGTCTTCTGACTCACTCTCAGTTGATTCTTCTTGATTATTACATCAATGTTCAACAGAGTTGAGATGAGATGCAGAGATGGTACATGATGACGATATGGCATGATGGATTGGTAGGTGGAATTATCTCTAGTTGAGAGGGAGTGTTAAAATTAGAAACTAGGGCCAAATTCCACTTTGGAAAACTCATTTGATGGATATGATTATTTCATTGAATTCCTCTTTTTGAGAGTACCAAAATCAACCTAAAGATCATCAACTTTGGATATGCAAAATTTTTCTTTTGAATTTATGCCCTCACATGTGCAAATTGTCAAGGTCGAGACATGTCACTTCACCCTCAACAATCTGTACAAATAAGAGAGACCTCCAACCTCATATCTCACACATTTTTCTCTCTCCTCATCTGATTGGTTTGTACAACTTATTGGGCATCTCTTTTCCAGACACGTGTGGCAACACAAGGACGAATTATAAGGTCAAAATTTTAGAGTATGTTGCAGGTTTAACCAACATTGACTAGGGGTGTTTTGACCACACTTGACTGCGATTTTTGGGTTAGAATTTTTCATTTGGCAGGCCCCAATTTTTGGCATAGGAATCGAGGCATTCTGTTGACTTTGACCACATACCATTCACAGGGTTGACCGTAGCCCTGACCATAGAGTTGATCACATAGTTTGACCACTATTTTCAAAATTGTTTTGGGTTGAATTTGACTAGCAAAGAAGACCGAGTTTGACTGGGTTTCACTGAGCTACATAAAGTGCTATTTGTTGCTTTGTTGACCAATGTTGAATTTTTGGTTAAGGAAGAATTTGACTGCTGTTAACTTCAAATTTGACAGGGTTTTTTTGACTATCATTTGGCAAGTCAATTTTGACTTTATTGTACTCCCTCTCTGCTGAACATTTGATATAATAATAAGAAGAATTGATGAAAATGTTTTCCCCATCTTGCGATTTTTCCTTGGCATTCGCCAAATCTGGCGTTCTCTTGTCTTGGCTTGTCTTCTGCATTTTGTTATTCATGTTCTATCTATAGTTACTGTCAATGTGATTCATGGTTAATATGATTGCTAATGGAAAACTAAATTGGAAATTGTCATTGGGCTGCTAAAAAGACATTGAGTAATTGTGCTAATCATAAAACATACCATTGTTAACTAAAATTAACAATTTCACAGTAGGTTGAAGCATGCTAGGTCCACATCAATGGATAAAATCAGTGACCTTGAGAAACCATAGTTTAATAAGTCTATATTGGAGAGCTGAATTGTCTAAGTAGTTGCTGGAGTATAACTGCTTTATTAGAAGAACCAACGCAGAAGAATTATGAAAGATTATAAGCTTGTTTAGGTGCCTTAACCATGGCCACAATTTCTATGCATATTTGAGGAGGACCGAGCCCCAATTAGGCTCATAACTATGGTCAAAATATATTGAAGCAATCTTGTGGATAGGAGCCAAAAATAAAAAAAACTCCCTATTGGTTAGCACCATGATTGGAGGTTTTGAGGACATATTGGAATTCATGTGTTGCATTTCCAGAGCCCTAATCAGAGGATTAAATTCCTCAGATAGGCACTCAAGTCTTTTGTGATCTAAAGCAACAGATTGGTCATAAAAGTATTATCTTCAATAATTACAATCCTTAACGTTGACATCATTGGAGTGTTTATTCTTGAAAGCAACAAGATTATCATGGCATCTTGAAGAAATTGTTGCAACAGACTTGTAATTTTGGAGGACTAAGGTATGTAGTCCTTGAGGTATGTATAATTGTTTTTATTTATAGTCTAACTCAAATTGGATTAGGGTTTTGAGATCTCAATTTTGGTTTTAGGGTTTGTGGCCTTCATCTTGTTGGAGGTTCTTGACATCTAAGTTTTTGTAATCCCCAGTTGGTATTTGAAAACCCTATTCAAAAGAGAAACCCTAACCTAATTCTATTTTTTTCCTTCATAGGAACCATAGATTCTAGTCTCTAGGGTTTGTAGGTAGTCTAGGGATAAATGTCAAACCCTAGTGAGGCTAGAATTGGATTTGAAATTCAAACTCTATGGTTCATGTTTTGAAAGGTAACATCAAGATACCTAGGGTGTGGATCTGGGAAACCCTAGGAATTCTCCCTCTCTAAAGACTCCATGTAATCCCTAGATTGTCAAAATCATAATCATGTTCTTGTACTTGTATACTTTTGGTGGTACTTGTCAGTGAATGTTGGAGAGATCCAAGTCGATATTGGTGGCCGTCCACTTATCATCACTTGGACCCCCATCGTTTTTTCTTTTCCTTAATTGTAGCACATCTTACTATTTTTGTAGTTTTTGGGGTCTTAAAGTTCTTGAGTCGTTTTGAGGGCCTAAAAAATGTTCTTTTGGGAAAATAGAGAGACATGAGATTAGTTTATCAATCTTGTTCCAACCTCTTGGAGATTTTCGAAACAAGGTATTATGATAACCAAACATAGATCGTATGCCAACGTTACGACCCCGGGGAGTTGACGTTCCAACTAACCCCAACAGGGCCCATCAGCTTTTGGTGCTTCAATATCCTAGGGTTATTTTTTTGGATGTTTAGGGTTTCCCATTGTTTCTTAATGATACAAATGCCTCCGAGCCTCATTGTAACATAGTTAAGAGTCATGTAGCCGCCACATCTCTTCTCAAAGATAAGCTACCATCACCTGAGCTAGTTTATTTCCATTCTGCATGTAAACGATTTTCAATATTTTTTTAATATATTAAAGTTCAATTTTCATTGTAGTTGTGTCTTTTTTTTTAAATTTGTATTTCATTTTGTTCCTGCATAAATCTGGATCAATGGTATCAGAGCGGTCTGCATTTTATTTGTTTTTTTAATGCATGTCCCCAATGAGGTCGAGGTAGAAGGAGTTAGGGCTTGAACTGGTTGAACCTTTGCAAGCCCGACCTCGTTGACCCTGATGACCTCCCATGGCAGTAGAAAAAAAATACGAGGGAGCAAGAGATCCTTTCAAAATATTACACAAAGAATCCCTCGAGCAACAAAGGAGCGGGATGATAGATAATTTTACCTAGTTCCTATGCCAACAAATGACACATCTTCATCCAACAACCACCTTGGAGGCACCACTCCCTTTAAGGTAAAGTCAACTTTGACATTCCCATATTAGAAGGCTTGATAGATGCAAATGTCGTAGTTAAATAGTTAAATTTGTTGGAAGGATATTTTTCGGTTCATGATTTTTCCAATAGGGAGAAAATTATTTTTTCACTCCTCAAAGCCTTCCCCCATGTCAAGGACTGGTGGGAAACCTACTGTGAGTAGAGTGACGAGAGGGAACCCTCATTGTTTTTAGTTGCACCCACTTGGAATTCTTTCCGAGACACCATCAAGGAACAATATTACCCTGTCGAGAGCTATGAAGATAAGTACATAAAATGGACCACACCACGACAGGGAAAGGACGAAGACCTGTCTAGGTTCACAAATATTTTTCATACCCTTCACAAAAAGTTGGGTATCAAGGATTCTGAGTGTAATTTGGTACTCAAGTACCACAACTATCTACACAGATACATCCATGATGAGATGGAGTTCCTGGACATATCCTCGCTTGGCATCAACTACCAATATGCTATCAAGATCGAGCATAAATTTAAATAGAAGAAGCGAGACTTTGGATATGCGAATCCAAAGCAAGGGAAATGTGCCCCCAAATTGTAGAACAAAGGACAAAGCCAAGGCAGGGTGACCAGGACAACCCATCGAATCCACAAGCAAATAACAACCCCATGAAGACAAAGAAGGACACTAGAAAGTGGTGTGAGTTCCATAAGAGCCTCACTTACCACACAATTGAGTGTCGAGCCAAAAAATCATTGGTGGCCGAGATGAAGGCTTCAAATTCAAATGCATGTTTTGACTTTGATTCAGAATTCGACCAGGGGAATGACAAAGGGAAGCAAATTATCGATGTGGAGGCCAGTACCACCGTTGCCACCACCAAGACCTAAAAGATTGAGCATGAAGATCCAGAGGAAGGGGAGTGTCTCTTCCACTCACAGATGTGGGTGAAGGGGTCTCCACTACTGTTCATTTTTGACAACAGGAGCCAAAAGAACCTCATCTCAACAACGGTCGTTGAGCGGTTGGGTCTACCGACCACATCGCACCCGCCATTGGGTGGCTCCACTAAGGATGAGATCTATGCGTCAGCCAAAAATGTCGTCTTCCCTACATTATCAAAACCTTCACGGATGAGGTACTGTGTGACATTGCTCCTCTTGAAGTTTGTGATGTATTATTAGGCCAACCATACTTGTGGAAGCGTCATGCTGTGTATGAGTTGAGGCCTCCCACTGTTATTAATAATTTGGGCAGTAAGTAATACAAGATACCAGAGGTAGTCCTGCCTACCACCATCTCTTTGATCTTTGCTAAGAAATGCAGTAAGATCATCTACCAGACCGAGAAATTTGTTATTTTTGATTCACTCTCAAAATAAGGGAAAGATCGTGGCCACATCCATGGCCCCTGGGAAGGGTTCCTCCACGCATCAAAAGAAGGTGGATAAGGTCGAGGAAGAATACAAAGACATATTCTCCTCACCCACAGGGGTAACCTTGCACTGTCAGGTCAAACATTTGATCGATCTGACTCCCCGAGCACCTCTTCACAATGGGCTGATATACTGTCGCTCCATTCTAGAAAATGAAGAGATCAGACGACAGATCCAGGAGTTGCTGCAAAAACGACACATCTGACCAAGTTCCTCACTTTGTGGGAGCCCGATTGTACTTGTACAAAAGAAGGATGGGACCTGGAGAATTTACATTGATTTTTGGGCACTAAACGAACATGTATCCAATCCCATAGATTGATGACCTTCTGGACCAACTCAATGGGGCCAAGTATTTCAACAAGATCAATTTTGAAGTCTGACTATCACCAGGTTCCAATATAGCCCGTAGATGTATGGAATACCACCTTTAAATCCAAGGAAGTCCTTTTTGAATGGTTGGTCATGCCTTTCGGGTTGAAAAATGACCCTTCAGCAACTCATTCGTGGTTTTTTATTTCGACGACATCCTCATCTTCAACAAGAGTTGCGAGGAGCATTTGCAACACATTCAACATGTCCTTCAAACCCTGCGACAATACAAACCGTGTGCCAACTTAGATAAATGCAACTTTGGAATGAGCCAGTTCCAATATCTAGGTTACATCATAGATGAACAAGTCATGCACGTGGATCCGACTAAGATCTAAGTCATTTGGGATTGGCCAACCTCGACCACTCTAACAGAGCTTTACAACTTTTTGGGTCTTGCCATTTTTTATCAGAGGTTCATGTAGAGATTCTCTCATATCACTTGGCCTTTGAGACAGATAACCAAGGGCAGAGTGAAAACAAAGTTTTCCTAGTTCAAGTCCCAACATAAGGTGTTTGTTGAGCTGAAACACCGCCTCTGCTCTGCACCTATATTCACATTTTCAGAACTGCAACAACCATTTGAAATTGAGACAGACGCCTCCGACTATGCTATTGGTGCAGTCCTCACCCAATAAAGGCATTCAGTGATCTATCATAGTGAGACACTCTCCCATACAATTCAAAAGTACCCCACCTATGATAAAGATATGTATTATATCGTGCAAACTTGATGACAATGAAAACATTACATTATGGGGAAGGAGACAATCATTCACACAGATCTACGAACTCTTAAGTTTATACAGACAAAAGGGAAGTTGCAGAATGATTACCATCAAAATTGGTTTACATATATGCAACAATTCCACTTGAACATTAAATACAAAAAAAGAAGCACGAATGATGTTGTCGATTTACTCAGCAAGTGATCAGAATCTGGATCAGGGGCAAAAATTAGCTCAAAAATGAAAGTGCTCAGAATTGAACCAAAATAGAACTAAAGTGACTGATCCGTCGCAAGGAATCCAACACAACTCGTTTTGTTGAAAACCGAGTTCGGATAAAGGAGTTATGATCTGATGATCACATTTCAGAATAGACAAATTAAAAAAAAATATTGCAGAACAGGTACAATTGATGACATGGCAGTCTAGTCAGCATGCAAAGAATCTTCTTCAGTTTTTATGTCAAATGAGACTATGACAAGTATCACTGCAAGATTCGCCAGTTTGGTTTCTGAAGGTAAAAATTGCCCAATATCCTCCAAAGTTGAATGTGGGTTCATGATTTTTATGTAGGAAAATAATTTTAATGTATTAAAGTTGAGTTAATATATATATATATATATATATATATATATATATATATATATATATATTAACTCAACTTTAATTGCCCAAAAGTCTCTCAGAAAAATTATGCTAGAAAGAATCACCATAGATCTATATGGTGGGAAGGAGCACAAAATGAACATTACACTGTCAAGGAAGAGTACTCTCCAAAAAACTCTGAATCACAAGAAATCAGGCAAGAAGTAAACAAACCTCAAGACAAGCAGGGAGAAAGCCCCACCCAACAAAAAAAAATGAACTCGACAGCTCCTCAAGCTTCAACAATTATGAGGATTTGAATACCGCGCAAAAAAAATCTTCATTTAGTAGCAAAGCAGATCTCCCAAAACTCGAAGATAAGACACCAATATCCCAAGGAACAAAAGAGATGAAGGAGCTGCAAGACAAAGGAAGTTGGAAGACCGTAGAGAAGAAAAAGAAAGCTACAACACCAATCTTGCCAAGAAAGACGAGAAGCCAGACAAATTAAGAATTAAGAAAATTATAGGTCCGATAGACCAATGTTTGGTTTCAGTGGATGTTAACCACCACCACCATCATCATCATCATCACACACACACACACATATATAATGTTTTAATATTTTATATGATTTTAAATATCATATATTATATTATATTAATTTATTTATATATATTAAATATTAATTTTAAAACTTTACTATATTATTTAAATTCCACATATTTTAAATTAAACCTAAGTTCTAAAGTATTTAGTTACATTGGCATGCTAATGGGATTGATATTCCAAGTTTTACACATTGGTGGCATATTCATTTAAATGGTGGAGCATGGTGACATATGATATACGTATGGCATATTCATTTAAATGGTGGAGGATATGCATTAATGCTATGGTGCATGCGTATTCAATGGATTGAAATGTGGTGGTGTATTTAATATGGTGGCGTTATATAAATAACGTGCAAAACCATACAATGGGCGCGGAAGTCGGGGTCTGACCCCATGACTACCGCCCCACCACTCCGCTCATTTACCAATGGACCACGACAGTCAGACTTGAAACAAAAGGTGGAGAACAAATATTTGAATGCAGTGCGGATTTCGAGGGCGGAGGAGAGGAGCGGGCTAGCCCTCCTCCTCATAGAACCGTGCACCATATGACCTAGTTTTAAGACTCCAACACTAAATGCGGATTAGTGCAGTTAAGCACACTTATCCGATAATTAATATTCATTTAAAGATGGCAGAAATTTTGGAGGAATTTCCAAATCCGGCGCCACTTCCAAATTTGCCGGGGTTATCTGGCAATTTTCCAGATTTAGAGGCTGAATTTAGGGAGAACTTTAATGAGGCCTATCTTGGTCAATTTTCGGCCAATTTTTGCTCAAGGATAATCATTCTTAGTAGATTGACATGCACTGAATCCATTGGAACATCTTGCAGAGGCAATGGAGCTCATCTACAAGTGTTTTGACACGTTGAAGAATTTTGAAGCCTAGGGCCATCAGGAGGGAAGGCCATGCCCAGATCAGTTGACAGCCAATTTTAGTGAGTGACTAGTCAATTTTTGATGTATTTGATGCTCTGAACACAGTGGTACATTTTATAGAGGCGTTGGAGCACATCTGAAGGTGATTTTGTCACTTTGGAGATTAAACAAGCCCATGGCCACCGGTGTTGGAGGTCAAGCCTAGAGGAGCTGTGAACTAAATTCAGAGATTGAATAGTCATTTTAGGGGTATTTGAGTGTTTTGAAGTCAATGGAACAATCAGGAAAACCATTGGAACATCAAATATGCTTGTAATTAGACATTTTAGTCATAATCCCATGGGGTCATAACTAGTTAAAGCAGGGCCATGGAGATGTAGCCCAGGAAGGGTGAACTCCATCATTATCCATTGTGTTATGTGATTGCTGTGAGTTATGTTTTTGAATTTCATTTGTTGTACATGATTTTTTAATTTTTAATTTTGATCATCAAGAACACATGAAACTTGACAATTTTACCCCTTCACAAATGGTTAAATGAGCCGATCCTTAAACACATTTTTAATATTGATGAGGGAGCTTGCATAACATTAACAAGTTTTCCCATCTTCAGATTAGTAAGCCCCCAGTTGCAGTAGTGACTACTGTTCTCAACTCTTGTGGCCATGAGACCTCTGGATCGCTGCAACTGTACAAAAATGATCTAGAATTTTCCACCACATACCAAATGCTAGTGGATGGAAAGAAAGTTCTAGATTTCCACCTCCAAGACACATTATTATGCTACTCGGGCCACCTTTGTGTTCCTTCAAGTGAGCATGCCAAGATTATTTGGGAGGCGCAATACAGTTGGGTCGCAAGACACTTTGGTGTGGAGAAAGCTATGGCCATACTACAAAAGTATTCTTATTGGCCCAAACTCCAACAAAATGTAGGAAAATATATTATACCCTACACCACCTGTGCCATCGCCAAGCCAACCATCAAGAAGCAAGGCTTGTAGTACATTACTTTTCCCTACTCCCAGCTAACCCTGGGAATCCATGTCCATGGAATATCTGTCTGACCTCCCTTCTACCAAGCATGGTAATGACTGTTTATTTGTGATCTTGGATAAATTTTATAAGATGGCTATATTGGCGGTCTACAAGAAGAGTATCATAGCAGAGGACAGTGAAAAAATATTTTTTGAATGAAAGTGGGTACATTTTGGGGTCTTGTTGACCATTATATCATATTGGGATAGCAGGTTTGTGCGCACATTTTGGTTGAGCCTTTGGACACTATTGGACACCAAGCTCACCAAGTTGACTGCATTCCATCCCCAGACTAATGGCTAGACATAGGTCGTCAACAGGATGATAATGCACATACTTCGAATGTACAAGTCCAAGCATACACGAACCTGGGATGAGATCCTTCGCTATGTGCAACACAACTATAACAGAGCTCTCCATAGCTCGATTGGTCACAATCCCTTTCAAGTGGGTTTGGGATTTCAACCATTGTATTCGATTGATGTTGCCATGCCTCATGCGACTACACAGACAAAATCCACACATGTATAGTCCGAGGTTGATAAAGAAACTAGGTTTGTTGAACACATCCAACATATTCACCAAGAAGTTCATGACATCTTGGAGAAGTCCAATTCCAAGTACAAGCAATGACATGATCAACATCAAGTGCCACATAAGTTTCAGGTGGGCGATAAAGTTTGGTTGCATTTGCAGAAAGAATGCCTTGCCAAAGCCTAGCAAAACATACGACCACTCTGATACTGGCCTTACACCATCACTAATGTAGTGGGTGAAAACATTTTTGAGCTCAATATTCCCCCATTCCTTGGCCTACACCTAGTGTTCAATGTGGACTGCCTTCAACCATACTTTCCACCATTGCTGGACACATCAGACATTGTAGAACAACTAACACCAACAAAGCTCAATCGAGACTACATGGAACATGCCACAACTGATTGGATTATGGACACATAGATCAAAGGCACTCACAAATAGAATATCCAACTGTACCGAGTTGTCAAAGCTGGCCAACTCCTACACCAAGGCATGTGGCTCACAATGGACCAAGTCCAACAGAAGTTTCTCCATCTCATGGAGGCACTCAACATAATGGGGACCATTGATTCCTAGGGAGGGGGGGGGACTAATCCAGGGGGATATTGGTGGCCACCCGCCTATTCCACTACTTTGACATCCACCGTTGATTCTTTAATGTAGCACAACATACTATTTTTGGCAGTTTTTCGGGTCTTAAACTTGCAGAGCCATTTTGAGGGACTAAAATATTTTTTTTTGGGAAAACAAAGAGATCAGAAAAGTGTAAAACTAGGTTTTATGATAGAAAAACAGAGATCTTCAAAACAAGGTATTAGGATAACCAAACGAAGATCGTATGCCAAAGTTACGACCTCGGGAAGTCGATGTTCCAACTAACCCTAACGAGGCCCACAAGCTTTTAGCACTTCGTCTCCTGGGTTAGCTTTTTGTATGTTTAGGGTTTCCCATTATTTATTAATGATAAAAAGGCCTCCGAGCCTCATCGTAACATAGTTCAGAGGCATGTAGCCGCTACATCTCTTCTCAGAGATAAACTACCATCGCTCGAGCTAGTTTATTTCCATTTTGCATGTAAACACTTTTCAATATTTTATTAATGAATTGAATTTCAATTTTCATTGTAGCTTCAAGTTTTTGTTTAAATCTATATTTCATTTCGTTCCTGCATAAATCTGGATCATGCAAGTACATAAAGAAATGCTGATCTTATGCCATGAAGAACATGATGAATGAAGAGAATAGTAACCTGGTAATAAAATTGGATCCTCAGGCACTCTGATAAAGGTAGACTCATATGAAGATGGACCATGAGGATGTTGATGTTTCGTTGAAGAGGACTGTCATGGTGAGAGGGAGACCTTCGAGGTTTTTAGAAGGAGTATCTCAAGGTATGTTTAAGATTATAAGAGTTGTAGCAGGTCTCCATCATAAAAGCAGGTACTATCATTTTGTCTTTAAAGTTTCTCTCATTTCTAGGGTTTTGCTATAGAATCATGAAGATTATTATATTGTTAGGATACTTGATCTCTAGATTAAATCAACCCTTGTAATATTATCTTTTGATATTTGTTTACTTTGGTAAAACCCTAGCTTTTTAGGGTTTGATGATAATATCTAGGGTTTATGACAAAACCCTAGTAAAGGTTGATATAGGATCCTAAGGCATGAAAGTGAAACCCTAGGTGTACATGTTTTCATACAATTGAAACCCTAACAAGTAGTTTTTTGTGTTGTACTTGTTGATGAGATTTGCAGGCACAAAGTTGTAAAGTTGTAGGCCTATCTCATGCTTGATGATGACTTTCTCAAGGTGAGCTTGATGGAAAGAGAGAGATGTAGAAACCCTGATGACATTGAAGTTTACATTAATTATTGAAAGCTGAAGTCAAATTATATGAAAGGAATGATGTTCTTGAAGGTTAAAATTCTCTGATGACATGATGATGCAAAAATAAGAACTTGTATGGCTAGAAGAATAAAATAATTGATGTTGGACACATATCCCTAGTTGAGAGGGAGGACATGAATCTCTACTTCATGTGTCATGCACTAAGCCATGACTAACAACCATACGTCTAGTGAAGGCCATGAGGAGAGAATCAAATTATAAGATCAAAAAATGGCTAAAGCACTATTGGTGGTTATTTTTAATAAATTGTGAACATGACTTGGTTGTTTTGAGTAGTGCTGAGGCTAAGTTTTGGTGCTTCTTGTGAGGTTGGAAAGAAATCTTCCATTAAAATTTGTTTAGATATTGAGATAACCTAAGAAACATTAGAATGGTTGAAGACCCCGTTTTTTATGATAGCATATTGATAAAAAGTACCAGTACTAGTTGGGGTCGTGGAGCTACAATATGTTTTGTTCATTGAAAAAGTAGTTGACGGGTTGATCTCTCCCCGAGAAGTTTGAATATTTGACAAGAATTCTTGAATTGATAGATATCTATGATTTGAGGGAGATATGAGTACTTTAGACTGTGCACCGGTATGATGGTACTAGGGAGGACATCTAGATGATATTGAAATCCCTTTCTAGGGTGATTGATGATGTCTAGATCCCTTGTTGTGTTGGGGTCTTGGCTTGGATGATGTACAAAGCTCTGTTGGAATTGATATATTGGCCTAGATGACACCAAAGGATCCATGATAAGTAGGTGTCTTGGATGACACTGGGGTCCTTGATGAGTTAGTGTCTTGGTAATTGACACTTGGATCCTTGAATTAGTGTATTGGCAGGTAGCCTACATGTCACTTGGATCCCTAAATTAGTGTCTTGGTAGGATACTTAGATCCTTGAATTAGTGTCTTGGATATGACATTTTGATATTTCAATTAGTGTCTTGGTAATGACACTTGGATCCTTGAATTAGTGTCTTGACACTTGGATCTTTGATATTTTTATTTGGTACCTTGGAAAGTAGCCTAGATGGTACCTTGATGGATTGATACCTTGTCCGTTTTGTCGTAGATGGTATCTAGCATTGTATATGATGTTGTACTCTTCTTGGAACATTTCAAATTGAGGTCATCCTTGCACCAGTTAAACAATTATGCATACCTCCCTAGTTAAGAGGGAGTGTTGAAAAATGTAACTTGTATCAATCTTCATAATTGTTGACATGATGTAATTCTGATGAATTTGTAAAGAAAAGAAAGGAAACATTGTAAAAGACCAAAGAAATTTATTTGTATAAGCATGAGTTTCATGCTCTATTTATTATGATTGTAGGTCAAAGAACCCATTGAGTTAGATATCATTTTTTTTGGATTCAACTGCGTTAAGTAAGTCATTCATCTATGACCATTTCCATGAGAGGTAGTCGTAACTGACTAATTTCTCATGATTTTTGAATAGTCCACTTAGCACTCATTGCATCGGGTGATGCTCACAGGGGTGAAGAAGTGTGATTGAAACTGGTGAAATGAATCACATAGCGTCAATCATCACTTCTGGGGCTTGCACCCGGTAACCATGACTTCCCGAGAGGTCACCCATCCTAGATCGCCTCTGGCTCAAGCGCACTTAACTATGGAGTTTTCCCCGCAATCAAGCCCACTTAGCTTGCTACCCCATTTGAAAAACCTTAGCAAGTATTGTGCCTCATGAAACATTCAAAGATAGATCCCTTTACTCTTTGTATTTAAGTATTGAGGGGTTTTTACAGTGCATTATATTTGATATCATTTTTTTTGGGATTCAACTACGTTAAGTAAGTCATTCATCTATGACCATTTTCATGAGAGGTAGTTGTAACTGACTAATTTCTCATGATTTTTGAATAGTCCACTTAACACTCATTGCATCGGGTGATGCTCACAGGGTCGAGTCATGAGTTATTGTACTTGTCAGCATGTTCTAGACCATTATCGAGCATTTTTTTTAATTAAAGAAGAAAAAATATTTTATGTAAAAATGGTCATGTATTACTCCACCAAGTCGGTCTTAAGTTCCTTCATGTCAGCCTCATAAGGATGATTTGACCTCATTGAAGACTATATTAAAGTATCACATTTGAACTTTTGAGGTATATCAATAAGCATATTCAACCTGAAATTTGAGAAAGGGAAAAGGGTGTGAAATCAAGAGAGGAGAATGTTTATCTCATTGCAAGAAATGAAGAAGTCAAACGAAGAAGGAAAGATCTGAATTTTTTCTTCATCTCTACCCACACGTGCGTGTGAAGTTTGACACAAACTACAAAATTGCAGGTCCAAGTGTACAAGTCGAAGTTGCAAAGATAGGAAGGAGGACCAAATCCTAATTGAAACCAAATTGGCATTGACACGAGTTGACTTTTATGGTATACCAACTTTTTGACTTGGGCTTCTTTGTCTTGAAGAAAGAATGATAATGAGAAGGATGACTTGGTGGATGGAGAGGTCTTGTTTGTCTCATTTGATTTGGTTTTTGAAGAAGATAAGGGATTTTGTTTGGGTTTTCCCCTATAAGAGGGTTTTGCCTTGGCTGAGAGTCTACATCTTGTGTCCTTTATTGCCTTGATCTATATGTTTTTGGTTTTGATAGTTGCTTGATGAAAATAAGATAAAAAAAGGTATTAAAGAAGCTAATAAGAACTCATATGCATCACAAGTAATTATCAATATAAAATTTTTTTCCGCCTTTATGATTTTCTAACATAACTTTTGTCAAAATTGCCTAAAATTAATCTTTTCAAGGAATTTCCAATAAAATACAAATAACTTTATTTTTAGCAAGTTGTCTAGAGGCTAAAAAAACACTGAGGTTGATTGAGCTTAAGCCTATTATTGTATCAGAAACATAAATGTTTCACATCTTGTCCATACAGAAAAGTTTTTTTTTTTTTAATTATTATATTGGGAAAAATTATACTATGTGAGACTTGAATGGTAGGCCCTCACAATGCACATCTCCCTCATATTGGGATGTAATCTACAACTAGCTATTATATGCCTTCAATCTCTTTTCTATATATATATATATTATTTGTGGTTTACAATTTTTAAGTGTTTTATTATTATTATTAGTAATTTTTTTTAATGCAACATGTTATCTCATTGTTGAACATGGGCTTTACACTTCTCACACATATTGGGTTGAAGAATGCACCTCCTAATGCAATAAAACATGCCTAGTTGCATAAGACTCTTTTAGTTAATATGATCCATAGGAACAACATTACAAAATTATTACTTAATGATGTCTACCCATACCATAAATTTGAAATGTACTCTTAAGAAAAATGAAAATGAAACGTGATAGCTTTGCTTTTCTTTATACATAAAATTAAGATATGATTACCAAAAGCAGAATGATCAAAACATCCTAAGTTTGACTTTCCAACCTAATGATGTGCACTTAGTTTCTATATAAAACGGATTAGAATAGACAGGGACACATGATTTTGCATTACTTGGAATTACGACATTGTTTCCCACTATTTCTAACTAGAGGAACTCATCCAACTAGGATAGAGATACTCATCCGTTGGGGAGATGAAGGATAATAGAGAAAGTTCATTTATAAATTTTTGAAGTGATCTACTATGTATAAGCATTTGCTTCTAGGGTGAATATTTTTGATGGATTTCTTAAAGGTCTTGATTTGTGGTGACGCTGCTTAAAATTGAATTTAAAATGTTCACAATCCTTGAAGGGCCATTTTATGGTTCATAGAAAGACCACTTAAATTGTTTAACAAAGGTGGTGATTTGCATGATGGTTGTTTGCTTATATTTATTTAATATTTGGATTTTTTTTAATATCATAGGTACTATATTTGAATATCTTGATAAAAAATTATTAATAATTGGCTAGTAGAAAAGTTCAAAGGCATAAATAATATGCATTTCAAACATTGATGTTGTTTGTCTAGAAAATATATGAATATTCATGGAGCGCTTCTCATGGAAACCATTTGTCCGCATTTGTGGATTGTACCTATTACCCATTTAAATACATGGGTAATTTGGAGAATTTTTTTCTACTATATTGCAATTTGCTAGCTAGTAGCCCTACCATGATCCATAGATAGACGCCCTTAGATGTCTTTCATCCATTCTATGGTTCATACATTCATTAATCTAGCTTACTCATCCGATGAAAGTGGGTTATCTATTGTTAAGTATTCTAACCATTTTTGCATTTGAGTGCTTTCATTTAATGTTTGAGGAATTTTAGTATGGATCAGAAGGTTAAATTGGATTATAGATTCTAATTGACTATTATAATGTTCTCGAAAAATTAATTGCTTATAGGACAAAATAGCCTATCAATCCTCGTAGGTTGTAGTCCTCTATTAAAAAAAAAAGTCCCAAAAATTTCCACCATTGAGCAAACTTTGTCGAAACTAGGCGAAGAAACCCTTTACTCAATCAATTAAGGAAAGAGAGCGTCTATAAATTTAAGAGGATTGAATTCATTTGAATCATCATTGGATTGGATCAATTATCTTTATTTTCTTTAAGCCTGACGCTCCGAAAGTTTTAAGACCGCTTTTGTGATATTGTTTTGGAAGGGAGATAAGTTCTATTTTTTTCCCTTGCATTCGTTTTGGCATAGGAGTACCTACAGAAAGGACTGCGAGATTCTATTCTTGATCTTCGTTATGGAATAAAGCTTGTGAAGGACGTCTGGACAAGGCATAAATTTATTCTTTGATATAGCTGAATTTTTGGAAGGCGTGAAAAGGACTTGACCAGATCGAGCCCTACTTCCTAAAGCAAGCGAAGCTTGGATTTTAGATCAATGAGCCTCGCTGAGGAAGGTTTGCAAATTCTGTGGAGGAAACAAGGACCTTTGAGCATCCGAAGGGGTTTTTTGTGGAGACTTTGAGGTCTGTTTTGGATTATTCTGGATATAAATATCAACGTCCCCATCCTGAAAGAAAATCTGCCCTGTAGCTGGTTTGGGTGGTAAGAAAAAAATACATTCGAAGTATGATATGGAAAAATAGAGTTATCATTTGAATTAAGAATATTGAAACCTAGTACAATGGATACGACCTGATTTAGTGCTGAGGGTTTACCTATTGTTAATTTGGTTGAATTTCTACAATCGTGGATTCTGGTTAGGGTTACTGTATCCACCCACAACTGTTAAGTCCGAGTTAGAGTTATGTGTCGCATGAATGCTTGCATGAAATTTATGACTTGAGTATGGTTACGTGTGGCATTGTGGACCGTTTATGGTGCTTTGCTAGATATTAATATAATACTGAACCATATAATGTTCTAAAGTTAATGTTATTGTTTGTTTGGAAAAAAAGGGCTTTAAGTGTTGAGTGATACTTTATTCATTCCATTATTGGAAGAATAGTCCATTCATAGTTCATATTAAATTTAGACATTATAGTAGGGAAAAGGTTATTGTTATAGGGAAAAAAAAAGGAGGGAAGAATTTCCCTAGCTCACTACAATGGTACCATAGAAGAGATCTTGCCACCTTGGATGGTTTTTAAAAATGGAACTACCATAAGTAAATTTTTGGTACATGTATGTAGAATCTTGGAGAAATATGGAAGAGAAACAAACAAAAGTCTTGAGGAAGATGGAAGAGAAATGAGTAGAAAATATTAAAAAGATCTAAGAATGGAATAAAATATTAGAATAATTTAACAAAATGCAGCAACATCTAAGAAAAATAAAATGGAACGACTTTTGGATTAGTGGCAAGAAAAAAATTTGAACAATATTAATGATAAGACCAAGACTCTAAAACAAAGTACATGAGACACTAAGGCAAATACAAAGGCATGGTCATGGCTATATAAGAAGTAGATATGTGTCCACAAAAACCATAACCTAAGCAGTCATGTGATGAAAACACTAACCAAACCTCTAGTTCATCATGTCAGTTTAACTTGAGCCAAACTCAAACTAGAATTGGAAACAAGGGATTCAATTTTCATTTGAATGATAAAGGTGGAATTAAAGGTAACCACCTATCTTGTAGTGAAAAACCTATAATGCAATTTGAGGATGGTAACACCCTTGAAGATGTCACTATTGAAAAATGTGCCAACACTTCAAAAAGTACCGAGGTTAACTTGCTAGCAACAAGTTTTGTAGCTAGTGGCATGGTTGATTCAGATACTCCAATACAACAATGTCCTTGTATTGATGCCACTAACATTAGCAGTTATGAAGAAGCAAATCAATGGATAGTACGTTAAGGACACGCGAGTCCCAACTGAAGTTTTCAATTGTCAAAGGGAAAATCAATTCTCTTAATACAACTGAGTCCCTCTATAAAGAAATTATGGACAATCTTCCTCTCATTGAGACAAATCCATACTTTGTTGGCTCAGGTGGGTTAAAAAATGACAATACCCTGAATGTGGATTTAGATACTAGATGCTCATTTATCAATATTGAAGATGGTTCACTTTCTTGTAGTCAGGCTTCCAGCTGCAGTGATATCGTAAATTTTGAAACCTTGGAAGGTTTCGTTGAACACGAGTCACCTTCTTGCAGTAAAACTTCCCACCCCAGCTCTATTGTAACCATTGATACCCTAGAAGGTTCCATTTTTGAGGCTAAGAAAGAGAAGGAAATTCTGACGAAAGCTATGAAATTAATTCGATCCTTGAAGACAAAAGAGGTTGCAACTCAACGTGTCAAGGAAGAGGCAGTAAAAGGCGGCATGGAATTTTTTTCCAAGGGTGTGGAGTTGAGGAAAATGCTCTCACGTGCGGAAGAAAGCAATGCTATGCATGTTGGTATTTCAACAGAACTGAATGCCTTAAATCAACCCTTTAAACTGTGGCTTGGTAAGACTCAAGGGGAAAAGTCTCTTCATGACTAGTCATTAGATGTTATACTTATTGATCCACTAGCAGTTGAATAATTTTTGGGGCCAAAAATTCAACAAAGCAATAAGAAGAAATTTTTTTCCTAAGTTGTAGGTGTCCCTGATAGTGACGCGGGACAATCCAGTATGGATGGTACATCTTACCCATCAACAACTACTTCAATTACATCTGATGACTTCCCTTCTGCAAGATCTAAGTCTTCAATAGGAGCTACGAATTTGTTTGGCAAAGGTTTGGATGATGTCCACACATGTTCATTATGTGGGAAGGGAAAAGTTGTTTTGAAATGCCTTGCAGATGAGTGTTATGATCCCCTGGGAGTTTCAGAAAGTAAGACGTCTAGTCAAACATTTAATACTTCTCAGGGATATATTCCTGTTATTATTCTGTTACAACATTCAACGAGTGGAAATATGTCACCTAATCAGATTGGGGTTGTCTCTCAAGTTGTCTATGTTCTTCACCAATTTACTGAAGTGAACTTGAATAAGCAAGGAGACGATGTTGATGCAGGTGAAATGAAGGCTGCCATTTTTACTTTGATACATAGTACATCTAAAGAAGGTATAATATTCCTAGCTACAACAACTGACAGTACTAAGGATCCTGTATTAGGCATTACTTTAGTCATGAGATACGTACAGGAGCTCCTACAGAAACCCAACGGGGCAAATTTATTTGCCATTATGTTTACAGTGTGACAACTAGTTCTAACAATGATAATATTAACCTTTTATTGAAGGACATTGACGAAAAAACTTCATGATTCATGCCTAGAGACATTTGAGACATAGTTTCTGATGCCAAAGCATGCCTGGTTTCAAGAATCATGAAAAAAGATAATGAAAATGAACTGGACGAAAATACCCAAAGCCTTGATGTAAGGACTAATGTTCTGGATTAAAAAAATGAAGATTCAAACAAAAAGGTACATCAGAGAACCACATCAGCTTGGAGGACACCAAAAGTGCCAAATGTAAAATGGGAAGATGTTGGTGAACTTGAATATGTGAAGAAGTCAATTCTTGACAACATCTAGTTGCCTCTTGTGCATCAAAAGTTGGTAGAGCAGGACAAGGTGCAGGTTTTGGTTGAAATTGATACTCTAGATGGTAGAGTTCAATGGAAATTTATAGTGATTGATGGAAAGGACCTTGTGCCTAACCAAAATTACAAGTATGTTGTTGATGTCGACCTGGTGTTAATTGAGAGAGATGAAGTTAAACAAGCAATGAACCCAACTAAGACAATCTTTGTGAATGTTGTGATGAGATTCATGCCATGTTTCTGGCATGTTATAAGAAAAATGGATGAGGTCGTTGATAAAAATAATTGTGCTTAAAAAATCCTTGGAGGTGGTGATACCATTCGAACTTTTAAAAGCTTTCGTCCAACCCTCTATGTGTTATGAAACCAACTCACAAAATAGAAGAAAAGAGAGATCAATGCCAAAGAAATCAATCTCTTCTAGGGGGTAACCTCCTTTACATTACATAAATGAACAATTCTTGGATGATACAAATGAAAAAACCTCCTTTCTATATATAGGAGTCCAATGGATCACAATATAATCCTATCTGATAACATTAACAGACAAAAGGGCACAACAATAACAATAGTGGGCTTCTATGGGGCACAATAGTAACAATATGGGGACTACATGGGCACAAAAATAAAAATAAGGGGGCTATACTAACAATAAAAATAAGAGGATACACTAGTATTATAGGGTTGTCCTCAACGCTTGATTATTTCTGAATGCTTCTGTATAAAATTCTCATCCTCCCATGTGGAATCTTCAGTTGGTAAGTTATTCCACTTGATGAGATACTCTGAAATTAATCGATTTCGTAGCTGTCGAGTTCTTGTTTCTATGAATTCTTCAGGTTCCAATATGATTTTTCCTTCCTTCTCAAGTTTTGGCTTTTTTGAACTAGGATTTTGTCACCTATAACCTTATTTAAGCATGAAACATGGAAAACTGCGTGCACTCGGGAAGATGCAGACAACTCCAATTTGTATTCCATACTACCAATCTTTTGCTGCACCTTATAAGGACCATAGTAATTTAATGATAATTTATTATAGTTCTTAACTTGCTTGAGGGACATTGGTTTGTATAGTTGTAGCTGTAAAAATACCCAGTCACCTACATTAAAACTTCTTTCGCTGCGATGTTGATCTGCCTGTTATTTCATTTGATTTTGCACCAAAGTTAGGTTATCCTTTAAGAGTTGGAGAAATTTTTGTTGATGCTTGATGTGATCTTCCACTGCTTGATTATCCATATTAGCTTTCATTTCATCCTTCAAACCATCCACCTTAACTTCCATGTCTACTTTTAAACCATCTATGCCATATTTGGTTGCTCTTTGTAAGATCGGAATTTGTTGCACTTGGTACCATAATTTTGATACATCATACAATAATTCTTCCTCTTCATGCGTCATAGTAGAATTTTCTGATGGTTTGATGGGTGTATAATTCTTTTTGGGAGGCATTATAGAACCTAATACTGATAAAAATTCTTCAATATGCCCTAGAAATCACTCAAGCTGACTTTTTAAACAAAAGTTATGCAAATTGTTTTTAAAAATTGCACACCTTTTTCTTTCTTTTAGGAGCTTGATCTTGAAACAGTTGTAACTCTGTAATTTCTGATCTCCAAGATATGAACTTTGGTCCTGTAGTAGCTCTTTGAGTTGTCTTTCCAATGCCACAGGTCATACGTGATTTGGATTCCTTAAGACAAAATTATGCTTGATCTCCCACAATGACATAATTATGGGCCGGTTTAGTAGAGCAAAATTATACAACATGCCATGTGTCATTGTTTCATCCTTCGACTCTGAAATCGATACAACAGAAACTATATTCCATGCACTTGCAACCACTTTTTACAGAATTCAAATCCAATATCTGAAACAAAAGTTACGATTATTTTCCCCCGACCACCTGTTTGAGATGAAATTCTGGAGCATGAAAAAATCCCAAGTCACTCAGATAATATCTCCAAAACTATAATGAACCAAGGTTTAAAATTTTACACGACGTTTGTCAGGATCTCGGCTCAAATTGGTTTTTTTGTAGCTTCTGAATCTTCGTAGAAAAAAAGTTATAGTGAAAATTCCACGATAACCTGTTTGAAGCAGTGAAACCCTAGAATCCAAAGCTATGATAGAAAATGTTATGAAACCATCTCACAAAATAGAAGAAAAGAGAGATCAACACCTTAGAAATCAACCTCTTCGAGGGGGAAACCTCCTTTACATTACATAGATGAACAATTCTTGGATGATACAAATGACAAAACCTCCTTTCTATATATAGGAGTCCAATGGGTCACAATATAATCCTAGCCGACATAACAATAACAATGTAAGGGCACAAAAATAACAATAGTGGGCTTCTATGGGGCACAATAATAACAATATGGGGACTACATGGGCAATAATTACAATAAAAATAAGGGGGCTATACTTAAAATAACAATAAGAGGATACACTAGTATTATAGGGACCTAACACTGTGAAGTTGCTTTAAAGAATATCAAATATTATTTATTTATAAGCAGTGGCACTCCATTGAAAGATATTGAAGAAGGGGGACAAAGGGGGTAGTAACATAACTTGTTATTGCTTGAGGATAAACAATGTTGGGAAGGGGGGACTGTAATGTTCTCGAAAAATTAATTTCTCGTAGGACGAAGTAGCATATCAATCCCTGTAGGCTATAATCCTCCATAAAGGGGAAAAAACCCCCAAAATTCCCAATGTTGGGAAAGCTTTGAGGAAACTGGGTGAAGAAACTCAAAGTTTGGGTTTGGAGTAAAGTTTACTCAATCAATTAACGAAGGAGAGCCTCTCAAAGAAATCTATGAATTTAAGAGGATTGAATTCATTTGAATAATCATTGGATTGGATCAATTATCTCTATTTTCTTTGAGCCTGAGGCTCTGAGGGTTTTAAGACCCCTTTTTCATTTCCAGTTTCAATGGTGAAATATTCCACCCTAGTTGACACATTTTATATTTCTTCATTCTGTTCTGGCACATGGATACTAAGTTGGAAGGCAACAAAATTATTTATGGTTTTGTGATGTTGTTTTGGAAGGGAGAGAAGTTCTCTATTTTTCCCTTTCATTTGTTTTGGAATGCGAGTACCTACAAAAGGGATTGCGAGATTCTATTCTTAAATCCTCATTTTGGAATAATTCTTGTGAAGGACATCTAGACAAGGCAATGAGTTATTCTCTATGATATAGCCGAGTTTGTGGAATACATCAAAATGAATTAACAATATCTAGCCCTACTTCCTGAAGCAAGCGAGGCTTGGATTTTAGACCAACGAATCTCTCCGAGGAAGGTTTTCAAATTATGTGGAGAAAATAAGGACCTATGAGTATCTAACGAGTTTTTTTTGTGTGGAGTCTACGATGCATGTTTTGTATTATTCTAGATAGACAGATCAATGCGCCCATCCTGAAAGCAAATACGTCCTATAGATTCTTTTGATGGTAAGGAAAAAAAATCATTCAAAGTCTGATATGGTAAAATACAATTATCATTTGAATCAAGAAGACTGAAACCTGGTAAAATGGACAAAACCTGATTCAATGTAAAAGGTTTACCTAGTTTTAATTTGGTTGAATTTCTACAATCGTGGATTCTGGTAAGGGTTATTGTATCCACCCACAACTGTTAAGTACAAATTGGAATTATGTGTTGCATGAAATTTATGGTTTGAATATGGTTACGTGTGACATTTTGGGACCATTTACAGTGCGTTGCTAGATATTAATATATTATTGAACCATATAATGTTCTAAATTTAACGTTATTTCTTGTTTGGAAAAAAAAAGACTTAAGTGTTGAATGATACTTTATTCATTGCATTATTGGAATAATATACCATTCATCGTTCATATTAAATTTAGACATTATAGTAGGGAAAGGTTATTGTTACAAGAAAATAAAACTAGGTAAAATTTTCCCTAGCTCACTACAACTATGAACTTGTTCCCTTCACTTTGGTGCTTATCACATGTCATCAATCTAGTGATGTTCCTTAAAGTATTTTTTTCACTAAATATGAGGGGAACAAATGAGAATCTCTAATGTTGATAGTGTTCCATAATTAGACATAACACTTGCCATTATTATTCTATGTCCACTATCCTATCTTTTGATTGGTTGTTGTTCTATCTTATCTTTTGATTTGCTTATACTAGTTCCCTATTTTATTTATCCTATGAGAAGGGGTTGATTATACTCAAAATTGATGCCATTTTGAGAAAATAAAGAACAAGAGCCAAATGTTAAAATTCAAAAGGATGACAAGATATGTAAAGTAAAATCCATTTTTAACTTGATCTCTACCTCCTCTTATATAGCCACTTGTGCCTAAGAGTATCCATGCATATCACACCAATTAAAGTAAAAGGAACTCTTAGCGAGTATTTTAACCTTGATGAAGCAATAAATTGCCTATCATTAAAGGGGAATTGTATGATCATTGAATTTTACTTAATAAAATCCATAAAGTTTCATAAGCAAGCCATATCAAAGCAAGAGAAAAAAAAGACAAATATCGAGTTTTGAAAAAACCAAGGCGATGGAAGGTACTCAAACAACTAAGCGGTCCCTCTAGAACTACACTCATGGACAATTGTTTGCATAAAATGGTATGCGATTGTGACACCTTCCATGAAGCAAACCTCAAGCTAGAATACCTATAACTTACATCTATCATCTGAAAGGGTTGGCCTAGGAACTATTTCTTTCCTTAGGGTCGGAAACATCTAATAAGGTCATGTAATAACCATCCCAACCATCATAAGATAGTAGGATATTTGAAGATGATACTTATGTGAATTACTTTGATGGTGTGTAGCTGCGTTGACGCTTCATTTATAACCTTTTATAAGTCTTAATGTATATACCCCTTTGACGTAAATTTCACCAAAGTTTGAAGTTTAGCTTATTTTATCAAGTCCCAATTTTAAAATCTACTTTCTAAGTCATAAATTAGTATTAGGCCCACCTCTAGTTGATAACCTAAGGTCAAACTATACGTATAAATATTTACCTTTTCCACTCAACCCAGGTGATTAGGTCCAGTAAAGTGGAAATTATCAAACCCAAAGGTTAAAATATCATCCACATTTCTTTCTATGCCTGAAGCCATCTAATGGTTGAGGCAGGTTAAATCCGACGATCGAAGTATTCTCGGGTAGTAACTCGTGTGGAGGATAACTAATCCCTTTCGACTCGAAACCATTCGACGATCATCGAGCGACACATCCAACATAGGGATCGATTCAGGTTTTAACATGTGCAGATGTTAGGGCTCCTTATGCCACCCGAAACGATCCAAAGGTGAATAACACAACAAACCAACAATCGATATTTATTTTAGGCTACAATTAACATCCACTTTCATGATCATGTTAGGTCCCCATAATACTATTGTATCAACCATATTGTTATTGTTGTGCTCCATAGAATCCCAATTTTTTTTATTGTTGGGCCCTTACATTATTATTGTTATGTAGGCCTAATTATATTTTGACTCCTTAGACTCCTATATATACCAAGTAGGTCTTTTCATTTGAATCATCCAAGAATTGTTCATTTATGTGATGTAAAGGGAGGTTTACCTCTTGAAGTGGCTTATTATCTAGTTGTTGAACTATATTTTCTTATGTTTCTATGCTATTTTTGGATACATAACATTTGGTATCAGAGCTATGGATCCTAGGGTTTAGCTGCTTTAAAAGGGTCATTGTGGCATTTTCGCTATAACTTTTTCTTGAGAAGCTTCAGACCGTGAAATGGATACCATTTGAAGATGAAATATTGATGAACATTTATTTAATTCCATACCCTGGTTCACTAAATTTTCAAATATATTGGCCAATGAAGTTAGGGTTTCTACATGATCCAAAATTTAGTCTAAAACAAGTGTTTCAAGGAAAATCGTCATAAATTTCTCTTCATGCATTGGATTTGATTTCGTAAAAGGTGACTGAAAGTGCACGAACTGTAGTGTTTCATGTATCAATTTTAGGGTTGAAGGTTAAAACAATGACACATGGGATACCGTACAAGTTTGATCCATTGAACTAGTCCATAATAAGGTCATTGTGGGAGGTTTGACATAACTTCATCTTAAAGAATCCAATCTATGTCTAACTAGTGGGGTTGAAAAGAATACTTAGAGGGCTAACACAACATGAAATTTCAGACCTTTGGAGGTTGAAATCACATAGATACAATATTTTCAAGGTTAGAATTATCAACAACCTCAAAACAAAGCTCTTAAAAGGTGTGTATTTTTAAACTTGCAGAACTTTTGTTTGAAAAATAAGTTTGAACTGATTCAAAGGTTACAATGAAGCATTGATATCACTAATTGATTCCAGAATTCCTCATAAACAATAAGTTTCTATACCCATCAAGCCCTCAGAATTATCTACTATGAGACATGAAGAAGAAAAAATGCAACATGATATATCAAAATTTCGGAACCAAGTGCGACATTTTTCGCTATCACAAAGAAAAACAAAAAATGAATTGGAAGCTAATAATGATGGTTTATAAACAAACATGGAAGGTTTAAAAGTAGAAATGGGAGGTTTTAAAGAAAGTTTGACAAAGTTTCTACAAGAAAGGCTTCCTAGTGGTGACAAGGTAGTCCATGAAACTCATGATGAGAACAAAAGGAATGTGAATTATGATTTTAGAGACTCTACCTTTGGTTTGAAGACCAACCGTACTCCAAATATTTATATGAGGAAGTTTGATGACAATGATTCAGTAACATGGATACCATAGATGGAGAAATTATTTGATCTACACGATGTGCAAGACACACGAAATATACATATTTCATTTTTATATTTGGAACCTAATCAATTTGTATGGTATAGATGAGTTTGTTCTGGTAAAGAAATTGTCACTTGGACACCTTTTATGGAGGGATTGATAGCACATTATTATGATACAAAGAGAAATAACTTCTTTAGCCAAAATATAAATCACAAATAAAAGGGTTCAACTAGGGAGCACATTGAGGACTTCTAAAGATTGAATATCAAGCTAACTGATATTCGAGAGGAGAATCTGATTGATGTATTTATAAGGACTTTATATGATAACATCCAACAAGAGGTTCACCTTTTATAATCTAAGTCATTAGAGAGTGAATTCATGGTGGCAAGTCAAGTTGAAAGAAAAATCATGGAAACAAGGTCTACCACTCACAAATATAAAGAAGGAAGTGTTGTCACTCCTAGCTTCTCACAACCTACAAGGTTGACACCAAAAAATTAGAGGAAAAGAGAGAAAACGCGATTTGTTACAATTGTGATAAAAAATACACTAAAGGTCATAAGTGTGTTGAGAATACATTATTTTACATAGATTGTTAAGACGAGGAAAAAAATGAACAAGATACATCTAAAGAAGAAGATATACACCAGGAACCAACGCCAAGAGGTGAAAAATAAGAAATGAATCCAACTATATCTTGTAATGCATTGGCAAGAATTACCACTCCTAAAACTCTCAAGGTAGAAGGATATATCAAGAAGAAAAAGGTAATAGTGCTGGTTGATTTAGGTAGTACTCATAATTTTATTCATTGTAAGATAACTAAGGATTTTAATTGATTTATATATCCAACACTAGAGTGTCAATTGATGGTTGCAAAAAGAAGAACTTTAAATTACTTAAGTGCCATAATATCAATCTAACCATGGGTAAATATGTATTTAGTAGTCCAATTATTTCCATTCCAATGGGTGGTACAAATGTTGTATTAGGAGGCCAATGGTTACAATCTTTGGTACAATAACTTTTAACTTTCAAGATTTTTTTTTAAATTTTTTCTCGGAAGGAAGGGAATTTGAATTAAGTGGTATGACAGGGAAAAATAGGAAGATAATTAGCTCTAATTGTGTGACAAATATTTTGAAGAAGGAACAATGAGGGGTAATTTCACAATTATGTTTAGTAGATATTCAAACATCCAAGTCATCCATTTCTCCAAATATCCAAAGAGTCATTTTCAATCATTATAAGGTATTTGAGACTCCTAATGATATCCCACCTATTCACGATCATGATCATGCAATTCACTTGATTCTAGGAAGAGTTTCTCCAAACATTAGACCTTATAGATATACCTATTCCCAGAAGAGTGAGTGTGAATGTATGATTGCATAAATGCTAGAGGTAGGTGTAATTCAACTTCGCCAAAATTATTTCTCTTATCCAGTAGTATTGGTGCATTGTAAGGATGGACCATGACGTATGTGTCGGGATTATAGAAAGCTAAACAAAATCACTATTAAAGATAAGTTTCCCATTCCTTCCATTGATGAATTGTTGGATGAACTACATGGAGAAATTTAATTCGCGAAGCTGTATCTTCGTTCATGATATGAAATACATGGAGAAATTCACTTCGCAAAGCTGTATATTCGTTCATGATATCATCGAGTTTGAATGAAGATAGATGACACTTCGAAAACAAAATGTAGAACTCATGAAGGTCATTATGAACTTTTGGTCATGATTTTGGGCCTTACTAATGCACCTTCCCCATCTCAAGGTTTGATGAATTCCACTTTCAAACCCTTCATTAAGAAATTTTTGTTTGTATTTTTTGATGATATACTAATCTACAACGTCTTGGAAATATAATTTTGACAGGGTGATCAAATTATTGGAGGAGAAAAAATTGTATGCAAACCCTCAAAATGTTTCTAACGGGTATGGGAAGTGCAATATTTGGGTCGTATTGTATCTCATGAGGGTGTTAAGACATACCCTAACAAAATTAATTTCATCAAGGAATGGAAAATCCCCACAACCTTAAGGCATCTTTGAGGATTTCTTAGGTTGACAAGGTATTATCACAAGCTTGCTAAGAATTATGGGAAGATAACAACACCTATAACAACATTACTAAAGAAAGATGCATTTTTTTTGACTCTAGGAGAAACTAAGGCCTTTGAATATCTTAAAGAGGCAATGTTCCAAGCTCCGATATTAGCTACACCATACTTCACAAAAACCTTTATTGTGGAATGCGATGCCTCAATAAATGGAATTGGTGTTGTTTTAATGTAAGAAGGAAGACCCATTGTTTTCAAAATTCATCCAACCAACGGAAAGTATTTACAAAAACTTTTTTATGAGAAGGAAATGTTGGAAATACTACATGCACTGAATAAATGACACCCTTACCTAATGGGAAGACACTTCAAGGTAAAAAAATATCATGATATTCTTAAATACTTATTGGAACAAATATTATTTTAAAAATGAGCAACAAAAATGGGTCAAAAAGATGTTGTGTGATGAATTTGAAATCTTCTACAAAAAGGGAAGAAAATTTTTGTTGGAGATGCACTCTCAAGAAGGGATGAAGATGTGGAAGAATTACTGTGTGCCATTTCTATTATCCAACCAGATTGGATTACTGAAGCAAGGGATGAATGGAATAATGATGAAGAGGTATGGACACTCATTCAAAATTTGCAACAAGATCCCAATGCATATGATTCATTTATTTGGAAAAATGATTCAGTGTGGTACAAAGATCACTTATATCTATGTAAGAACTCCGAACTTAAACAAAAGGTTCATATGAAATTGCACACCTCTCCTATAGGAAGACACTCATGATTTTTAAAAACTTACGATAGGGTTAAGAATGATTTTTTTGGGATGGCCTTAAATTTGATATCCACAAGTTTGTGGCGGAATGTTTGGTTTTCCAACAAAATAAAGTTGAGAGAATTAATACCTAGGTATTTTACAACCATTAACCATTCCAAGTTAGCATTAGGAAAGGTCTCAATGGATTTTATCACATGTTTACACAAGTCTTAAGGAAAGAGTGTCATATTGGTGGTAGTTAATAGACTTAACAAGTATGCACACTTTTTTTCACTATCTCATCCTTTCAAATCCAGTACATTTAATACTGCATTTGTGGAAACAATTAAAAATCTACATGGAAACTAAGAAATGAATCCGACTATATCTTGTAATTCATTGGCAAGAATTACCACTCCTCAAACTCTCATGATAGAAGGATATATCAAGAAGAAAAAGGTAATAGTGCTGGTTGATTTAGGTAGTACTCGTAATTTTATTCATTGTAAGATAACTAAGGATTTGAATTGATTTATATATCCAACACTAGAGTGTCAAGTGATGGTTGCAAAAAGAAGAGCTTTAAATTACTTAAGTTCCATAATATCAATATAACCATGGGGAAATATGTATTTAATAGTCCAATTCTTTCCATTCCAATGGGTGGTACAGATGTTGTATTAGGAGGCCAATGGTTACAATCTTTGGTACAATAAATTTTAATTTTTGAGATTTCTTTTTGAATTTTTTCTCGGAAGGAAGGGAATTTGAATGAAGTGGTATCGTAGGGAAACATAGGAAGATAATTAGCTCTAATTGTGTGACAAATATTTTGAAGAAGGAATAATGAGGGGTAATTTCACAATTATGTTTAGTAGATATTCAAACATCCAAGTCATCCATTTATCCAAATATCCAAAGAGTCATTTTAAATCATTATAAGGTATTTGGGATTCCTAATGATATCCCACCTATTCACAATCATGATCATGCAATTCACTTGATTCTAGGAAGAGTTTCTCCAAACATTAGACCTTACAGATATACCTATGCCCAGAAGAGTGAGTGTGAACGTGTGAATGCAGAAATGCTAGAGGTAGGTGTAATTCAACTTCGCTAAAATTATTTCTCTTATCCAGTAGTATTGGTGCATTGGAAGGATGGACCATGGTGTATGTGTCCAGATTATAGAGAGCTAAACAAAATCACTATTAAAGATAAGTTTCCCATTCCTGCCATTGATGAATTGTTGGAGGAACTACATGGAGAAATTTACTTCGCGAAGCTGTATCTTAGTTCGTGATATCATCAAGTTTGAATGGAGATAGATGACACTTCGAAAACAAAATGTAGAACTCATGAAGGTCATTATGAACTTTTGGTCATGATTTTGGGCCTTACTAATGTACCTTCCACATCTCAAGGTTTGATGAATTCCACTTTCAAACCCTTCATTAATAAATTTTTGCTTGTGTTTTTTGATGATATACTAATCTACAACGTCGTGGAAATATAATTTTGACAGGGTGATCAAACTATTGGAGGAGAAAAAATTGTATGCAAACCATCCAAATGTTTCTAACGGGTATGGGAAGTACAATATTTGGGTCATATTGTATCCCATGAGGGTGTTAAGACATACCCTAAAAAAATTAATTTCATCAAGGAATGGAAAATCCCCACAACCTTAAGGCATCTTCAAGGTTTTCTTAGGTTGACAGGGTATTATCACAAGCTTGTTAAGAATTATGGGAAGATAACAAAACCTCTAACAACATTACTAAAGAAAGATGCATTTTTTTTGACTCTAGGAGAAACTAAGGCCTTTGAATATCCTAAAGAGGCAATGTTCCAAGCTCTGATATTAGCTACACCATACTTCACAAAAACCTTTATTGTGGAATGCGATGCCTCAATAAATGGAATTGGTGTTGTTTTAATGTAAGAAGGAAGACCCATTGCTTTCGAAATTCATCCAACCAAGGGAAAGTATTTACAAAAACTTTTTTATGAGAAGGAAATGTTGGCAATACTACATGCACTGAATAAATGACACCCTTACTTAATGGGAAGACACTTCAAGGTAAAAAAATATCATGAGAGTCTTAAATAATTCTTGGAACAAATATTATCTTAAAAATGAGCAACAAAAATGGGTCAAAAAGATGTTGCGTGATGAATTTGAAATCATCTACAAAAGGGAAGAAATTTTTTGTTGGAGATGCACTCTCAAGAATGGATGAAGATGTGGAAGCATTATTGTGTGCCATTTCTATTATCCAACCAGATTGGATTACTGAAGCAAGGGATGAATGGAATAATGATGAAGAGGTATGGACACTCATTCAAAATTTGCAACAAGATCCCAATGCATATGATTCATTTATTTGGAAAAATGATTCATTGTGGTACAAAGATCACTTATATCTATGTAAGAACTCCGAACTTAAACAAAAGGTTCTTATGAAATTGCACACCTCTCCTATAGGAAGACACTCATGATTTTTAAAAACTTACGATAGGGTTAAGAATGATTTTTTTTGGGATGGCCTTAAATTTGATATCCACAAGTTTGTGGCGGAATGTTTGGTTTTCCAACGAAATAAAGTTGAGAGAATTAATACATAGGTATTTTACAACCATTAACCATTCCAAGTTAGCATTAGGAAAGGTCTCAATGGATTTTATCACATGTTTACACAAGTCTGAAGGAAAGAGTGTCATATTGGTGGTAGTTAATAGACTTAACAAGTATGCACACTTTTTTTCACTATCTCATCCTTTCAAAGCCAATACATTTGCTACTGCATTTGTGGAAACAATTAAAAAGCTACATGGAAACCTAATGATTATTGTAAGTGATAGAGATCCCATTTCGATTGGAAATATTTGGACATATTTATTTTCTTGTCTTGGAACTCAATTAGCTCATAACTCATCTTATCATCCTTAATATAATGCGAAAAATGAGATAGTGAACAAATGTTTGGAAGTATATTTTCATTTATTTGTATCTGAAAAACATGCACAATGGATCAAGTGGTTACCCTTGACATAATGGCAGTATAACACTTCCTTCCATACCACAACAAAAATGGCCCCATTTATAGTGCTTTATGGATATCATCAACCGTCCATCACATCATATTTAAGAGACAATTCTAAGGTTCAAGCAATGGAGGATCACATCGAGCGTCAACAAGTTCTCCAACTTTGAAAGGATAACTTGACTCTAGCACAAAATTGAATGAAACACCATGCATATAAAAATCACAGTGAAAGGAGTTTTGATGTGGGTGATTGTGTATTTTTACGACTACAACCATACAAACAAATGTCCCTCAAGCAAGCTAAGAAGGATAATAAATTATCACCCAAATACTATGGCCCTTACAAGGTATTGCAAAAGTTTGGTACTATGGCATACAAATTGGAGCTTCCTTCATCTTCACGAGTGCACCTAGTTTTCCATGTTTCATGCTTAAAGAAGGTTATAGGTGAAAATTCCCCAGTTCAAACTATATTTTTAGAACTTTATGAGGAAGGAAAAACCATATTGGAGCTTAAAGAAATCATATAAACAAGAATCCAACAACTATGGAACAAATCAATTTCAGAGTATCTCATTAAGTGGAATAACTTACCTATTGAAGACTCCACATGGGAGGATGCGTATTTTATCTAGAAGCATCTAGAACTACTTAAGCTTTGAGGACAACAAAATTTGAAGTTAAGGGTTATGTTACATACCTATAATACTAGTGTAGCCCCCATATTGTTATTGTTGTGCCCTTACATTATTATTGTTATGTAGACCCTAATTATATTTTAACCCCTTGCACTTATCTATATATATATATATATATATATATATATATATATATATATATATATATATATATATATATATATATATTAAGGAGGTATTGTCATTTGAATCATCCAAGAATTGTTCATTTATGTGATGTAAAGATAGTTTCCCCCTCGAAGTGGGTTATTATATAGTTGTTTATCTATATTTTCTTATGTTTCTATGCTATTTTTGATTTAGATACATAACATGGTTGTTGTCCTATCTTATATTTTGATTTTGTCATATTGGTTAGTTGTTGGCCTTATATTATTAGAATGAGACTCAAAGTTGATGCCACTTTGATAAAAGAAAGAACATGAGCCAAATGTTAAAATGCAAAAGGATGACAAGATATGTAAAGTAAGTAAAATCTAGTTTTAACTTGAGCTCTACGTCCTCTTATTTAACCACTTGTCCCTGAGAGTATCTATGCATATCACATCTAGAAAATTAAAATAAAATTCAATGAGCATCCTAACCTTGATGAAACAATAAATTTTCCATCATTAAAGGGCAATTAATGATAAATATTTTATTCAATAAATCCATAAAGCTTTATAAGCAAGCTATATCAAAGCAAGAGAAAAAAGGAAAAATATGGGGGTTCAAAAAAATAAAGGTGTTGGAAGGTACTCAATCAACTAAGCGCTCTCTCTAGAAATGCACTCATGGACAATGGATTTCATAGCATGGTATAAGACTATGACACATTTCATGAAGTAAACCCCAAGTTATAATACCTATCATGGACATCTATAATTTGAAAGAGTCGGCCTAGGAACTATTTCTTTCCTTAGGGTTGGAAACATATAACAACATCTTGTAATAACCCTCCCATACCATTATAAGATAGTAGGACATTTGAAGATGATACTTATGTGAATTAATTTGATGGTGTGTAGTTGCGTTGAAGCTTCATTTATAGGCTTTTAGAAGTCTCAATGTATATACCCCTCTAACAAAAAATTCACCAAGGTATGAAGTTTAGCTTATTTTACCAAGCCCCAATATTAAATCTACTTGTTAAGTCATAAATTAATATCAAGTCCACCTATGGTTGATAACCTAAGGTCAAACTATATATATATATACCTTTTCCACTCAACCTAGGTGATTAAGTCCTGTAAAGCAAAAATTTTCAGACCCCAAGGTAAAAATCTCATCCATACTTCTTTCTACATCTGAATCCATCGAAAAACTGAGGGAGGTTCAATTTGATGACTGAAATCGACTTAGGAAACAACTAGTGTGGACTGTGATGCCTCCCTTTCGACCCGAAACCATTAGACGATCATCAAGCAACAAATCCAATAGTGGGATCGATTTGGGTCTCAACATCCACAAAAGTTAATGTCCCTTCCACCACTCGAAACAATCTAAAGGTGAATAACACAACCGATCACTGCCTAATGTTTGTTTTGGGATGCAATTAACATTCACTTTAACAATCATGCTTCATCCGGTACTCCATATGATTCACATTGATTTAGGCACATGGTTGCATTAAAATGTTAATTCCATCACATTTAAAGCTAGTTAATAAAGAGGAGGGTGGTGTACTCGCCCGTAAATACATTTCATGTGCGATTTAATTAGGATATTAAACATCAGGAATACCATAGTTTTCATTGTTTTTCCTCATTTAAAATTTGGTTTTTCCTATTCCTGAGATATTTGAACCTCACATAGAAAAATTGGAGCAATGTGGGAAACTTGGTAAGTACCGACAACCTAGCTCTTGTATGATGACATTGTAGCTAGTTCCTTTATTGATATATTAAGAAAAATATGACCCAGACTTACGTAGACGACACCCTTCTCAAACCCTTAGCTCATGTATGAGATACCCAAGTCGTTAATACTAATATTTATACATTGAGAAAATTTATAGGCATTGGTGTTAGACATCTTGTGGATGAGTGTATAGTAAATACCAGGATGTTGCAGGAAACTCTGCGAATGTGCACTTCGACCCTGATTCAATTATGCTGCTTGTTAGTAATTTGAACCATGATACAATTTTTATTTTATTTTATGCCTTGCTAATAATTAGGTTTTTCTTGAAATTTCCTAGGAAGCCCTAGCTAGAATGCTAAATATACCCACACCAGTCAAAGTTTTATCCGATAAAGAGATGACTGATTTGTTTCTTATATGGCCCGATGAAGAGAAATTGAAGTTTTTACAGGGTTTACTTAAGAACTTCAATGACATCTCTGAATTTACCTTTCCCATTTCAACCAGTTCTCTAAAACCCTTGTATCAAACATTAGCCTCTCTCCTGGCAATTTTTTAGGGAAATTTAGATGATTCCAAGGTAGAAGAACCAATGCTTGTCTTCATGAGAGGATTACTAAGAGAACCTAATGAGATTACTATAAACTTCCCAGGGTACTTTTCCATGAAATTTTTAGAATTTACCATGACTCAATGTTATCAAATTTTCAAGTATTTTACATATTTGGTGCACTTAATTTTTTTTAATTACCCTGAATTTTTTATTAGCACCAAATTAATAGAAACCAATAAAGATGAAACAGGGAAAGAAAAGGAGATAGACTATTGGTCACAATTATTGCATCAAGGAAGGATTCTTGGAAGTTATAATAAATTCATAGATCGATTTTGCTTTTACTTACAGGTCAAAATGTGGCAAAAGGATCCTTATAGGATATCAAAAAAATCTAGGAGAATTTTATATATGATGAAGAAAAATAGTACTCGAAAATGGTTTCTTTTCCCCAATTATTCGGTCATCTGAGCCTATGGATCTAAATGGGAACCATATTACTTTCCTAAGTTTATTGCCCCCATTTATTTACTTCGAAACTTGCTAGTCAATAATTACATCTTGATGAAGTCCTTTCCACTTCGAAAAATAATAAAGTTGTGGTTATAATGCCCTTCACTATAGACCAATTATTGATCAAACATAAATATTCCTTGGAAATCATAGAAATGGAATTTTTTACTTTAGGTATTTATAAAGATATAAGTTGGAATTTTGACCCTTTATATGTTATATCAAATGCAAGGAAATCAGTTGGTATACCAACATATGCTCATGATTCAAATCCTAAACTTGAAAAAATAGCTAACATTGATTGTCCTCCTCAAAATGATATGAATATAGTTGAAATGAAAGTGTCTAAAGTGGTTATGGCTCATGTCAAAGGGAGCCCCATGAGAGAACTCGCACCTTCAACCATTCATGGAGAGGCGCATATAGTTCAGGAAAAAGCAAGTACTCTATATTATCGACATCAAAATAATCCTCTGAAGTGGAAAGTAGGAGAAATTAGCTCGGATGACCTACAAGTGTCAAGGAAAATTGTAAAAGATGATAGTGATGATGATAAAGAAGAAATCATGTTTTATAAAGCCAATGGTGAGCTACTGAAACAATTAGAAGATACTTTGGAGCAAGCCAAACCTAAATATTCTAGAGAACATGCTGTACCAATTGGAAATAATGCCATTATTGAGAAGCTTATAAAGGATGGAAACAAAGAACTAATGTTAGTCCCTTCATAAATTGCAACTACAAATGACATTATCATGAAGGAAATAACTTCATATTCAGGGCCAAGGTTCTTGTCAAAGACTTCTTTTGATAACAATATGTTTAATTTAATTGTTCTATAACCAAGAACAAATGCAAATGCACAATTTATTGGTTCCAGAGTCACTTCTGTTAACATAATTTTGGATAAAATAAATGATATTGTTATATTTGATTGACATAGGTAAACGAGTGAAGTAGTAGCTAAGAAATTGTTTGAAGCTACAACTAGTAATAAGAAATACAAAACTATTATTGTTAAAGTCCAGAGACAACTTAAATATGCCATAGTGGGAGTTAAGACCATAATTAACCATATAATAAGATTGAAGACAACATAATCAAACAATCGAGTATGCCAAATGATGGTTTAGTAACCAAGAAATTCTTGGAGGATATAGATAAAAAAATGAAGAGTTTAAAGTTTAGCCAAAAGAACCCATATTACAATGTAATTAAAATAGTATAAGCTTTCTAGCAGAATGAGAAGAAAGAGAAAAATTTGCAAGAAGTAAATAAGGAACTGAAATTTCAAGAGGATCAATGTAAGGAATTAAAGGAAAAAATCGATATATTAGTTAAAGAAGCAGAGGAGAAAGAGAAAGGATACCTAGAAGAAATGGAAAATTATATAAGTACCCTTGATGAAGCTTTGAAGGAAAATTCTTTTGGAATGGTGGATTCTGATAAGTTAAAATTGTTTGAAGCCAAGGTATATAAAATAGAAAAACAATTAATAGAAAATAAGTTGGAAAAATAAATACTAGAAAGATGCTAGAAAAATCAAGTTCAACAGAAAAATGACATCATCAAAGCCATGAGGACCACCTCAGTGGATAAGGATAAGGAAATTCAATCCCTACACAAATTTCTATCATATTTTTCATTTAAGAAAGAGAAGCTAAAGACAAAGCATGGGTCATGATTGATGAGAAAATTTCTCAGTTAATGCCATACTAAATATTTTAGTTGATCGTGAAAAAAAATAATCCTAAACCTGAATATTGAACTTAAGGACATGACCCCCACTGTTGAAGAAAGATTGAAGGAGGTAGATGTGATCATGGATAATTTTAACTCTTTAACTAATCTAGAGCTGCGAACTCTTGATTTCCCTAACAAATATGAGTGCATTGCAGCCCTTGTATCAATTAAAGAAGCTAAGAAGGGGATCCATGAAACAAGTGTTCAAATTTATAAGATTTTGGAAATCATTGAAAAGTTCTAAGCATAATGGAATTACATACAAATATTTGGTCTTCCATCACTTTGGACAAATACAAGTTGGGTCATTTATGAACAAGATTTTAAAGATGAAATGGAGAAAGTAAAACAAAGCTTCATATTTTTCTCGTGTAACTAAGAGGGAGTCATCACTAGTCAAGAGATCGTTGATTCTTTCTTCAAAGAATTTAGTGTTTTAGTGCTCCTAGATAAGATGAGGCAACAAATTTTGATTACCAAATGTAAGATCAGATTTGAACTTGTTATTGTTGTGATAAGGCTTAAAAACGTGCCATGGGTGTCAAATGTGGGTCGAGAGAGATATATGAGGTTTAAGAATGGATTTTAACTACCTACTTTTCTTGCTTTAGCCCTACAAACTGTTACTCTAATTCCACCTTTACAATCCACTATTGAAAATGTTGAAGACTCATACATTGAGGCAAAAATTGTCTTCCATAATCAAAAGAGAAAGAATCTGGTGATTCTAGAGATTCCACTACCTATTGTTGTTCTGAAGAAAAAGACAAAAGATTCTAAAATTCCTGCCCAAGGTAAGAGTATTTCGTAGAATTAATCATAGTTTAATTTATTTTATTTTACTTAATTTTTCATTTACAAATACATTTTTTATTGATGATCACTTAAATTTTGTATATAATGAACTCGTTTATCATATGAAGGGGTCAACTTTTTTATGAGAATAAACTTATTTTTTAAAATGGTCTGAATGTACCTGCTACACTGATTGTTTTGGAGGTTGTTATGATCATGTTCATGCAATTTTGAATATATTGTCTCTACAATGTTCTCCTTATTTATCTATGTGATTATATGTTGGTTAGGATATGGTCAGATGATTGACCTGAAAAATTGTGCATATTATCAGACATTAGTCTTTTGTTTTCCTTAGATATCTATATTATCAGAAACAAAGGAACATATATATTTTCATGATTTGTTATCATAGCATTTCAAATGCATGACGATATATATATATATATATATATATATATATATATATATTAGATCAACATACAACTTGTAGTTTGTTGTGTTTTGTTTTGTGCAATTTTCATATATCCTAATATATGTTGCATGTAATATTCAACTTGCTTGAAATTGCATTATCATAGTGAAAAGAGGTTTACTTTTCTGATAATATTTATATTATTAATAGGTAATTTTATTCGCACAACTTGTTTTTCTGGTTAAGTGTGTATGTTGTGCACTTGACCTGTGATAAAACCAAAAATATGAAATAATATGGCCCGAAACACAGAAATATCACATGAAACGAGACAAGCTGCAAATATTTTATTATTCAGAAGCAAAATACAATTTTCACTTTCCTTTTCGAGGGGGAAACCTCCAACAGAGAAGAGCTCAATTACAATAAGACTCGATGCTTCTTCCCTTGCCATCTAAGACTATTTATAGGTTTATGACATTCAAAACCATAACTGCTAGTATTCCCTTGCATAAAATGGGTTAACCAATTTATTTATTAACTATGGCCCATTTATAAATAACTATGTTCCTGTTTCTATAATGCAGGTTGACCACTTACAATTATTATTAATGCAGATAACCATTTGTGGGATTTATTTACTCAACTAACTAACTATGAATCTAATGAGGCTTATTACGTGAATAAGTGAGTTAGGGTTGGACCCTAACATGCGCTCCCCCATGAAAAGAAGCCTTGTCCTCAAGGATGAAGCTGCGGAAATTGCTGAAGAATATTGGCTAGTGCCCATGTCGCATCTTCTGGAAAGGTGTCTTTCCACTTTATAAGGATTTCCTTGATCGTGCAGCCACAAATATTTCTTTCATGAGTATCGAGGACTTGTTCAGGTCCGAGCCACAATGAAACTTCCTCATCCAATTCTGGTGGAATGGTTTGAAACTTGCAATTATTCCCCACAACTTTCTTGAGGCAGGATACATGGAAGTATGGGTGGATTTTTGAAGTAGTCGAATGAGCCATTTTGTAAGCGACTGCTCCTATACGCTGAAGTACATGATAAGGCCCATAGAATTTTGGGGCTAGTTTCTAGCAACCCTTTTCTTTGGGAGATGTTTTCTCATAAGGTTGGAGCCACATGAACATCTAGTTGCCTAATTGAAATGAACTCTATGAATGATGCTTGTTAGCTTGTTGCTTCATTCGATTATGAGCTTGATGTAGATTATCTTGGAGATGAGCGATTATGGCGTTAAGATTTTGCAGGAGCTGATCAACTGACTGTACTTTGGATGATCCAGGGATATAAGAAGCAGGTGAAGGTGGTAGTTTTCCATACACTACCTTAGAGGGCTTCATCTTGGTGGATTCAAGATAGTTAGTATTATACCACCATTCAACTAAATGCAACCACTTTACCCATTGATGCTGTTTGTCTGAGGTGAAGCATCGCAAATAGGTCTCCAAACATTTGTTTGACCATCGATTTGGGGATGACAGACTGTACTTATTTGGAGGTGTGTGCCCTGTAGCTTGAAAATTTCCTGTCAAAAATTGCTGGTGAAAGTGGGGGCTTGATTAGACACAGTGTAAGTCATCATTCCATGGATTTTGAATATTTGGTCCATGAAAACCTGACCCACCAATGTTGGGGTAAATGGGTGTGGGAGAGTGCAAAAATGAGCATATTTGGAAAATTTGTAAACAACCACCATGATGACGGATTTGTTGCATGAATTTGGGAGATCTGTAATGATATCCATGAAAACATATATCTATATGGAGGGAGGGAGTGGCAAGGGTTGCAAGATGCTCAATAGCTTTATAGTTTCCCCTTTGTTGTGCTATCATACTTTGCATTCAACTACAAAAGGAAGAATGTAATTCTTCATGCCGATCTAAAAGAAAGAACGACACGTGTGTGCATAAGTCTTCCAAAATCCTGAATGTCCAACAATGGGAGAGAAGCACAAGTTTTCCAAGATGCAGGGTTTGAGGGTGGAGGTCAGGGTCAACAATACCCTATCCATATAGTGGAGAAAATCATCCTTCCAAGAGTAATCCTACGAGGAATTAGGATCATCTCATAATTTTTTAATGAGTTGGGATAGATAAGGGTGGGAGAGTCATTTGTGACGGGCTTCTTCAATCCAATCTGGTATGGGTAGATAGAGGATTAAAAAGGTGCCATCATCCTCAAACTGGCGCGATAAGGCGTCAACCACTACATTGTCATGCCCCTTCTTGTAAATTATCTCATAATCATATCCCAACATTTTTTCAAGCCATTTATTTTGCTGTAGCGATGATATACATTGCTCTAGAAAATATTTTGGGCTATGATGGTCAGTCCATATTTGGAAATGATGCCCTAATAAGTATGGTTTCCAAGTGTCTACTGTATGTAATATGGCCATCATTTATTTCTCATATGTAGATTGACCCAAATGTTTTCCACTGATAAGTTGACTAGTGAAAGTCAATGCTCTACCTTCCTGCATTAATATTGAACCAATGCTCATACCTGAAGCATCACATTCAATCACAAAAGATTTGGTGAAGTCTAGTGAGGCCAATAGTGGAGTGGAGCACATGGCCTGTTTGAGAGCCAGGAAGGCCTGCTGAGCTGTGTCAGTCCAGAGAAATGATTTTTCCTTAAGAAGATTAGTGAGGGGTCGGACAATGCACCCATAATTATAGACAAATTTTTGTTAGTAACCTATGAGACCTAAGAATCCTCGCAAAATCTTCAAGGTTTTTGGTTGGGGCCAATCTTGCATTGCTTGAATCTTTGTCAGATCAACCCTCACTCTATCACGACCCACAATGTGTCCCAAATACTCTTCTTCTTCCATTCCAAAGGATCACTTGGATAATTTGATAAATAATTTACGACCTGGAGCAATTGAAATATCTGGTCAACATGATGAAGGTGTTTTTCCCATGTTATGATGTAGATGAGAATGTCATTGAAAAAAACCAGGACAAATTTTATGAGATATCGTTTCAGAAGGTGGTTCATGAGGCTCTGAAAAAGTGGATGGAGCATTACAAATACCAAATGGCATGACCATGGCCTTCATGAGTTCAAAAGGTTGTCTTACGAATGTCAAATTCCTTCATGCATATTTGGTGATAACCCAAGCGAAGGTTTGCTTGCTAAAAAATTTAGCATCATGCAGTTCATAAAGTAGATCATCTACTAATAGAGTAGGAAATTTGTCCTTGATAGTGAGCTTGTTAAGGGCCCTAAATTTGGGAGACATGCGTTGTTTTCCATCTTTATTTAGAACCATGACCACTGGAGAAGAATACGAGCTAGTGCTGGGATGAATTGTTAGGATATCTCGACAAATAGGAAATAGTTAAGTATAACTTGGTCTAGCATAGAGTTAGGTAAAGTGTGTTTCTTTACTATGTACATTTGTAACTTATAATATGACGATCACGATATGTAGTGATCCGACAGTTCATTCTCTCCTTGGTATTATCGACACTTGATCCATGGCTTAACACCTGATTGGTCCATGATCTCTATTTAAAGAGCATGGAGGGTCATTTTTCTGGTAACAGTTTATGAGAGAAGCTTATGTAAAATTTCTTTCTTTATATTAATAAATTGCCTGAAGTGGCCGCGTTGGCTCAGACCATGGACTGTTTCCCTCTTCGAGGGTTTTAACCACGTAAAATACTAGTGTACTGATCTGTGATTTGTTTATGAGCGGTGAAATTTGGTGTTTGATCTAAGGAACTTACCTTGTAAATTCCTACATGGTATCAGAGCTGTTTTGAGGGCCGCATCCATTGTTGATCCAAATCCGAAGACGATTTGACTGCATGCAACTACCAGTTTCCAGATCTACTATTTCTGACCACTTTTGGGCCAAGGGAACTTCTCTGTTGTGTCCAGAGACTCTGTTACAGTGAGGAACCCCTTTCGTTTCATGTGAAAAGGCTTCTGGTTGCCCAAGTTATGTCATTTTATATTTGGAGGTATAAAACATTTTTTTGCAGTTATAGTCTCTCTATTTTTTGCAACTATTATTCTCTTTGTTTATTTAAGTTTATAGATATTTTATTTGCCAGATTTGTACCCTCTTCTCTGCGTAAGCTCTTTTCTTTGCACTGTGTGCGATCTCGGCAAATCAGAAACAAGAAGACAAGATTTTTTTGCTATGTATGCTCTTTCCCCACGATTTTGTGCGATCTTGGGAAATCAGAAAAGCGAGGAAATAGATAGTTTCTGGTAGGTCTAACAAGAAATCTAACATTTTTCCATAAGGCTTGTAATTTTTTTTTGCATGGATTGTTGTTTTTTTTGTATGAAAAAGCATGCACACCGGAGAGCAAAAAAAATAAAAAATAAAAAAACAAACCTCCTTTCAAATAATTATAGAATCCTTTACTAGCTCACTTGGTGTAAAGTTACTTTATGAGAACAAAGGTTTTGGGTTCAAGTCTCTTTGTCAATCTTATTTTTCTAAAAAAGCTTTTTGTTAAGTTATTTTTTTCTTAAAAATATTTTTTGCAAGTTATTATTTTTTTTAAGGGGTTTTATTTAAAAAGCAGATTGTAAAAGTGACTCTCACTTATTTATAAATGGGTCACATAAAGTAGTTTTTTTAAAGTGAGCTTATTATATTAAGTTTGGAAAATGGGGGGATTTTTTTTTAAAATAGTACAACCTCATCATTAACTTTCAACATATCACATAACTACTCGGCATCTACTACAACGTTTTTAAAAAAAGGCATAACTTCTTCATCCAGAAGCCGTTTTCAGAGTCGTTTTTTTTCAAACGGCCTAAATTTTCGAGATATTTCCATTGAAGTAGTTATTTTCAACATTTTCAGCTTCAATTTTTTTTTAAATGGAAAGTGCATGCTCGATTATTCTTAACAACACCAATTATTTCCAATGACTATCCTACATGGTAGACTTACTTAGAAGTAAAGAGATTTATATAATAGTCACATGACAAGAATATAAACCTACCAATGGAGATAAAGCCTCTAAATGAGAAAATAAACAAGATCAAACACGATGGTTGATAGGAATGCCCATTGCTCAAGATCTTAGATTTCATATCCAAGAAATTGATTCCTCTGCTGAAGCTATGAAAAAGCTAAATATTGTAAGGTCCCACCAGCTTGAAAATGAGTTGCTTACTTTGGACCCCAATAATTTATCCTCTATTGAAGATTTTTTATCCAAATTCAAGACCCTTAGACTTATTTTAGAAGGTTGTAAGGTCAAAAAATAATATGATAGCCTTATCTATTCCATTCTTACTAAGCTTGGCCCTCGATACTCTGTATTTGTTTCCACTTTCCATTCCATTAGAGAAGCCCTCATTTCTCAAGGAGCAGCCTACAAGTCCCCCTCTTTTGATTCCTTTTGCGATTCTTTGATAAGAGAACAAGAAAAATTGTTACACCTTGGTCTTATTAATATTGGAAACTCTTCTAAGAAAGCCTTGGCAACCCAACAACAACCATATCCAAAGAATCCTAAAAAGCAGCATCCTAAAAAGAATGGTCATATTTTAAACAAGGGTCTTAAACAATTTTAGCCACAATCTGAAAAAACAACTCAACAAACTGATAAGGAAAATAAATCAAAAGTGAAGAAGACAAATAGACATTGAAAATTTTGTAATCATGATGCAAGTCAAAATGTTTTAAGAAATGGAAGCCTTGGAAGCAACAATGAAGAAGCACAATATCAATTTGGAGAACTCTTAAACTTCATCTTTAGGAATGACACTTTCTGCTTGTGGTTGTAAAGCATCAAGATCTGGTTATGCATTGAATGTATATTCTTCTTCTCATTCTCATGAGTGGCTCATTGATTCTAGAGCTTCTTACCACACGACCAAAAATTAAGCCATGTTTTCTTCTTTAAATGATTGTAACACCAAAACATTTATGTTGGTGATGATAGATCTCTTAGTGTTGTAGGGTCTGGAACCATTCATCTAGATAATGGTCAGTTTAATGATGTATTATGTGTTCGTACCTTGTCTTGCAACCTTCTATTTTTTTATCAAATAACTCATTTAGGTGAAGGGAAAACAATAGAATTATCACCTCATGATGTTGTAATTAAGGATCTCAAAGATCCTAGACATATTTTAGCTACTAGCATTACTGATGATTCCACAAGGTTGTATAAGTTTTCCAACTTTGGGTCATCATGTCTTCCCTCCGTTTTTGTTGCTCATAATGATGAAGTGAGAAAACTTTGGCATGAGTGATTTGGTCACTTAAACTATCATTCTCTTCAAACTCTATGTAAATAAAATATGGTGACAATCTCAATCAAAACGAAAAAGAAAATCACTTCCAATTTCTTTTAAATTTAGAAAAAAACACTCTTCTATACTTGTGCTTCAAATAAACTGTAATCTCGTGATTGACACTGAACCGAAGGGAAACAATCAGAAAAAAGAGATGACCAAAGCATACACCAACTCTCTTCAAAACAAGACACGAAAATGTGACAAAGAGTGTTTGAAATGGAAAAAAGTTCCCAAACTTACAACAACTCAAAGAGACGAAACATATTGTTGAGATTCAACAAGATGATGAGCTTAGTGAAAAGAGTCGCCTTCACTAAGTGGGCCCGCAGGCTATTTTTGGCACAAGTCTATTTTTAGACATGATGATCATATTTCAGAAGTTTCAGGATGCTATTTGTGGATGGTTGAAAAATTTGGAAAAATAGATGAAATTGTATTTTTATAACATTGGGCGAAGTCTATTTATAGATCGCTGATCTAAAAATAGATGCATGTCAATTATTATTAGCTCTTAATAATAATCAGAATCTAAACAACAACTTATTCTCTTGGAGCACTTCAGTTCAGTGCACAGATGTGGCACATTAGTGGACTGAGGGAATTACGCAATTCCCAAGGGTTTACTGGAGCTAATGCATGGAGGACTCAGTTAGAACTCAAGTGGCAGAGTTATGACACAGTTGGAAGAAGTAGTTATGGAGTTGTATTCAGTTTAACTCAGTTAAACTCAGTTGAGCTAGTTGTATCTAGTCTAACTGATTGATAAACTAGTGAGAGTGGAGTGAATTAATTAGTTAATTAATTCAAAAATAATAACTTATTAATCAACTGAAAAATACATCAATTAACTACAATGCATGTTAGTTTCAGTGGAGACCCAGTGGAGAGATAGGTGAAAGGGCAAGATGGACTATCTGTTGTGACTATAGTGATGCATTGATTGCATCACACACACATTGGAGTTGCCAATGAGGATTGCACAATCAAGGCAAGGGTAATTCGAATTCATTCAAAGCTATTCTTCAGCAGGAATTGCGCAGTGGAGGCAGGCTAGCAGGAGGCAAAGATCGGTGCATGGATTTGCAAGATTGGTCATGATTAGTGTATGACGATTGTACTATACTGAGAGCTTGTGATAAGCTTTGTATGCTTTGTATGAGATTTTCATATGATCTCCATGTTACATAATATATAGTTGGGGTTTTCAGCTTTAGGCTTTCCTGATTAAAAACTGTATTATGTGCGATTGATTATTTTTGTTTATGCTTCACATTTGTGTGCAATTAATTTTTCCGCAAAAGATTAACAAGTGGAATAGATTCAGTATCTTGCATAAAGTTAAACAGTGTGAGATCAGGTGGATCTAAGACATATGCATGCTTAGTGCATATAATTTCTACATGGTATCAAAGCATTTTTGATTAAAGATTGTAATTGTGAAGTGAGTTTGTGCTGGTGGACAATTTGAATTTTCTACAGAAGATTCTTGGTGCAGAAATCGAGTATACATTGAAATGTCTTTCAACGGGTTGAGATTGGAGTATGCCCTTGATGGGAGCTCGAATTACATATCCTGGAAGGACAGGATGGAGGCGGTGCCGGAGGATAATGGGCTGAAGGAGTTCATCGATAATGATGTTCCTAAGCCGGGATCGAGCAATGTTGCACATGCATGGAAAAGAAGACAACAAAGACGAGAAGGATTCTATTGGAAGGTGTGAAGGACCATATTGTGTCCAGCCTTCACAGGAAATCCACTCCATTCTTAATGTGGAAGGATTTGATAGACTTGTTCCAAAGCAGAAGTGACCAGAGGAAGTTTGCGCTTAAAGACAAGCTCAGAAAAATAAAAATGGAGAAAGGCGACAATATTCCAAAATACCTCATGAAGTTTGTCCACTGCAAGGATGAACTAGGAAGTGTGGGGGTTACTGTTGATGAAGAAGACTTGGTGAGCTTGGCTCTCCTTGGGCTTCCGAAGATTTGGCATAGCTACGAAGACTCTGTCAATGGACAGGAGAAACTACTGGGATGGGAGTGACTTTGGTCGGATCTTGTGCGGGAGGAGATAAGGCGGGGTACTAGGGATGGATCTTCATCGAAGAATGAAGATGAAAAGAATTGCGCTTTGGATAACAAATAAAGGAAAGGGAATAAGAAGAAAAATCATTCAAAATCTGGTGCTAAAGGCAAGAAGCAGGATTTGTCCAAAGTGAAGTGTTTTCACTGTCACGAGCATGGACATTTCACCACTAACTGTCCACAGAAGAAGAAGAACAAGCAGGCTATTGGATCTGCAGCTAGAGAGGCCTTAGCCTCAAAATTTGAGCTTGATTTCTCCTTGATCTCTTGCCTAGTTTCAAGATGCATGGGATCGGTGTGGTATCTTGATAGTGGTGCGTCTTTCCATATGACAGGAGACAAAGAGTTGTTTAGTGACTTGGAGGAGAAGGATCTCCAGATGCATATAGAGATGGGTGACGATGGTCGGTACAATGCGATTGGCATTGGGACCATCAGGGAGTCTGGTAATCCATTCTTGTTGAAGAATGTCATGCATGTTCCAGGTCTGAAGAAGAACTTGGTCTCAGTCGCAATGCTGGAAGAAAGAGGTTATGATGTTGTTTCAGTGAGGGAAAAACCTTCCTTCGACATAAAACAACGAGTCAAACCAAGAAGATATGGGTTCGAATTAAGAATCTCTACAAGCTGGAGGTAGATGGCTACGCTACAATGGTGGGCAAAGTAGAAGACGTGGTGAGATGGGATGAGGGCGAATTATGGCACAGGAGATTGGGCCATCTTCACCATGGCGCTTTGAAGATTTTGCAGCAAATTTCTACTGGACTTCCCAAGGGTACTCTTACGCAGTCAGATCAATGCAAGGGATGTACTATGGGTAAGTTTGTGAAGACCACCTTTCATGAGAAGGAGAACCGTGCTTCGATGATCCTGGAGAGAATTCACACAGATGTGTGTGGACCATTCTCGGTTGCTTCAACAAAAAAACATAGGTATTATGTGATATTTTTTTATGACTATTCTCGTAGATGCTGGATCTTCTTCATGAATAAGAAGAGTGAAACATTCTCAAAGTTCTGTGAGTTCAAGGCATTGGTGGAGAAGGAGTCAGGGAAGCAAGTGAAAGCTCTACGGAGCGATAATGGTGGTGAATACATCTCGGGCGAATTCAAAGAATTCTGTAGCAAAGAAGGAATTCGAAGAGAACTCATAGCGCCTCATAACCCACAAAAAAATGGGGTCGCGGAGAGAAAGAACAGAACGATCGTGGGCGCTGCACGAGCGATGCTGCATGACCAGGGCCTACCGATGCACTTGTGGGCGGAAGCATGCAACACTGCGGTTTATGTGCAAAACCGTTGTCCTCATAGAGTACTTGGCATGAGTACACCCGAAGAAGCTTTCACTGATAAGAAGCTTGATATTTCTCATTTGAAGATTTTTGGCTCACCTGTTTACATTCATGTGACGAAGGATGCCAGGAAGAAGCTGGAGCCGACTGCAGAATTTGGGATTTTTGTGGGGTACATCAAAACACCCCATAATTATCGTGTGTATTTTCCAGACAATCGGATGACTGTTGTGCGACGGGATATAAAATTCAATGAGGTGAAAGCCATGAAGTTATCGCTTGAGAGGGAGCTACACTTGCGTGTGGAGGAGGAACTTCTTGTTCCCAAAGATGAGCCTCTGGATGTGGATCAACCACAGGAGGAGATTCATGGAGTGGAGGAGTCCACTCATGTAGAACCAAACATCAGACAGGCAGAAAGCGTACCATAGAAGCTGAGAGACTGAAGCTTGATGTGGCATAGAATGTAGGAGTCCCTACATCACAGCGCAGATAGAGACAGTCACCTGACCGATATACTGGATACATGGCTCTTATGAGAAAGTGTATCGTGACAAAGCCATCCTCTTTCGAAGAAGCAGTGCAGGAGCCCACATGGGTAGATGCCATGGTGGAGGAGTATGACTCCATTGTCAGAAACAGTGCTTGGGATATTGTTCCAAGGCTGGTGGGAAAATCAGTTGTAGGATCAAGATGGATCTACAAGGTAAAGGAAGCTACTGATGGGAGTGTCGAGAAGTATAAGGCAATATTTTTTGCCCGGTGCTTCTCACTGATCGAGGGGATTTACTATGAAGAAACCTTTGCACCTGTCGCACGGTATTCTTCCATACGGACCATCCTTGCTCTCTCAGCGCAGATGGGTTGGCACATTCATCAGATGGATGTGAAGACTGCGTTCCTTAATGGGATCATTGAGGAAGAGGTGTACATTGAGAATCCTGAAGGATTTGAGATCTTCAGCAGCGAGTCGCATGTGTGCAGGCTCAAAAGAGCGCTGTATGGGTTGAAACAAGCACCCTGTGCTTGGTACACTTGGATCGACAGCTATTTCACTAGACTTGGCTTCACCAAGAGTGAGGCGGATGCAAACCTGTACCATATTGTGGTGGAGGGTAAGCTTTTAATCATTGTAATTTATGTTGATGATTTAATACTAATAGGTGATGAGCAATTGATACACTCATGCAAGGCAGATCTTGCAGAGGAGTTTGAGATGAAGGATTTGGGCCTCCATTATTTCCTTGGATTGGAAATATGGCAGCGGGAAGGTGAACTGTTTATGTCTCAAGGAAAGTATGCTCGGGAGATACTGGAGAAGTTTCACATGCAAGGCTGCAAGCCTATCGACACTCCTCTTCCAGGAAATTGGAAGAAAGAGGATGCTACATCGGCAGAGGTAGTGGATGCCACTGTTTATCGATAGTTGGTGGGTTCGCTCATGTATTTAGTCAATACAAGACCGGAGATATGCTATGTGGTGAAATATCTTTCACAAGCGATGGTTAAGCCTACCAAGCTCTTTTGGAAGGCAGGTAAGCATGTCCTGAGATATCTCAGGGGCACATCTGAGTATGGTTTATGGTACAGACAGACAAATGAGGTGAAGTTGCATGGCTTCACAGATGCAGATTGGGCAGGAAGCCCAACAGACAGAAAGAGCACATCAAGGGGGATTTTCAGTATCAGATCTACGACAGTTTCTCGGTACAGCAGGAAACAAAGATCCATGGCACTCAGTTCAGCGGAAGTGGGATACATGGCAGCAAGTCAAGCTGCATGTGAGGCTATCTGGATGAGGAAGATCTTGGTTGGTTTGCTCGGTTCACATTTAGATCCCACAGTGATACATTGTGATAATCAGAGTTTCATTAAACTCATGGTTAATTCTGTGTTTCATGATAGATCTAAACATATTGATATCCGGTATCATCATATCAGAGATTGTGTGCAGCGGAAGATCATGTTGCTTCAGTACATTCATACGGAGGATCAGGATGCAGATATTCTGACGAAGGCGCTCACCAGGAGAAAATTTGAATACCATAGAGGCAGGATCGGGGTGATGGATAATCCCTATCTTGCTGAGAGGGAGTGTTGAGATTCAACAAGATGATGAGCTTAGTGAAAAGAGTCGCCTTCACTAAGTGGGCCCACAGGCTATTTTTGGCACAAGTCTATTTTTAGACATGATGATCATATTTCAGAAGTTGCAGGATGTTATTTGTGGATGGTTGATCAAGTTGGAAAAATAGATGAAATTCTATTTTTAGAATATTGGGCGAAGTATATTTATAGATCGTTGAACTAAAAATAGATGCATGTCGATTATTATTAGCTCTTAATAATAATCAGACTCTAAACAACAACTTATTCTCTTGGAGCACTTCAGTTCAGTGCACAGATGTGGCACATCAATGGAATGAGGGAATTACACAATTCCCAAGGGTTTACTGCAGCTAATGCATGTAGGACTCAATTAGAACTCAAGTGGCAGAGTTATGACACAGTTGGAAGAAGTAGTTATGGAGTTGTATTCAGTTTAACTAAGTTAAACTCAGTTGAGCTAGTTGTATCTAGTCTAACTGATTGATACACTAGTGAGAGTGGAGTGAATTAATTAGTTAATTAATTCAAAAATAATAACTCATTAATCAACTAAAAAATACATCAGTTAACTACAATGCATGGTAGTTTCAGTGGAGACCCAGTGGGGAGATAGGTGAAAGGGCAAGATGGACTATCCATTGTGACTATAGTGATGCATTGATTGCATCACACACACATTGGAGTTGCCAATGAGGATTGCATAGTCAAGGCAAGGGTAATTCGAATTCATTCAGAGCTATTCTTCAGTAGGGATTGCGCAGTGGAGGTAGGCTAGCAGGAGGCAAAGATCGGTGCATGGATTTGCAAGATTGGTCCTGATTAGTGTATGACGATTGTACTGTACTGAGAGCTTGTGATAAGCTTTGTATGATTTGTATGAGATTGTCATATGATCTCCGTGTTACATAATATATAGTTGGGGTTTTCAGATTTAGGCTTTCCCGGTTAAAAACTATTGTTATGTGCGATTGATTATTATTGTTTATGCTTCACATGTGTGTGCAATTAATTTTTCCGCAAAATATTAACAAGTGAAATAGCTTCAGTATCTTGCATAAATTTAAATAGTGTGAGATCAGTTGGATCTAGGACATATGCATGCTTAGTGCATATAATTTCTACACATACTCGCTCAGAGGAGATAGGTAAGTCAAACACACATCAAGGAGATCACTGAGATCTCATAGACTCCTTCAGGGGCCAGGACACAATGGATAATCAGGAGGGAAACTCAAATTTTCCAAAGGTTGAGATCAACGCTTTTGTACTGAGAAGAAGGGTGCTGAAAGGCCAATCAACATGACTGTACTATATAGAATAATGTTTTCAGTGCTACTGTGAGGACAGAAAGGGTGCTAGTCACTAAAAACAAGGAAAAAAAAAGTTCACAAACACACCAGAGCTGACACAATGAAGTGACAAACAACCTTTACAAAATTTGATAGAGACCTAAGAAGATTTGAATTTAATAAATAAAAAAAACTGATCCAAGATCAGTTCGGGGAAGGAGGACTTAAAAGGCTAAAGCTCCCCGACAGAGTCACCAGTTCTATTGTCAAGATAAATCCCCTCTGCGGACATAGGTGATATCTCTAACCCTAGAGTGGGTCTAGAAACACGAGATTATTTCTAACACAATCTTTCTTAACTAATGCTTACAATGAAAAGAGGAAAGAGACATAAATACCTTTTTCCAATCACTATCCTTGGATCCGTTGATGGTGACCTCGATCGACGATCCTTGTAGGCTCGCTTCTTGCTACTGATGGCGCATGACTACCTGTGGATGATCTGGAGACAACAAAAAACGTGATACAATATATAATAAGCATAAAAAATAGCTATCTAGCAGATCAAGGAGTACCAGAATATTTTCATAATCATGTAGACAAATATAGAAAACAAACATCATCTGTTATTATTGATAAATTACAAAAGGAGAGCTTACAACTAGGCCTTGATGTTGGAGGCGTCCTTAGGTGAAAATTTGAATCCTTCACCCAGCTCAAAAAAATTCCTTCTCCCGTGTAGTTAGGCTTAATAATGATGTAAGCATGCAAAGGGGTAAGAGTTTAGATGAGTCTGACAATGATCAACCAAGCTCTAAACTTGGGGGAATGAGGGATGTGAATGTATAGCAAGGAGAAGGAGGTTGGGAGCCCATGAAAGGAGGAGGAAGGCCCAATTTCTAAGGGATGAACCCCCATGGATGAGATCAAAAATCCAAAATGAGAGACCTTGACCTTATAATCTCTGTTCAAAAACCAACTCGCCGCCCTTGAGCTTCTAGAGGTCGAAGCTTCTCCTCCATTTGAGGAAGCACTGCTAGAAAGGGGATCAACGCGATTTTCCAAGAAATTAGGGCGCTGAAAACACTGGGTCAGAACTGGGATAAGGACATCAGTGCGGTCATGGCACCAGGAATGGCACTGACCTAGGAAAATAGGAATTTGACCAAGTTTCCTCAGTAATCTTTCAAGGAAGTCTTATTTGGATATTTAAGGGGATATGTCAGCATATTTCTTGATGATGGAAACATTGCATAGGATTCAACACAGGGAATTTCAGGATTAGGGATGGGAAAATGAGCATGGAGGAAAATTACTATCTAACAATTACCCTTTTTATATGCACTTTCCAGTTTACATAGTCACATATATACTCATTTTGGTCCAAAGAAACACACGTATACGTGGGTTTCCTTGTACACAATCACGTCTACACGCTGGTTGCTCACTGTCAAGCCGTGTATGGCTAGTTTTAAATGAAATTTCGATATTTGATTCCAGTAAAGTCTCTTTCATATTCTTGGTCACTTCAGTTGAATCTTTGATGTCTCTGGGAAGTGTTGCTTTCTACAGTTTATCAATTTTCTCTCTTTCTTGTTGAAAACCTAGTCAACTTATGGTTTGCCTTGCTTTGTGAAGTTTCAGTTTTGGGTTTGGAACCAGGGCTTCTTGCTGAAGTTCTTGGTTGTTCTGAGTAGTCATGATAGTGAGTTAGTGTTAGTTTTCTCATGCTTTGCCTTCTTATTGCTTCATGTTTTTCTTTTCTTTCGTTGGCTTTCTTGGTTTTTTGAGAAAGGCATTTCTCACAATCTTGAATAGTCTTCTTGATTTTCTTGAAGTTTCTTTGTTTGTTGGAGTTTTATACTGTTGATCAGGTCATTTGTTTGAGTTAGTTACCTTTTTCTTCTTGTTGAGTCTTTTCATGAAAATGATTTTGATGGCTTAAGGAATTTGAGGTCTCTTTTTTGCTCAACTTGGTGATTTTGAAGTTTTTGGGTAGTTTATGCTTTCTCAAAGAATTTATTGCTTCCTTAAAAAGAGAAAGACAAAAAAAACATCTTTGCTTTCCTTTTATTTTTCTTTTGGTTTTGTTTTAAGTCTTTTTATCATTTTTGAGCAAGTGTAAAGTTTCTCAATTGGTTGAATTTGCTTGGTTTTGGGAGAAGTTATTGGTTGAATTTATCCCTTCTTGTATCAAGTTTTTTGGCATTTTTGATGGGAGAAGTTCTTGTTTGAATTTTTCCTTTCTTTCGTGTCAAGTTTCAGACCTCTTTATTGAGAAACACATTTGCTTTTTTTTGTCCTCTAATCTTGCATCTCGCATTGGTAGCTTTCATTAGAGTAGTTGCACTATAATAATTTTTAGTCTTTTGTAGATTTTGAGTGTGTGAGTGTGTATTTTGAAAAAGATTTATTTATTTATTTATTTTTCTTTCATTAGTTTGTTCATAGTTCCCTTTGTAGAAATACCTTTTCATCGAAGAAACTTTGCATTTTGCATGTAGCAGGTTTCTATTTATTTCTTCTTGCGTCCATAACATCACAAATTGCACCTCCATTTCACCCCTGACTTAAAAGAGCAACATTTAAAATCAAGCGATAAAATTTAAAATGAGCTAGAATATTTTTGAATTGTCATTAAATGCATCAACTAGTCTAGGTCATTAGTGCCTTGAAATAGGTGTGTGGAGAGTTAACTCTCCAAGGCCACTCTAAACTTAAACTTCGAAGTTGATTAAAAGAGTGAAAGCCAGTCTCGTTAAGTTGGCCAGGAAAGCTCTCCTAAAAAGGGAGTCAAGTGTGAGGGCGAGTGAAAGAAGGGAAGAGAGATACCCCCTCTCCTACTTGCCGGATCCCGACCAATACAGTTCTGAACTGGTGACCTTAGTTTCCATTCCTAGGTATCGCATAAGTGACTGCGGGGGGGAATACTCGTGGTACTTGAGGTAGGCATTGCATCACGTTCATTACCACTTTTTGAGGGTGCCCTTGCGAAGCTTGGGTACTTGCACCGACAAAGGATTTTGTCTAGAGGTCAGCATAACTGTTTCTGTTACCTTCATTAGTAGGCTTGGGGCATAATTACCCTAGACTATTTTCGGAAGGTCCTTATATTTTCACTTTCTTGTATTTTAGTGTCCGGTCCTAATCACCCAGAGTAGAAATACCTGAGAGTTGCTTGACTGGCTGAATCTTTGGGGGCATTTTTAGAGAGTGCTCTTTTCTCCTAGAGTACCATATCTTTGCAAATTTTTGAGTCTATAAAAGTTATCATAATAATTAAAAGTGGTTGATCGATCAGTTCCTCGATCTAGGAGGCTTCGTGGGCTTTCTCCTGTGAGTTCCGAGCCTTCTTCTAGAAGGCGTAGGAGAAATTTTGATGATGATTTCTAATCACTAGCAACAAACGCATCAGGGGAGTGATCCTCTACTTGGGGCTATCATTTATAAGGGTGATCCTAGTGTTAGTCATGATTTAGAGAGGAGTAATACACTCCTTTCTAGGGTCCTTTTCCGACAGAAGAATTTGAGGTCGAAGAAATTCCTGAACCTCTAGTTACTCCTTCCTCCCCTCTTCCTGCTAGTTTCCCGAACGTTTTATTATACGTTGGGACCCAGACTCACAGGCCGACAAGCTCTCATATTTATCCTTCTTTTCTTTCGATGGCTAGTGCTGGGAACACAACTTCGGCTATGAGTACTTCTGGTGTGCATATTCCTCTTTTGGTATAAGGAGGAGGTACCATTTATATATCGACTATCACTCCTAGTACTGCAATTTGGGGCAGCCAAGATTTTTCTTCCGACACTGGTTCATTTTCATTTGGGATGCCTTCTAGTGCAATTCCCTCAGTTTCTTTCACCACTGCATCTGCTGTCTCCACACCTATGTCTTCTATGGCTAGAGGACCAACCTCTTTTCAGGGTTTTCCCTTTGGAAGCAGTCATATTCCTTATTCTAACCCTTCCTTAGGTTCTTTTCCTTTCTCCGCACAAGGTCAAGAAGGTTTCAATCCTTTTCTAGGAGGTCAAGATTTTAATACTTTTCAAGGCTAAAACCCTGCTTTCAGTGGTTTAGGAACTGGGAATCAGTTCATGTTTGGTCAACAGGGGAACATGCCTTTCTCCTCTTTAGGAACCTCTTAGGGTTTTTCTCCTTTCGCTAATGCATGGAACCCTTACCAAGGGGTCTCATCTTCTTTTAATACTTCGACTGGGGGAAACATTCCTGTTTATGGTAACCCTTTGGAAGGAGGAGGTTCTACTCCAAATTTATTTGGACCACAAGGTTTTCCTTATGGTTCAGTATCTTCTACGAACAATCCTTGGCAGCCTGGTGCCTTAGAAAATCCAGGTTATTATTTTGAAAATGTGGGGAATCCTTCTCATGCTGGATGGAATTCTCAAGGTCCTTCGCGCTTACCATTCCTGGAAACCCTAAATTTTCTAGATCTATCGAAGTTGACTAACGATCCAATCTGATATAGCTCGGCTTGGCCTCCGATTCCTACCAAGCTTCCATCGGATAGTCCAAAATTCGAAGGGAAGACTGGTGAAGATCCAACTGACCATGTCACCACTTTCCACTTATGGTGCTCATCTAACTCCCTTATTGACGATTCAATTAGGTTGATATTGTTTCATCGCACCTTGACTGGAAATGAAGCTAAATGGTACATAAAGATTACTAGGAATACCTTTGCTTCACTTGGTGAATTCGCTACTATGTTGTTGAATCATTTTCAGTTGCTCATTTGTTATGATACTGGAACTGAGCTTTTGGCCAACTTCCAACAGGATAAGGCAACTCACATTTATGACCATATTCAGGAATGGAGGAAAAGGAAGAGGCTCATTAAAGCCTATATTCCCAATGAATTCCTTCTCAAAATTGTTCTTAATATCCTTACAACCAAAAATATCAAAGGATGTATCTCTTTCTAGGGTATTTACTGAGGAGCAGGCTATCTTTAGAGCCCAACAATTAGAACTTATCTATTCTCAATGTGGGATTCTTAATAAGATTTTTCCAGATGCTCCTCATTCCAAGATATATTTAGCAAAGCCGAAGCCAGGTCCCCATGCTGACAGGCTAGTTGGTTCGATTGATAGTAATACAACTAACCTCTTGAATGAATTGCAACAATTTTCTTTACAAACTGCTTCTTATGTTCAGGCTACACTGCAATGTCTATGCCTTCCCAGCCTTTGACGATTAATGTTGTCCAATCCTCTAACCCCAATGAAAATAAAAAATACGATGGTAATAAAAAAGGATGGAATAAGAAAAAGGATAAGGATGGGAAGGGTAATGCAAACAAACCCAACAATAATGTTGGAGAGGGCAAGAGAGAGTCGAAAAAGAAAGTCAAGTTTCCTTGCAAATTGTGCATTGGAGACCATCTCACTCATATTTTCCCTAAGATTCAGGATGCTCATTGCTTTTTGGCTCAACAAGGTTCCTCTAGTTCCCATGTTTTCATGACTAACTGTTTTCGCTAAGGGCAACAAATTCTTGCTGGCGCGAAAGCAAATACTAAAGCTCCCACATGGGGAAACCAGGAGGGGGGAAATTCTTCAAATGTATACATGATGAGTGCTCACGTTGAAGTCGTCACAAGATCGCGTGATTATGGTGAATTCAAATATTCTAAGGCTAAGGCCGCTCTTGATACTTCCGAGCCACTCCATATTGAGAGGCCAGTATTTGAGCCTATACCTCGCATGCCGAAAGGTTTTGCTAAATGTTCGATGATTAACCCTAATGCCAAGGCAACTCAAAACTACTCCATTGTAGAAGATCTAGCTCAAAGTCGTTGTGCTATGTCTGCGTTGGAGGTACTCTAGTCGTGCCTGAAATAAAAAAGTGTGCTACTCACTACGATCGGGGCGGTAGATCCCAAAAACACTCTTATGATTACATTCGATATGTCAAATCTTACAAAGAGGCTTCCTCATCATATGGATTTTTAGATTAAATCTATGTATCGAAAAATCAATATTTTTCAAACTGTAGTTGATGAAGGAGCTTCCACATGTGTCATGTATATCTCATGTTGGAAAGTTATTGGATCTCCTCAAGTCGTTCCTTCACCTACTCACTTGACTACATTTGATGGTCATTCTCACATGCCACATGGCATTGTTCCTGCCTTGCGCATATGTGTTGGGGACAAGGTAGTCAATATTGTAGTAGAAAGAGTTGATGCTAATTTGGACTATAACCTTCTATTGGGATGAAATTGGATTTATGATATGGATCCCATTGTATCATCATTATTTCACATCCTATGTTTCCCCATGAAGGGAGAATCATTACTATTGATTAGATGGATTATTCTATGATAGGTTCCAATGCATCCTTTGATTATACTGTTCCGTTGGCAAATAATGCCAAGCAACCTGTTGAGAATCTAGGAGTTGGTATATATGCCTCATTGATGGGTGCCTTTGATCTTCCACCTCCTGTTGTTCATATAAATTCTATTTCATATTCCAAGGTTACTACCTGAAGAGAGTTCTTCCGAACTCATTATTTTTCGGATCCTTGGCCCTTAACCTCTTCTACAACCACATTAGAAGAAGGAAAAGTGGGTGGAATGGCATATCCTATGTCTGCAGCCAAAATTTCTTATCAATCTATTGTTAACTTTGCAGATTTCGATCTGGTTCCTCTTTCACCAGAGGATTTGGATGGAGATGTGGCTCCAGCTTAGACCCTTAAATCAAATTATTTTTTGGACTGCCTAGATATTGTTTTACCATCTGAGGAGGAAATCCTGGAAGCAATGAAAAGTATGGAAATAACGTGGGATGATTTACATCATCAATCATGTTTTCTACCAGATTTGCGAGAAGTTGAGTCAAGTTTGTCTAGCCCTGCGTCAACTGGTCATGTTCACCCAATTCTAAACACTTTGGCTCCAACACAAATTTTTGCCGAAGGTAATATGTCTTATCATTTCAAAAACGATTCTGGTGAACATTTCTAGGGATCCCATTGTAATAGAGAATGTTTTCATCGGAGCCGAGTATTCCCCTGAAGAGATTCAAATCTATACCGATATTTTTAAATAATTCCATGATGTGTTTGCTTGGTCTTATGAGGAAATGCCTAGAATTGATCCATCAATTATCCAACATGAGATCAAAACTTATGAGAATGATAAGACTATATGAAAAAATCTTCGGTCAGTCAGTCCTAGGAAAGCTGCAGCTACCAAGGCCGAGGTTGAGAAGTTGCTTAAGGTGGGTTTTATATATCCTGTTCCTTTGACTGAATGAGTTTCAAATCCAGTCCCGGTGGAAAAGAAACAAGAAATGATCCGTGTGTGCATAGAATTCATATATTTGAATACGACATGTCCTAAAGATAATTACCCCACACCCTTTATTGATCATATTATTGATGAATGTGTGGGGAATGAGATTTTCTCCTTCATGGATGGTTTCTCAGGTTATAATCAAATTACTATCTGTCCTGAAGATGAACATAAGACTGCTTTTATTTTCCCCTGGATTAATTTTTCATATAAGAAGATGCCTTCTGGTCCTAAAAATGCTAGAGCCATTTTCCAGCGGGCCATGTATTATGCTTTCCACGATATCAAGAATATCATCGAAGCTTATTTTCATGACTTAGATGATCGTTATCGAAAGAGAATTGATCATCCTCATCATCTTAGATTGATTTTCGTAGTCACATCTGGTCGGTTATTGGGATTCATTGTGTCTAATGAATGGATTCAGGTAGATACTTTCAATTTTGAGGCAATACTTTAGTTGCCTCCCCCTTCTACCATTTGTCAACTTCAGAGTCTCCAAGGAAAAGCCAATTTCTTGAAGAGATTATCATTAAATATGCTGAGATTACGAAAGGATTTATGAGATTGTTGGAAAAAGGAGTTCCATTCCTGTGAGAAAAATCCTCTCAACACTTGTTTGATGCTTTGAAAAAGGCATTAACCTCTACTCCTTTTTTGAGTTCACCTGATTATAGAAGATATTTCCTCTTGTATCTCACTGCGACATAATCAACCATAGCTATGGTTCTGGTTCAGGAGGACGATGCTCTCTGTGAGAATGTGTTTTATTATCTAAGCCGAGGCTTGATAGGTCCCGAATTGTGATAATCCCATCAAGAAGTTAGTTCTTGTGGTAGCAGTCCATGCTGTTTAGCGACTTAGACATTATATTCTGCGTCACAAAACTTTTGTTTTGGCAGCCGTCAATCCATTTCAATTCATTCTCAGTAGGCGAGTGATTGGGGGAAGATATAATAGATGGATTATTATTTTACAAGAATTTGATCTCAAGTTGTCTGCTAAATCCAAGAAATCATTGATATTTGCAGAATTAATCTTCGAGTTGCCGTGTGGAGAAGAAATAGTTTATGAGGAATTGTTCCCTAATGAACATATTTTCCTTATTTCTTCACAAGATCCTTCGTATGGGGATATTATTATATATATCTTTAGACTTCAAATTTTCCCCTCACTTTTTCGAAGGATGAGCGTAGAAAATTGCGTCACTTGGCGAAAATATATGCTATCATTGGTGACACTTTATATCATCGCGGGGTTGATTCATTCCTTAGACATTTCTTAACCCTAGAAGAAGTCGAGGTTGTGCTGAATGATTTCCATAGTGGAGCTTGTGCTGTTCATTTATCTGGTATTTCTATAACCCAAAAAATTCTGTGTGCCAGATATTTTTGGACTTTGTTTTCAAATATTGTGTTGAAGTCAAAAAATGTCATCCTTGTTAAGTCTATACTCGGAAAATGCACGCTCATCGTGCTCCGCTCTTTCTTGTTATTACCATCGGTCTGTTCACAAAGTGGGGAATATATTTTAAAACTTGTAACCCGCCTTCGACAAAGGGTCATAAGTATATCATTGTAGCAGTGGACTACTTCACCAAGTGGGCTGAGGCTATACCTACTTTTTCAAACGACGGTGAAACAACATCCTTGTTTCTTTTCAACCAAGTCATTTCTCGCTTTGGTATTCCTAAAGATATTGTCACTGACCATGGTAGTCATTTTCAAAACTCCATGATGGATGAATTGGCTCTCAAGTTAGGTTTATGGTAGGAGCATTCATCTCCTTATTATCCTCATGCCAATGAGCAAGTGGAAGTCGTGAATAAATCCTTGAAGGTTATCCTGCAAAGGACGATCAATAAAGATCGATCCAATTGGCACATTATGTTGTATCCTGCACTTTGGGCATACTGGATGTCAGTTAAGACTGCAACTAGTTTCACTCCTTTTCAACTGGTTTACGGATTGGAATCAATATTCTTTGTGGAATGTGAAATTCCTTCCGTTAAGCTAGCTATTGAACTTCTTCCAAACACTACAAGTCTTGAAGAACACCTCGTTTATTTGGAAATTCTTGATGAGCAGCGTCGAGACACAACCATGATTAAAGAGGGTCATAAGAATTGGGTGAATGTTCAGTATGATAAGACTGTGCGACCTAGGGTTTTCTTTGAAGGTGACCTTGTCTTGGTCTATGATCAAGACAAGGATGCCTTGGGGGCAGGTAAGTTTAAATCCATGTGGTACAGTTCTTACATCGTTAAAAGAGTCCTAAAAAAAAGAGCTTATGATTTGGTTGATTTTATTGGAAATGAGTCGGCAGAGCCCAAAAATGGGCTCTATCTTTAGAAGTATTATGCCTAGGCTTGTGCCTAGCATTTTCTTTGATTTGTACATATTGTATTTTTTGTGCATATCTGTCTATCGGTTTCGTTGTGACGTTGATATTTTTGGATCTGACTTGGTAGGTATCTATTTAGGCTTTTCCGATGGTGCTAGTCGGCATATCTGAAATTTGGCTTCTGTGGCTTGGGTAATCTACTATCCATCCAGTCAGTTGTTAGTATCAAGGGGCATATGTATTGGTCCTGTTTCAAATAATGTTGCAGAATATACTGCTGTTGTCAATCTACTATTTGAAAAAATATCTATTAGTGTTCGTTCGTTAGTAGTATACTTGGACTCACAACTGGTGGTGTCTCAGTTGACAAATTGTTGGGATAGGTTGTTTTCAGGACCAATTGAAGATTTTGAGACATTTTTTACCACTTTGATTCCATGACTGCTGAACCATCATGGCAGGTATTGTTTTGAGCACTGAAATATAGGTTAGGGAAATCCATTTTATGTTGCATTCTACATTCTAGCCTCCATACTATGATACCTTGCCTTAGGGTTTACCCCAGTATGTTATGATTATTGAAACCATTTTCACTCATCGATTTAAAAAATCATGATATGATGGTAGAGCCATCCTTTACATGGGCTTCCTAGCTAGATCCTTGCTAGCATATATTGCCCATACTGCAAAAATTGTGTAGGCTCGAGATTCCTCTTTAGTCTCGCCATGACCTGTGCGATGAAGCTTCATTCTTCTTCTTCTTCACTATCTTTCTGGATTTATACCCTAGAGGCTCCATATTGTTGAGTTTTTCTGCTACATTGCATGTTGACTATTTGTATCTTTTGGCCTTAAGTCGACTTCACTTGGAATTGCGTATAAGCCACTTTTTGACCATTCCTTTCTGCAAAATTAGCCTTGCAATCACTTAGCATCTGTAACTTGACACCCTTTACTCGTGGACAAAACATTCCTCTGAGTGTCATTTACCTATTTCTCCACCTTTCATTGAGCATAGGATTGTTCCAATCCTAGGAACTAGTGCATCTGTTTCCCAACACCCATTCTTTCCACTATATTATAGGCATTATTTTATTCCTTTTCAGGCTTTCAATATGAAAAAGACAAAAAAATAAATATTTCAAAAAGAGCGGGAATGGGACATTAGTTCCATGTTTGATGGCAGCTAGAGTCAGTTGTGTCTCCCTTGAACAAAGCACAAAAAGCAAAGTCTTTTCTCCATTGGGATGGGCTTTAGTTTGACTTAGGAGAGCCATAACCTTATTATTGAGTCAATAATCCCCTGTTTGGTTATATATTCCAATCATATGGAGAGTTTGTTTATGCCTCTTGCATGAGAAACTTATACAAAGCTATCATATGATGCCATATAGTCACATTTGAGTCGTGCTTTTGTTAAAGGGAAGTAAACCTGAGTCGATATTTCTACGATGTCTCTTGACTCATTTTTCAATTGGCCATACCCAGTCTGTTAGAGTTATGTTCTATCACATCAGCTATTTGGTCCTTTTATCATGCTAGTTAAGGTATCCATTGAATTCTTGCTCACGAGTTTTCTCTTATCAACTTCGACAAATTACTCTGAGAGTAAACCTAGAGCTGCACCCTAGCCCTATTTCCATCATTGATAGGTGCACCTGTGCTTAGCATTTGATCAACATCATGGGTCTTTGACTGAGTGGTTTCCCTTGTGTTTGATGTCATCTTTCATTATCACACATTGGGATTTATGTAGTACCTTGGTTTCCATTTGAACCTATTGGTGGATTCCTCGCCTCTGTTTCAACTTTCATTATTGGTTGGTTCAAAGGTTTTCTACTGTGCGTTAGCTACATTTTGTGTATGCCAGAAACATGCTTTGGGTTGGTTAATTCATCTTTCTTTGTCCGATTCCTTCCAAATTATTGGCCTGCGAGTTACACTCGCACTGGATGATGTGGGATGTTTTAATTCCTTCCTTCTCGCAGATATTTTCTCATAGACTCCAACTCATTGATCTAGGAACAAGGTCTAGAGTCCTTTGTCAGTACCTTAGGGTTTGCAGTCATTAGTGGCAGACTCCTTCGCTATCGATAGTGAGAATACATCATTGTCTCCTGATTGGTAGATTCTCTCAAGTGTTCGACTTCAACTCATTCATTCACACTTGTTAGATTGTACTGGGGTACCTTGAATCTCATCATCATTATCGGTGAGTTGTCTCAAATTTGTTAATGATATACATCAATGACCATTAATAAAATGATTTCTCACACGGTTTACTTCAACTCATTTTCCCCATAGTGTAGAAATGTACCATGGTGATCGGTGAATACCTCGGGTTTGTATCAACATGCTTTGGTTCATTTGACAACTCCTTCAGTTCTCTAGTAGTGACACCATCCACCTTATATGTTGCAGTTCATCACAACAATATCTTATATGTTGGAACCCAAGTTGCGTGCAGTACCATTATTCCACTCTTTATGATTTAGTACTTGGAGATTCAATTCTGTGACTTCAGTGATCAGATATCTTTCTCAACATCATTGATCAATTCTTCTATATGTGATACTATGACATGACCTTGATATGTACTTTTTGAGGTTGTGATCAGATGATCCACTATGTACTTTGTAGTTTATTTTGTACTTGTATACATATTGGATCCGCTTCATACTTGATAAGCGGACATGCTTTATTTTCTTTGAGCATGGGTATGCTCGCCTCAGACATGAGCTTTCTTTCTAATCTCTTCCATTGGTTTTTGGCAGGCTGAAATCTAGTGAAATCCTCTGAAGTCCTCACATGATTCTTCTTATACCCTTAGTACATTTCTGCCATCATGTACCCCTTCTGATCTCATATATTAGGGGGCATTTGTTATAGCATCATTTCTCACCTCTATATACTTGATGCTCTATGTTTTAGCCTTGGGAAGCCCTTTCCGTTCACAGTTGGTCCTTTACCTAAAAAAAATTATTTTTAATTCCATACATGACTCTTCCCTTTTTAAAACGCGTGCACACGTAGTTCTAGTGATACCCAACCCACGTATATAATTTAAAATATGAAAAAAATATAAAATTCCCTATTTTCTGGGCAGGGTTTACGGGTTACATTGGAAGCCTATCTACAGGATCCCATGGCCAAACTGTTTCCCAACTAAATTTTTTTTTTTGAGGAAGTATAAATACACCTCATGGTAAGGACTAAAGGGAGAGAGAGATAGGAATTGATACTATAGCCATTTAGTCCCTAATCAAGTATGATTTATCTATGTGCCTCCTTCACTTCTCAGATTGTGGATACCCTTGTTTCCCTCATAGAGATGTTCACTCCTCTTATGTGACAACCTTGTGTATGCTTATGGAAGGAGATTGTTGAGGCTTGGGCTGGATGGATCTGGAGGGAGGTTTCTCTTGGAGGTGTGGCTGAATTAGGTGGTATTACTCCACACATATTTACATACATCAATAAAGAAGAAATGTCTCGTTCATGATGTCTTGATATTTATGATTTATACATGTTATGATCTTGTTATAGTCGATTGAATTTTATTTTGTTTATGATCTTATATCTTATATGATCTAACACTGACATTTAGAACATGCTTTCAATTACTACTAGTCTATGTGCTTTTCTTGAATGAGTTGTAGGTTTTGAAGCACATGGAGAAGTAGAGAGTTTGAACCCTACGGGATCACCTTCAAATGTAGGACCTAAGAGTAAGGCCTCTTCTCCTAATTTTACTAGTTTAAGCATTTTGGGCTGTTAATTTTATTCCTTCTTGCTACTGTATGCCTCTTTCTCTATTGGGGTTATCAACCCAAACCCTAGGGTAATTCATCCTGTAAAAACAAGAAACTTCAAAAGAAGAGGATATACACTAGGAACCAACCCTAGAGGAAGAAGAAATGAATATGACCAAATCTTGTAATGCATTGGCATGAATTACCACTCCTCAAACTCTCAAGCTAGAAGGACATATCAAGAAGAAAAATTTATAGTGCTTATTGATTTGGGCAGTACCCATAAGTTTATTCATTGTAAGGTAGCCAAGGAATTGAATTGCTTCCTATACCCAGCGCTAGAGTGTTAAGTGATGGTGGCAAATGGAGGAACTATAAATTGCTTTGGAAAGTGCCATAATATCAAGCTAACCATGGGGGAATATGTATTGAATAGTCCAATTCTTTCAAATCCAATGGGTGGTGCTAATGTTGTAATAGGAGTAAAATGGTTACAATCTTTGGGGACGATAGCTTTTAATTTTCAAACTTTTTTTTTTCTTTTTCAGAAATCTGGGAAAGATAATAAGTTCTAATGTCATGAAAAAGCTTCTGAAGAAAGAAAAAAGAGGCGTCATTTCACAATTATGCTCACTAGAAGTTCCAACATCAAAATCATCATTTCTCCAGATCTCCAAAAAGTCTTCGACAATCATTCCAAGGTGTTTGAAACTCCCAAAGGACTCCCACCTATTCGCGATCATGACCATGCTATTCATTTGATTCTAGGAAGTGTTACTCCAAACATCGTGCCTTACAAATATCCTTATGTCCAAAAGAGCGAAATTGAACATATGATTGCGTAAATGCTAGAGGCTGGTATAATTCAACCTAGTCAAAGTTATTTTTCTGCTCTAGTAGTATTGGTGCAAAAGAAGGATGGATCACGCACATGTGTCCGAATTATAGGGAGCACAATAAGCTCACTATCAAAGATAAATTTCCCATTCCTGTGATTGATGAATTATTGGATGAATTACACGGAGAAATTTATTTCACCAATTTGGATCTTCGTTCAGGATATCATCAAATTAGAATGAAGACTAAAGACATTTCGAAAACAACATTTCGAACTCATGAGGGTCATTGTGAATTTTTGGTCATGCCCTCTGGCCTTACCAGTGCACCTTCTACATTTCAAGGGTTGATGAATTAAATTTTCAAACCCTTCCTTAGAAAATTTGTGTTAGTATTTTTTGATGATATACTCATCTACACCAGGTCTTGGAAGGATCATGTTCAACTTGTTGACATGGTGCTCAAACTATTGGAGGAGAAACAATTATATGCAAAAACCTCCAAATGTTTCTTTGGAGTACAAGAGGTGGAATATATGGGTCATATTGTATCTCAGGAGGGTGTTAAGGTAGACCCTAACAAAATTAATGCCATTAAGGAATGGAAAGTCCCCAGAACCATAAAGCAGTTGTGAATATTTCTCGGGTTAACAAGGTATTATCGCAAGTTTGTTAAGAATTATGGGAGAATAACAACACTTCTAACAAAATTATTGAAGAAATATGCATTTTTCATTGAATCCCAAAGCAACTATGGCCTTTGAACATCTTAAAGAGGAAATGCACCGAGAACCGGTCTTAGCTACGCCAGACTTCTCAAAAACATTTATTGTGTAATGTGATGCCTCAGGAAATGGAATTGGTGTTGTTTTAATGAAAGAAGGAAGACCCATTGCTTTTGAAAGTAGTCCAATCAAAGGAAATTATTTACAAAAATCTATATATGAGAAGGAAATGTTGGAAATACCACATGCACTAAGGAAATGGCGACCTTACCTAATGGGAAGACACTTCAAGGTAAAAACTGATCATGATAGTCTTAAATACTCTTTAGAACAAATACTATTTTCAGAAGAGAAGAAAAATGGGTCACAAAGATGTTGGGTTATGAGTTTGAAATCATCTACAAAAAAGGGAAGCTAAATGTTGTTGTAGATGCACTCTCAAGAGAGGATGAGGATGTGGAAGCATTGATTTGTGCCATTTCTATTATCCAACCAGATTGGATAACTGAAGCAAGGGAGGAATGGAAGAATGACGAATAAGTATGGACACTCATTGAAAATTTGCAGCAAGATCCTAGTACATCTGATACATTTAGTTGGAAAAATGATTCCTTATGGTACAAAGATCGCTTATATCTTTGTAAGAATTCCCAACTAAAACAAAATATTCTTTTGTAATTGCACACCTCTCCCTTAGGAGGAAAATCAGGGTTTTAAAAAACTTACCACAGAGTGAAGAAATAATTTTTTAGGATGGCCTTAAATCTGATATTCAAAAGTTTGTGGCAGAATGTTTGGTTTTCGAGCAAAATAAATTTGAATGAAGTAAGACCCCGGGTCTGCTACAACCTTTATCCATTACAAATCAACGTTGGGAGGAGGTTTCAATGGATTTTATCACATGTTTACCTAAGTTTGAAGGAAAGAGTGTCATCATGGTGGTAGTTGATAGACTTACCAAGTATGCACACTTTATGCATTATCTCATCCATTTAAAGCGAGTACAATTGCTACTACATTTATGGAAACAATTCAAAAGCTACGTGGAAACTCAAGGATTATTGTAAGCAATAGAGATCCCATTTTCACTGGAAATTTTTTGAAGAAATTATTTTCTTGTTTAGGTACTCAACTAGCTCATATTATCATCCTCAATCTGATGGGCAGGCTGAGATAGTGAAAAAATGTTTGGAAGGATATCTTTGTTTCTTTGTATCTGATAAAAAAACACAATGGGTCAATTGGTCACCTATGGCTGAATGATGGTATAACACTTCCATCCACACTACAGCAAAAATGACCCCATTTATGGCACTTTATGGATATCATCCACTGTCCATCACATCATCTTTAAGAGAAAATTCTAAGGTTAAAGTAGCAGAAGATCACATTGAGCATCAACAACAAGTTCTCCAACTCTTAAAGGATAACCTAAATTTGGCACAAAATCGAATGAAACAACATGCATATCAACATCACAGCGAGAGAAGTTTTAATGTAGGTGACTGGGTATTTTTACGGCTACAACCATACAAACAAATGTCCCTCAAGCAAGCTAAGAAGGATAATAAATTATCGCCAAATTACTATGGTCCTTACAAGGTGTTGCAAAAGATCGGTACTATGACATACAAATTGGAGCTTCCTACATCTTCCTGAGTGCACCCATTTTTCCATGTTTCATGCTTAAAGAAGGTTATAGGTGACAAACTTCTGGTTCAAACAATATTGCCAAAACTTGATGAGGAAGGAAAAATCATATTGGAACCTGAAGCAGTCACGGAAATAAGAACTCGACAACTACAAAATTGATCAATTTCAGAGTATCTCATCAAGTGGAAGAACTTAACCACTGAAGATTTCACATGGTTGGATGAGAATTTTATACAGAAGCATCTAGAACTACTCAAGTGTTGAGGGAAACAAATTTTTGAAGGAGAGGGGCATGTTAGGGCCCTATATTACTAGTGTAGTTCCTTATTGTTTTTAGTGTATCCCCCTTATTGTTATTGTTGTACCCATGTAGTACCCATATTGTTATTATTGTGCCCCATAATATCCCACTATTGTTATTGTTGTGCCCTTACATTATTAGTGTTAGGTTGGATAGGATTATATTGTGACCCAATGGACTCCTATATATAGAAAGGAGGTTTTGTCATTTGTATCATCAAAGAATTGCTCATTTATGTAATGTAAAGGAGGTTTCCCACTCGAGGTGGCTGATTTATAAGTTGTTTATTTCTATTTTCTTCTATTTTGTGAGCTGGTTTCATAACATTCTACAATGAACTCATTGTAATTGAAAACAATAGGTTTTTCACCGGATGTAAAAAATGATAAGAATCCCACAATGGCCTCATCATTCCATTGGTCAGAATAGTAGCCAAGTATGCATGAAATAATGACAATTACTCATTTAGTCATCTCAGGGAACATAGAAGATGAGTATGGGGGGTTCTTCTTGGGTAATTGTGCATCCTCGGGGAGAAAAAACTCAAATATCTTGGCTCTCTATGGGAAGGGTAGGTTTTTGTAGAATTCCATGAGGGAATATACTGAAAGTGGATTTAGGGAGTCAGTATTTCGTAAATGTATCATATGGGAAATATATTTAGCAGTTATAGTGAGAATAATTCACCATTTTGGCTCACAATTTCTCTCCGGCTGGGGAGATATCGGTTTTGGCACCAGGATACAAGTTTTGGAAAGTGGTGGGTCTGTGGGAACATGAATTGGGGTAGGGAGGATTCCCATAGGCCCAATTCATCACTGAGGTCCAAATATTTATGATTCAACCAATTGTGAAGTTCATACATGTCGAATTCACAGATGGTTTCAGTGACCTTATATTGTTGGTCAACTAATGGCTGATGGTAAAGGTCGATGGCAGGGGGAAGTATCATATCTTCCTCAGGGTTTATATTTGTTTTTTGGGGTCTTTCCTTTGGTTTCCATTATCGAAATAGAAATACTGAGGAACTTAGAATTACCTAGAATAGACATGTGCAGACTTGGATACTGAAGTGGGGTCGATGGCAGTAATCTGATTGCAGTGGAAAAACAATTTATTGGGTGCTCGGACAACATGGAGCACTGGAAACTCTGTTTGATCGTAAAATAGAAAAAAGAGAGTCAAATGAGATTTCAGTGAATTTATAAAATAAATATGAATTACTGTTGTTTTTACCATTTGGAGCGGTAAGATTAATTACCATAATGGTTGTCTGACGTGGCAGGGAGAGTGCTAGGTGGTAGTATTTTATTGGGGGAGAAATGATGGTGGGGAATCGTTTGATGGAAGGGAAGTGGGGTACACAGAGGTGAGGTGGCAGACAAACAGTGGAGGAGAAGGGACTGTGGTGGAAGTGATGGAGGGTACATGGCAGTCGGTGAGTGGATGGGATGGAGGTACGTGGCAGGGGAAGATTTGATGGGATGGGTATCATGAGAGTCAATAGGATAATTATTTTTAGAGGACAGGGAGGACGCAAATCTTGTGGAGCTGCCATGTTACCTAGTAGGTATTGCCTTTTCAGACCCCCCCATAAATAAAGCATGAAGGAGCTCGGGGGGGGGTGGAGCAAAAGCGAACCCTCGTCGTTGATCCAAACGAGGTGGATCGTGGCTGTTGAAACTATTTCAATGTTATTACATGCCATAAAACATTATGCTGAAAATTTATTACAATTACGATAATAACACTTTAAATGTGGCGATTAAACTAATATAACAAACATTTAATTATCCTCTAAAACTACTTAACTATCCACTAGTGCTGCATTTTGATTTGCAAGAAATTTTTGATCTTTTCTTTTGATTTGTCAATTAACCACATTTAAACAGTGTGGTTAACTCATCTTTATTTTGACTAGCCTAATTCAATCGCGATTATACAATGCAACTGATTATTCACTAACCTAAACTAAGTTTATTTATTCAGGCCTAATCAAGCTTAAACAATGTGATCAAACTAACTAATCTACTTCTCCTATTACAATGTAACATTTTAACTAGCAACGCACTTATTCAAAATTTCTATGTATTTATCAATGCATTTTTCATTTTTTGAGTGGTGGAATTTAGGATTTCTCACTTCTATAAACTGAATTTTTTATGGGGTATTTTTTTCTTTTTTCTTTTTTTCTCATGTTTTTTTATTATTTTTTGTTCTTTTCATATATATATTTTTATCCCATTTTTGTTTTCTTTCTTTTTCTTTTGGAAATAATTTTTCAAAATGGAACATTATTTACAACATATCATATAAAAAATTACAACTATAATCAAGTCATCCTATAATAAATAGGACCCTAACAATGGATTCATTTGGGATGGCACCCTCCTTGTGAGGTGCCAAGAACATTGTAGATCAGTAGCCTTGATCCATAAATAAAGCATGAAGGAGCTCGGGGGCGGGGGGGGTGGAGCAAAAGCGAACCCTCGTCGTTGATCCAAACGAGGTGGATCGTGGCTGTTGAAACTATTTCAATGTTATGCCATAAAACATTATGCTGAAAATTTATTACAATTACGATAATAACACTTTAAATGTTGCGATTAAACTAATATAACAAACATTTAATTATCCTCTAAAACTACTTAACTATCCACTAGTGCTGCATTTTGATTTGCAAGAAAGTTTTGATCTTTTCTTTTGATTTGTCAATTAACCACATTTAAACAGTGTGGTTAACTCATCTTTATTTTGACTAGCCTAATTCAATCGCGATTATACAATGCGACTGATTATTCACTAACCTAAACTAAGTTTATTTATGCAGGCCTAATCAAGCTTAAACAATGTGATCAAGCTAACTAATCTACTTCTCCTATTACAATGTAACATTTTAACTAGCAATGCACTTATTCAAAATTTCTATGTATTTATCAATGCATTTTTCATTTTTTGAGTGGTGGAATTTAGGCTTTCTCACTTCTATAAACTTAATTTTTTATGGGGTATTTTTTTCTTTTTTTCTCATGTTTTTTTATTATTTTTTGTTCTTTTCATATATATATTTTTATCCCATTTTTGTTTTCTTTCTTTTTCTTTTGGAAATAAATTTTCAAAATGGAACATTATTTACATCATATCATATAAAAAATTACAACTATAATCAAGTCATCCTATAATAAATAGGACCCTAACAATGGATTCATTTGGGATGGAACCCTCCTTGTGAGGTGCCAAGAACATTGTAGATCAGTAGCCTTGATCCATTGGGCATGTTGTATTTACTCTGCAACAAGATTTGATCCACTTGCGATAATTTATAAATGTGGGAAACCAGTCATCATAAGCTTAGGGCCTTCTCTCTGGGCTTCAATTTGTGATGTGAACTACCCTTACTTTTTCAATAGTAAAGTAAAATGACTTATAGACAATGAATCTACATGAAAATCATTTATTCTGGAACAAAGTAATGTTTAAGAAGTCTTCCATTAACAGATCGACTAGGAAGTGCTTTCTTATTTAATTCCGTCAAGAAAAATGCATTGTTTCCTCCAACAACTTCAATTTTATATGGTCCTTTCCACAAACTATCAAACTTTCCATGCTTTCCTTTATCTTTATTCCTTGAATCCCATTTCAACACCAAATCTTCCATCTTGAAATTATAAGCTTTTGTCCTTCTGTCATAAATCTTCTTGACATTTTCCTGAATAAGTTGACTCTTATTGTAGGCCTCTTCTCTGGATTGCTGCAGTTGGATGGTATGGTTGATTCTTCTTTGTAAATCATTTGTTTCCACTTGTGCTTATTGCAGTAATTTTAGTATAGGGATTCCTAATGAAGTAGGAAAAACTGCATCAACCCCATATACTATTTGAAATGGAGACACTCCAATAGATCTTTTGGTAGTAATTCGGTCAACCCACAGGACATTAATCAAAATTTTATGCCAGGAATTTTTATTTTCCTGCAATTTTTTTTTGATAATGTTGAATAGAATTTTGTTTGAGGATTCAGGTGATCCATTTCATTGTGGGTAGTAGACAGTGGAGTGTCCTAGTTCGACATGGTTTTTATCACAAAAGTCCACCAATTTCTTTGATTTAAATGCTGCAACATTGTCAGTGACATGTTTGTGGGGGCACCCAAACCTGGACAACATGTTTCCTTCTAGAAATTGGATGATGACACTATCTGTGGCTTCTATAGTTGGGATAGTTTCAGTCCATTTTGTAAAGTAATCAGTGGCTATAAAGATCCATTTATGTGTGCCTGAGGAGGTGGGATTAATTTCACCATTGAAATCTAGACCCGACTATTGGAAAGGGACTTAAAATGAAATGGGTTTTAGTGGTAAAGGTAAAATATTTTTCTTTCCTTCAAACATTTGGCATTGGTTGAAAGACGCGAATTTCTTATGCACAACAGTAAACAAGGTGGGCCAATAAAAACCAGCTTTTAAAATTTTATTCGCTGAGGTTTTCCAATAAAAGTGTCCTCCATAGTCTCCTTCATGAAATTCCTGCATGAATTTATCTGCTTCATCTTTCAACAAACTATTTAGCTAGCTACCTACAACATATTTCATTAGGGGAATTTTTAGGTCGAAAATGGGCCTCCTAAGAAAATTATAAAATAATAGTGGAAATATTAAAATAATATTAGATTACATCATCAAATTTTATAGAGAAAAAAGAAAAATCTATTTTTTCAATTCATATTTTCAACTTATCTCCCTATGTCTTTATTCAAATTTCGAGAGGTAACACTCATTGGATGCATAATTTGATTCCTCATTCAATAAGTACCCATGTTGCATACTTTCAATGTACCCTGCTACATGAAAAATGAGAAATACATGAAAAACATAATTGCAATCACGTTTTTTCATGTATTTCTCAATTTTCATGTAACATGGTCAATTGAAAGTATGCAACATGGTACTCCTTGGATGATGAATTAAATTTTTCATCCAATGAGTACTCCCACTCAAAATTTGAGTAAAACCTTAGGGAGATAAGTTGAAAATACGAGTTGAAAAAGTAGTTTTATTATTTTATTATTTTTATTATTTTTACTTTTTTACTCCAAAAATGGCAAGTCATACCCCATGGTTGACATCATCACCTTGAATTTTATTGGTTCTTATAAAGTTTATTTTGCTTGTACATTTTTCTTAGGAGGCCCATTTTAGACCTCAAAATTCCCCTAATTCCAATATAAAATCTAATCTAAATACATAATTTTATGGCTTTTAACTTAATGAATATAGATTTAGTCTTTGTTAAACTAGGAGGAGCTTGTCAATTATGTTGTACAAAAATGATGTCTACATAGCACGGTGAGGTAGTAAAGGCTTTTGATACTTGTGGAGTCACCAACTCTTCCTGTTCATCAAATGAAGCAATAAATTTGATATCACGATCATGAAAATTGGACTCAGCCAATTGTTGACCCTTGATAAGATTGGTTGGTTTTATTTCTATGTCATACTCTAGGATCACAAAAATCCATTTCCCTCTCCTTCCATATGGGTTAGATTTTGTTAGAATATCCCTTACCACAACATTTGGGACAAATGTAATGATATGAGAATGTAAAATATAAAATCTAAATTCTTTTAATGTTTTCACCAAAGAAAATGCTTTCTTCTCCATGATGTTGTAATTTAGTGATGCATCCCTTAAATATCTGATAAGAAAGGCTACAGGCTGTTCATGGCCTTCACTGTTTTTCTGCAATAAAACAAGTGCAATCATATGTTCAGAAGAAAACAAAAAAATCATAAAATCCTTATTAAAGTTTAGGATTATCAAAACATGAGCAGTAGTTAAAGCTAATTTGACCACACTAAAATATTTCTTGGCTTCCGTATTCCATTTAATATCAATTTCCATTTTCCACATGTTTGCAATTAATCTTAGTATTTTTGCCAAATTAGGAATGAATCTCCTAAGAAAATTTATTCTACCACTAAAGGATTGAACTTCTTTCTTGTTTCAAGGAGGACTGATTTTTTGTATGGCCTTAAATCTACTGGGATCAATTCTAATGCCTTCTTTGTAAATAATATGATCCAGGTGGATATTGGTGGCCACCTGCCTATTCCACTTGAACCCCCACCATTTTTTCTTTCATTTTTTTCAGTTTCCTTAATTGTAACACAATTTACTATTTTTAGCAGTTTTTTGGGTCCTAAACTTCCGAAGCTGTTTTGACATTTGAGGCCCTAAATGATTTTTTTGGGAGAAAAGGGAGCAACATGGGTCATTTTGTTGACATCAACAGTTGTAGTCCTCAGATATATCTTTATAATGAGGTATTGTGTCCATCAAACATAGATCATATGCCAAAATTACGTCCCCGGGAAGTTGATGTACCAATTTACCCAAACAAGGCCCATAGTTTTTTCGCTTCATCTCCCAGGGTTAAGTTTTTAGATGTTTAGGGTTTTCCATTGTTTCTCAATAATAAATAGGCCCTCGAGCCTCATTTTAAGACAATTTAGAGACCTGTAGCTGCCACATCTCTTCTCAGAGATAAGCTACCAACGTCCTAGCTAGTTTATTTCCATTATGTCTGCAATCATATTTCAATTATTTGATATTAATGAAATGAAGTGTTATTTCTGCTGCATCTTTGTATTTATGGTTATATTTATATTTTTTGTGTGTTCCTGCATAAATCTGGATCAGTGGTATACAAGCGGTCTACTCTTTATCTATTTTTCTTTGCATGTCCCCAACAATGTCAGGATATAAGGAGTTAGTGATCGATCTGGTTGAACCCTTGCAAGATCAACCTCGCAAACCCTGACGACCTCCCACAGCAGAAGAAAATAAAGACGAGGGAGGAGGAGATCCTATCAAATTATTTCTCAAAGAGACCCTCAAGAAATAAATGAATGCGATGATGGATAACTTTTCCCAGATCCTTCAATGACTTCCCACCAGCGGCGCATCTGCATCGAACAACCACTCTAGAGGAACCACTCCTTTCAAGGTATAGGTAAACTTCGACATTCCTGTATTTGAAGGCGAAATAGATGCAGATGTCGTAGGTATATGGTTGAATTTTCTAGAAGGGTATTTCTTGGTCCATGATTTCTCCGACCGATAAAAGATTACTTTTGTACTCCTCAAAGCCCCCCCCCATGTCAAAGACTGGTGGGAAACCTACTGTGAGCTAAAGGATGAGAGGGAAACCTCTCTGTTCTCAGCCACACCCACTTGTAATTTGTTCCAAGATGACATCAAGGAACAATATTACCTCGTGGGGAGTTATGAGGACAAGTACATCCAATGGACCACACTACGTCATCAAAGGGATCAAGATGTGCATGAGATAACAATTTTGTTCCATACCCTGCATACAAAGTTGGGTATTAACGATTTGGAGAAAAATTGGTGCTCAAGTACCACAGTTGTTTGCATAGATAAATTCAGGAGGAAATGGAGTTACTCGACATTACCTCACTTGGCACAACATATCAATATGCCACGAGCATAAATTTAAGAAGTAGAAGTCAGAATTTGGATCCGCGAATCTGAAGCTAGGGAAAGGTGCCCATGAACTGCAAGACAAGGGGAAAATCTAAACGGGGCGACAAAGAACAACACAACAAAGAAAAATAAGGATATAGAGAAGTGGTGTGAATTTCATAACAACTCCACTCACAAAAAAGCGAGTGTCGGGAAAATAGTCGCTGGTGGCCAAACTAAAGGCATTCGAATCAGATGCATGTTTTGATCCTGAGTCAGAACCGAATAAGGGAAATGAAAAAGGGAATACAATCATTAATGTGGAACCAAGTGCACCATTGCCACCACCAAGATCCAGAAGGAGGAGCTCGATCCAGAGGAGGGGGACCACCTCTACCATTCCCAGATGTGGGTGAAGGGTTCTCCACTGCAATTTCTTGTCGATTGCGGAAGCCAAAAGAACCTCATTTCACCAGAGGTCATGAAGCAGCTTGGCCTACCAACCACAACACACCCGAAACTATATACCATTGGTTGGCTTCTCCAAGGAAGATATCTCCGCGTCCACCAGCAATGTCTCCTTCCGTAGAACATCAAGCCATTCAAAGATGAGGTACTATGTGGTGTTGCTCCTCTTGACATGTCTGATATGTTATTAGGCCAACCATACTTGTGGAAGAGACATGCTGTGAATGAGTCTAGGCCTTGTTCTATTATTATTACATTGGGAAATAAGTTGTACATGATACCAGTGGTAGTACTACCTTCTTCCATCTCTTTAAGTACTGAAAAGAAATGCAGTAAAATTATTTCCCAAACCAGGAAATTTGTTTTCTTTACAATTCGCCCATAGAACAAGAAGAAGATTGTGATTGTAGCCTCCAAACAGGGCTCCCCTACATGGTAGCAGTAGTTGGACAAAGACGTGCAGGAATACAAGGAAATTTTCTCCTCAGTCACAAAGGTTCCTCTACATTGTCAGGTCAAGCACTCCATTGATCTGACCTTAGGTGCACCCTTGCTTGATGTTTCCATACCTCATGCGGCCACACATACAAAATCCACACATGTACTATCTTAGGCTAATAAAGCAACTAGATTTATTGAATGTGTCTAGCACGATTGCCAACAAGTCCACTACATCTTGGAGAAATCCAATGCCAAGTACAAGCAACGATATGATCAACATCGGGTGCCACACAAGTTCCAGATGGGCGACAAAGTTTGGTTGCATTTGCAGAAATAACGCCTTACCGGAGCCCATCGGAATCTCATGCCGCTTCGATATGGGAATTACAAAATCACTAAGGTTATGGGAGATAATTAGTTTGAGATAAGCATTCCCCCATTACTTATCCTGCACCCAGTGTTCAATGTGGACCGCCTTCGGCCATACTTTACATCACTATTGGACACATCCGACATGGCAGAACAACTCACACCAACATAGTTAAACCCAGACTGTATGGAACAAGACAAAAATAATCAGATCATAGGCATATAGACCACAAAGACCCACCAATAGAGGATCGAACTATATTTATTTGTCAAAGCAGGCCATCTCCTTCACCAGGGAAAGTGGCTCACCAATGACTAAGTTCAACAAGAGTTTTCTCATCTCATGGAGGAACTTAACAGAACGGGGACCATTTCTTCCTAAGGGGGGAAGGAATGATCTAGGTAGATATTGGTGGCCATCTACCTATTCCACTTGGACCCAACCATTTTTTCTTTAAGTTTTTTAATTTCCTTAATTGTAACATAGTTTACTATTTTTAGCAGTTTTTTCGGGTCGTGAATATTCAGAGCTGTTTTGAGGCCCTAAACAACATTTTTTGGGAAAAATGGGAGCAAAATTAGTCATTTCCCAATTTTTTAGACATTAAAAGTTGTATTCCTTGGATAGATATTTCTAACGAGGTATTGTGCGCATCAAACGAAGACCATCTTCTAACATCCCCAGGAAGTTGATGACCCAATTTACCCAAATGGGACCCATAGTTTGGCACTTCATCTCCTAGCATTAGGTTTTTGGATGTTTAGTTTTTTCCATTGTTTATCAATAATAAATAGATCCTCGAGACTCATTGTAAGATACTTCAGAGAAGTGTTGTAGGAAACTCCCCCCGTCTCTAACCCTCGAAACGCGGTCCGCACGGAACCGTATGTGATCTGCCATACGAAACACATTTCTAAATTTCTGAAATGCGTTTCCTAAAAAAAAAATGTGCTTCTTGGAAATTATAATCCATAAGGGGGATCGCCGTATGGAAGCACTGTGCTTTAGAGACAGATCCGTACATTTTGCGAGCGATTCTGTACAACTCCATACAGATCTGACTAGTGCAGCTCAAAAAAACGATTTTTTTGATTTTTGACTTTTTTTGAGTTAGAAGGTGGGTTAGTGTCGAGTTAGGGATAGGATGAAACATTTATAAGTTCCATTTCACCTCTCATTTTCTCACTTTTGTTTTTGGAGAGCTTGGAGAAGAGAGGAGAAGAGAGGAGAAGAGAGCTTGGAGAAGAGAAGAGAAAGAGAGGAGAAGACAACTTGGAGAAGAGAGAGTTGAGGAGAGCTTGGAGGAGTGAAGGAGGAGGAGCTTGGAGGAGTAAAGAAGGGCTTCCATCTACAAGAGCTAAAGAGGTAAGTGAAAACCCCAAAATTTCTCATTTTTTTGTCATTGTTTTTTGTATTTTCTCTCCTCCCTTTCCTACACTTTCCCATTGTTTCTTCTTGTACATTTATTTGCAGGTTTTCCACCATCTATATTCATATTCAAGGATGTTTTTTTTTTGGCTTCTATGTATCATTCCACTCTTGGTTTTGATGATGGTAAGGGGGAGTAGAAATAGAAGAGAAGGACATGAAGAAGAACATGAAAGTGGTCCCCATATGAGTGACCCAATGTATGATGAGGAGGAAAGGTTTGGAAAGGAAGGGGATTATGAAAACATTGAATCACAAGAGGGAAAAGCTGCATTGACACCCTTGTGGAACTATGTGACCAAACTTGAAGGGGGAAAAGGTGGTGGAAGCTACAAGTTTTTGTGCCCTCATGGTTGTCATGGAGGAAATCCATATAGTGGTTCATATACCCATGTGAGGAGACATCTTTTTGGGGTGATGGACAGTGATGAAAAAAGGGTGCTGTGGGGATAACAATTTTCCCAAAGGTTCCAGCTGAAAAAAGAAGAAAATACATCCAAATAGAGGAGGTTGTATAACAAAAAAACAAGAAACAAAAAACTCTATATGAATCAAGTGCAACCTATAGATTTGGTAGCTCATCTCCTCATGGTGCTTCTGTAGGCTTTGGAGGTAAAAAAACAATAGCGGATTTCCTTAATGTTGTTGGGAGGGATGATGTGGATGTAAAGATAGTCTGATTTATTTGTGCTTGCAGTGTACCATTCAATGTGCTGTACTCTCCCTATTGGCATGAAATGGTAAAGGGCATCAATGAAGCCCCAAAAGGTTACATGTCCCCCAACTATGAGAAAGCTAGAACAATTTTATTAGAAAGAGAAAAAGGAAAGGTTCAAGTAGCTTTGACACGTTTTACAAATGAGTGGATGGATAGTGGGGTATCCGTTGTATCAGATGGGTGGAAAAATATCAGAAACCAACATTTGATAAATGTTCTTGGTGTGTCTGTTAGTGGTGTAGTGTTTATTACATTTCATGATTCCTCCTCTTTCAGTGCAACTTCCCAAAAAATTGTAGATCTCATATTGCAATCAATCAGAGATGTTGGTCTTAGTAAAGTGGTTCAAGTGATGATAGATAATGCAGACAATGAAGAATTGTTGAGCATACTTATCCATACATATTTTGGTCTGGGTGCTTGGTGCACACATTGAACCTTCTGATGCATGATATTGTGAAGCATAAAGAATGTGGGTGGATTAATGAGCTTTACAAGAGAGGGAGAAAGTCATTAAATTTAGCACATGACATACTAAGGTAAAATACTTCTATGGCACTTACTCCAAGTTGCAGTTGCTTAAACTTGCAAAAACAAGATTTGAAAGTTATTACCTCACCTTTAGGCGGCTAGTGAAAGTGAGACAAGATTTAACTAATATGGTCACCACTGGATCATGGGAAGAAATTAACACTAATAGAGATGGCGCTAATGCAGCCAAGGACACTATTCTTGATATGTTATTTTGGTCACAGGTTAAATATGTTTTGAAATTCACCAAACCAATTTATTACATGATCAAGTTTGCAGATTCAAATCAACCAATAATTGGGGAGGTGTATGAGAAAATGGATAACATGTTGGGGCAGATTAAAGACATTGTTGAGCCTAGAGATATGACCTTGTACAAATATATTCGTGTATAGGTTGTAAAATGACATGATATGATAAATGTTCCATTGCATGCATTAGCATATGTTTTGACACCTAGATACTATAGTCCATCATGGCTTTCAACACCAACACCTAGGGTGTGGGGGGAGCAGGAGAAAACCACACCTAGATCTAGAGGTCCTAGAAAAATATATGATTGCATTGGATAGATTAGTCCCTTATGAGGAGGAGTCACACTTAGTACAAATACAATTTAGCAGCTATATGCTTTCCATTGGTCCATTTGGGAGCATGCATGCTATTACAGATCGAGAGATTTTTTCTTCTATTTATTGGTGGAACATGCATGGAGGTGCTACTCCATTTCTACAGACTTTGGAATTGTGGGTGCTATCAGAGGTGGTAAACACTTCTTCTACAGAGAGGTCTTGGAGCTCTTATTCTTTCATCCACAATGTTAAAAGGAACAAGTTGAGTTTAAATTGGGCAAAGAGCTTGGTTTATGTTCATTACAACTTGCGATTGTTGTCCCATTACTATGATGATGTAAATAATAATAAACACCTTAAGGTTTGGGACAGGTATCTAGAGGAGGCCAATTTGGAGGATGGAGTGTTGCGATTAGAGAAATTAGAGGATGCTCTTATGCATGATGATGATGATCGAGTTGAGATGCCACCCCCCACTGGTCTGTTGCTTCCTAGGTTTCATGGTTCAACACCAACAACAGGGGCTTCATCTTCATCAGTTGTAGTGCCAATGCCACAACTTCCACAACCACCATATTCTTCATTTCCAACACGTGGAGGCCCATCATCACGAAATCTTCGTGGTGGAAGGAGGAAGGATTAGTAGATATTTTCACAATTTACTGCTTTTGTCATAAATTAGACTTGTATGGTTGTTGTGAATTTGAACTTTTTTGTCTTGGTGGTGGCCAAGTGGCCTATTTTGTAAACATTATTATTTGAATTTTGGACATGAATAATGTTGATAGTTGCTCACTTGATAGATAATATGCTTTATGTTTTATAATATGGTTAAATTTTTTAAATGTTTTATGTTTTATAATATACTTAAATGTTTTATCATGCTTAAAAATTTGATGTATGTTTGTAATTGCTAGGATCTAGAATCTAGATGGTTGATGCTCGAATAATTAATTATTGATGTAAAATGGAATCATGGATGTCATATCTATCTTGATTTATGTAAAAATATGCATGTTTTCATGTCTTCTACAACTAATATTGTATATGGGATGTTTGTTTTGAATATAAAAGAAAAAAAATATAAATATAAATAAATAAATAAATATATATATGGTAGACGCTTCCGAAACGCTTCGCTTCCTAAATTTTTGGAAAACGACGCTTCCGTGTCCCCACTTCCAAAAAAACGTTTCCGCTTCGTCCCCAGTTCGTGCAATGTTGGTTCAGAGGCCTATATGCCACATATATTCTTAGAGATAAGCTACCAGCACCCTAGCTAGTTTATTTCCATTATGTCTGTAATCATATTTTAGTTATTTGATATTAATGAAATGAAGTGTTATTTCTGTGCATCTTTGTATTTATGGTTATATTCATATTTAGTTGCATTCCTGCATAAATCCATCTCAGTGGTATCAGAGCGGTCTACTCTTTCTATGTTTTTTTTTGCATGTCTCCAACGAGGTAAGGGTAAAAAGAGTTAGGGGTCGATCTGGTTGAACCCTTGCAAGATCAACCTTGCGAACCCTGACGACCTCCCATGGAAGAAGAAAATAAAGGTGAGGGAGCAGGAGATCCTATCAAATTATTGATCAAAGACGCACTCAAGAAACAAAGGAATGCGATGATGGATAAATTTTCCCAGATCCTTCAATCGCTTCCCACAGGTGACGAATCTGCATCCAACAACCACTCTGGAAGCACCACTCCTTTCAAGGTACATGTCAACTTCGACATTCCTGTATTTGAAGGCCAGATAGATGCAGATGTCGTCGATAGATGGTTAAATTTGCTAGAAGGGTATTTCTTGGTCCATGATTTCTCTGACCGAAAGAATACTAATTTTTCACTCTTCAAAGTCGCCCCCGATGTCAAAGACTGGTGGGAAACCTACTGTGAGAAAAAGGATGAGAAGGAACCCTCTCTGTTCTTTGCCGCACCCACTTGGAATTCATTCCAAGATGGCATAAAGGAACAATATTACCCCATGGGGAGTTATGAGGACAAGTACATCCAATGGACCATGATGTGGCAATAAAGGGATAAAGATGTGCATGAGTTGACGAATTTTTTCCATACCCTACGCACAAAGTTGGGTATTAAATATTCAAAGAAACATTTAGTGCTCAAGTACTGCAGCTATTTGCACATATACATTTAGGAGGAAATGGATTTCCTTGACATTACCTCACTTGGCATAACATATAGATATGCCGCCATGATCGAGCACAAATTTAAGCAGAAGAAGTGAGACATTGGATCCGCGAATCCGAAACCAGGGAAAGGCGCCCCTGAACTACAAAACAAGGGGCAAAGAAAAAACGGGGTGACTCAGAAAAAAACCACAAAGAAAAAGAAGGACATGGGGAAGTGGTGTGAATTTCATAATAGCTTCACCCACAACACAAGCGAGTGTCAGGCCAAACAGTCGCTGGTGGCCAAACTTAAGGCATCCAAATCAGATGCATGTTTTCATCCCGAGTCATAACTAGACAAGGGAAATGAAAAAGGGAAGAAAATAATTGATGCGGAACCCAGTGCCACCATTTCCATCACCAAGCTCCAGAGGGAGAGCTCAAGGATCCAAAGGAGGGGAGTGCCTCTTCCATTCCCAGATGTGGGTGAAGGGTTCTCCACTGCAATTTCTTGTTGATAGTGGAAGCCAAAAGAACCACATTTCAGTAGAGGTTATGAAGCGACTCGACCTACTGACAATAACACACCCACAACCATATACCATTAGGTGGCTGCACCAAGGAAGATATCTCCGCATCCGACAGTAGTGTCGCCTTCTGTACAACATCAATCCATTCACGGATGAGGTACTGTGTGATTTTTCTCCTCTTGACGTGTCTGATGTTTTGTGAGGCCAACCATACTTGTGGAAGCGACATGCTGTGTATGAGTCTACGCCTCATTCTGTTATTATTACTTTAGGAAATAAGTTGTATAGGATACCGAAGGTAGTACCATCTTCTGCCATCTCTTTAATTACTGCAAAGAAATGCAGTAAAATTATTTCGCAAACCAGGATTTTTTTTTCATTATGATTCACCCATAGGGAAAGAAGAATATTGTGGCTACAACTTCCAAATAGGGCTCCCTTTCACGACAGTAACAGATGGAAAAAGACGCGTAGGAATACAAGGAATTTTTTTTCTCAGCCACAAAGGTTCCTTTAGACTATCAGGTCAAGCACTTCATTGATTTTACCCCAGGTGCGCCACTGTCTAATGTCTGATGTTGCCATACCTCTTGCGACCACACATAAAAAATCCACACAAGTACTGTCTGAGGCTAATAAAGGAACCATATTTATTGAATGCGTCCAGCACAACTGCTAGCAGGTCCACGACATCTTGGAGAATTGAAATACCAAGTACAAGCAGTGACATGATCAAAATCATGTGCCACATAAGTTCCAGGTGGGCGACAAAGTTTGGTTGCATTTCCAGAAAGAACGCCTTACTAGATCCCATCAATAGCTCAGGGCACTTCGATATGGGCATTACAAAATCACAAAGGTTGTGGGAGATAATTATTTTGAGCTCAACATCCCCCCATTCCTTGTCCTACACCTAGTGATCAACATGGAGCGCCTTCGGCCATACTTTCCACCACTACTGGACACATCCGACATGGCAGAACAAATCACACCAATAGAGTTATACCCAGACTGCATGGAAAAAGACACAACTGATCAGATCATGGACACATATATCATGAACAATCGCCAGCAGAGGATCCAACTATATCGATTTTTCAAAGCAGGTCATCTCCTTCACCAGGGAAAGTGGCTCACTATGGACCAAGTTCAATAGAAGTTTCCTGATATCATGGAGGAACTCAACGCAATGGGGACAATTTATTCTTAATGGGGGAGGAAGGATCCAAGCAGATATTGGTGGCCACCCGCCTATTCCACTTGGACCCCACCATTGTTTCTTTCAGTTTTTCAGTTTGCTTAATGGTAGCAAAGTTGACTATTTTTATCAGTTTTTTGGGTCCTAAACTTCCGGAGCTGTTTTGAGGCCCTAAACGACGTTTTTTGGGAAACACAGGAGTAACATGGGTCATTGGATGATGTTGTTGACATAAAATGTTGTAGTCCTTAGATATATATTTCTAATGAGGTATTGTGCACATCAAACAGAGATCATATGCCAAAGTTGCGTCCCCGGGAAGTTGATGTACCAATTTATTGAAACGGGGCCCATAATTTTGGCGCTTCATCTCCTAGGGTTAGGTTTTTGGATGTTTAGGGTTTTCCATTGTTTCTCAATAATAAGTAGGCCCTAGAGACTCATTGTAAGATAGTTCAGAGGCCTGTATCCTCCACATCTCCTCTCAGAGATACGATACCAACTCCCTAGCTAGTTTATTTCCATTATGTATGTAATCATATTTCAGTTATTTGATATTAATGAAATGGAGTGTTATTTATGCTACGTCTTTATATTTATGGTTATATTCATATTTTTTTGCGTTCCTGCATAAATCTTTATCAGTGGTATCAGAGCGGTTTTCTCTATCTTTGTTAATCTTTGCATGTCCCCAACGAGGTCAGGGTATAAGGAGTTAGGGCTCGATCTGGTTGAACCATTGCAAGATCAACCTTGCAAATGTCGACGACCTCCCATGGCGGAAGAAAATAAAGATGAGGGAGTAGAAGATGCTATCAAATTAATATTGGGGTATATAATATTGGGTTTAATATTAAATTTTTTAATATTAAGGTTTATAATATTAATCCCAGGGTTTATAATGTTGGATTTTATAATTTTAGGACTTATAATAATTGATTTAATTTAGAGTTTAATATTGTTATGTTGGAATGGTTCATAAATCTATATTATGTATAAAATATATTGATAGCTATATTAATATGTTAATAAATGCATATTACTCATTAAGATGATGGTGAAGGATAAATAATTATTATTAGTAATAACCCTATACTATTAATATATTATGTTAATTTTGTTATTGTTATATATATGTATGTGGTTGTTATTATTTATATACTTATTAATAAGTACAAATAATCAATCACTAATAGCCACATTAACACTACAAATCTAATAATTATTAATATGGTTGATAAATTCCTATCGGCATATATCAACTACGTTTACTAATGTGGTTTTATATGTGCTTCATATACGCCTATCAACACATATCAACCACATTGGTAAATGTAGTTGCGCTACTAATTATTTCAAGGGGGAGAAGTTAAATGATTAAAAATAATAAATAACTAGTTATTATTTAATTATTTATATGGGTTTTTGGGTTATTTTCAAGTGGTGAACAATAATAATTTAGGAAAAATGTTTCTCTAAATTATTTCCTAAGGCAAAAGAGAGTTTTAATGTATAAAACCTATACTACATCGTTCATTTCAATAATCTTAGTGGAAAATGGTTAGGTAATCACTTTTTAAGTGATAACACGTGTCATTAAAGATCAAATAGTATGACTCTAAAAATACCTTAAAATTCCATAATTTTTTAAATATGAAATTAATGCTAGATATTACAAGTAAAAAAAAAATTAAAACTAGATATTACAAGAAAACAAACTTTAATATTCTATTTTTTTTCACGTACGACATTATACATTAAATATCATAACTAAAAACAAAATCTTAAAAATCAACACCTAAATATATCTATATCTATATATATATATATATATATATATATATGATGCCAGGATATGGGTTAAATCCGATCCTCGCATATAAACCAGGGTGTTTCCTTCATTTGAAACACTCGTCTAATTCTTCGTTAATAAAACAAATTGCAGTTTAAAATATACATACAGGAAAGAGAGCTATAAAAAACATAAATACACTGATGTACAATAACACAAGAAATATTCGGCCAAATATTACAACGAATGGCCTTTTGGTTCTCGACCCTTTACACAAAGCTCTCAACCCATTCCTTACTCTCTCTGTATTCCTCACTTCCTCACCTCCTCACTTGGTTTTCATCCTCACACAATCCTCCTATTTATACATAAATATGAATATACTCCACTTCATAAATTCCTCCACACAAATCTCAACTAAAATCCAATTTAGATTTATCTTATTTTGGCCTCAACTAAGTCCCGTTTATGGAATTCCTAATCCTTAGATTATCTACCTAATTCCATTCCCTCATATCCTTAATTATTTAAGGAATATTTACAATAATCCTCACATTTATATTTTCTCTCCTAATTTATTAAATTTGAGCAAAATAATTAATAAAATAATTAAAACATCTCACCCCCCTAAATTACATAAATGAATAATAAAATTTAAGCTTGATGCTCCTGCATCAGACTCCCAAGGTTGAAAATAAGCATGATATCCGGATCATGTGTTTCATATCTTTGTCTTCCTGGATCCCATACCTTGTTCTGCAATTTCCCATTTGTTGCTGCCTTGGTTTGTTGTTTTTCTTCAGGTCTCCACACTTTATGTTGCATTGCCCCACTGGCTATTCTTTCACAGTCTTCTGCTGTCTTCCTCTTGCTGTTGCTTCTTTGTTTTACTGCTGATGTCTTCTTCTGGGATACTTTCGTCATTATCCTCCTTATTAGTTCAATTTCTCTGTCCAATAGATCTTTTGTCTATTGTGTACTTTCACCTCTTGATTTTTGAATGTTTATACTTACTGCCGCCCTTTCATCCTTGCCCTCTTGTTTATTGTTGTCTTGCACCTTCACATTCTTCATTTCCCAATATTGAAATTGAGATTCCTCTTCATGCCTTGAATCTTGATTTTCTAGCAATCTAATCTCTCGGTTCCATGGATTACATATTTCCACAGAAAATTGTTCCTTTTCTTTCACTTGTGTCAAATTTCCTTCAGCATCTGCAATAAAACCTGTATTCACAAACAATCATTAAAATAAAAAACATAAGGCCTCAGTGCCTCTTTATCCTCTGGCAACATTTCAGTATGTTGCTCTGAAATTTCCTCTTCCATCAGCACATCAGTATGTTGATTTAAATCCTCTATGAGACTATCACCTAGTCCCTCCTCCATATCATCTGTATCAAGAATGTCTCCCTGTTCCGTTTCACAATAATGAACTTCTTTGATTCACTGAATCATTCCTACATCCTTATCCTTTGCTTCCTGATTATTATTCAAGACAATTTCTTTGTCTTCCTCTTTCAGCAACTCACCCTAAGCATAGATCCTCTGCTTTTCTAACTTTCTTCTTTGAAGATCTAACTTTCTATATAGCTCAACAATATCAATTGGAGTAGAACTTGGAAACTTTACACAACTTTGCATAACTTCCCTTGCTGTTGACCAATCATCAGATGGCCCTTCTTCCTCTGCTTCAATACTCTGCTGGTTATTCCCAGCTTAATCCTTCTTCTGGAAATCTTCCTGAGTTGTCCCGATTTCTGTTCCATCACATTGTAAAATTCCGTCAGCAAATTCACTAAAAAAATACATTTGTTTACCTCCTTGGAATATCTCTTCAGCATTTCCTTTATGCTTCTACTCCATAATAGCTTCAACTGACTGTCTTAACCCAACCAAGATTTCTTCCTGCTGTAAAAAATCAATACCTTCCTTCTCTGAAAGGATTTTTCCATCAGACTTTACCTCAAGAGTTTCATTCTTCTCTGTGACAGTTTCACTAGATTGTTCACCATATTTCGCACATCCTGCAAACATACATAAACTGTGAGATTTAAAAATACAAGGCTTCATAGCCTTATCTGCTTATTTCGCCCACACATCTTCAGATTCTTCCGAACTATCCCAATATTTCATGAGATCTTCCTCATTGATCTCTTCACCCAGAATTTCACCCTGTTCTGGGCCACAAATGGAAACATCCATTTTTAACTTAGCCTCTCTAAGTTCTTTACACCTCAACATCTGCTCGAGCCTCCTCAGCTCTTCTGCCAACTGTATGTTTACCTGCTTTTCCCTCTTTGCGTGTAGCCTCTGCCACTTTACTGTCTTCCTCATGGTCCAACCATGTGTCTGGTCTTTCACATTTTTATGCAACAACTCAATTAACAATTCAAGGTGAACTGTTATCTCAACCTTCTCCCGCTCATAATCTTCATCTGTCAACTGTTCACATATGCCACTTAGCTTGGCATTTCCCTTCTTCTTCCCTCTGCTGTGGTCTTCATCAGATCTTTGGAAATGACTGACACCAGTCATATTCTCTTCTTTTGTGAACTTCATCTTTTCACGTGTGGATCTCATTCAATCCACCTTTTAGCGATCCTTCACACTTGTCGTTCATAAAAAAATGCAAGTTCTCTTCCTGCGCTTGGCTTCTCTTGGTTCTCTATCTTGGAACCAATCTCTGGCAACCCTCTTGCCTCACTTTGCTACAAACAACAATTTAAGTAATTCATAGGTTACAATGACCAAAATATTTGGGTGTCGGGCTCTGCTGATCATGCACCCAATTACATTCAGAATTTTTACTTAGCTTACGACTCTTTGACTTCAGAATTACACCAATTCTTCATCTTGGATGAAAATACTCAATATTCACTCAAACTATCCAAACTTTAATTTGACTTTAACATCTGTTTTGACTTCAAGTTTTTCCCAATAATCATAATAGTGGATAATTTGACTTAATTCAAGTTGTACAATCCTCCAACAAACATAAACCCCTAATACATCTTTAGGATGTAAAATCTTCACTCCCTTTCCTACTTCATTCTTACGACAAATCATCAGTTTGCCCTTATCATGGTACTGAAGTCTTTAGTTGAAATGAAATTCAGCTTTTCAAGATTTATTTTAAGGTGGAAATAAATAAACCATTCAATCTTCAACGTTCAAAAACACCTTCCTGAATTATCATACCCATGCTCCTGTTAAGGTTATTAATAAACCTTCTTCTCTGTAGTCTCAATTCTCTGGTTTCCACTCTTCTGTGGCGTCTTGGTCACTATGCACATTCACATTCCATTCATTCAACTCGCTCACCTTCTTAACGCAACCGGTTTCCCTATACTTTCATGCACCATACAATTGCACATTATAAATTCACATCTCTTCACCTATGTACAAAGAACAAGCTTATTCATGTTTTCAACCTCTTCGACGAATAATGTACAAGTCATTCATTGTAACCATCTTGACTAACACCTCCTTAGGCACCGTCCCATGATGATAAAACAAGGATTCTACAAAAAAACTCGAACCGCACAGAAATTCAGTTCCGAATGGTAACGGAGGCTGAAAAATACAAGAACTTGTATGTACACACAGAACAAAAACCCATGGTTTTGTTGCGCACTCTGCATGCAACCAAATAATCGAATTACTGCAATAAAATATGGTGAATTAAGGAAATGTGAATTTCAATGAATACACATAAATAATAAGTGCATTTTTGGAAAAAACGAGGCAGAATCAAACCACCGATATGATCTAATTTTATCAAGTTCTTATTTCTTCCATTTCAACTTTGTATGTTGAGTGACCTTGAGGTGAACCTTTTAAATCGAAGCGGCTATGTATGTGCAACTCTGAGCAAAACATGTTACCCATAACTATAAAACGGACTTTATGCCCTCCTGCTTCATTTCAGATTCTGCATTGTCTTTATCATAAACCGATCATCATGAAATAGATGAAAAAAACACTACCACTCTTTCCTGGAATGAGAAACTCTCGCAGTGCATCGTTTCCACAAATAGAAAGCATGTAGTCAGCAATATCAATTTTGAAAAGTTCACAAAGATTCCTGAATACCATTGGTCCGTAATATTATCATTTGAAGTCAACAGATTGACGAGGAGAGGTGGATGTAGAGTCCTTAATGCTGCAAAGAAACTACATATACATACTCCAAATGTCTAAAACACTTCACGTTTCAGACGGTCGATCTTCTGGATAACAGATTGATGCCTTATGCATTCACTATCCCAACAACGAGCCTTCTAACAGCTGTACGAGTAGTGCACTCTGTCAAGAAATTCCGATATGAATCCTTGCTCTGCTCATACAATTCCTTCAATGGTAGAGGGAAACCCAAAAAACTGGCAAAGTAGAATAGATTTTTAGGGATCGTTGCCTCCACGCCTTTTGTTCACAAAGCTGTTAATGCAGTGTTTGGTGGCTCAGATTAATCGAACCCTTCGCACACGTTCTGAGCACAAAGGTGTGCTATTTCGATTCCAACTTGTCACACTGATCTTCCACGATAACAAGGACAACCCACTTCAAATCACAGTGTTTTGGTTTTCACCCTCATGTGATAATATTTAAGTCGATAATCAACAATGCTATCCAGTCCAGTCCCTAACTCCAATCTAGATGGATCGTACGACATTTTTCCTCAAACAGTGGAAAATGCGCAGAACCAAGATTCTCCACAGGCAACAACATAGATGTACTTTGATGCAGCAAAAGTGCATATTTCACAATTGCGTGGATCCTGTGGGTTATGGGTCCACGATCCGAGAAAAATTATTCATTACGCAGCAATAAAATTCATCAATACGTCCTAGACTAACTCTCGAGCATGCACATGACATTCTTCTCAAATTACATCTCGGGTCTGTTTATAATCGTACAACTCCTCCACACAATGTACGCTTACGATCCGCCAATAGATACAAACTCTCTTATTCTCTGCTACTGTGTACAACAGGATCAAAAATTAGGTTAATATGGTTGACATTTCATTGGATGTGCGCTTTCCTCCCAAAATCCATCAATCACAATTCTTTGGGAGGTGATTTATCCTCATAACCCAACTAGAAGTAAACGAATCCCTACTGTCATGGAACTGAATGGCGGGACGCTATATATTATTATGTCCAATATCCAATTCCTTGATAGATATCACTGATCACTGATCTGGAAAGAGTGCAATTTCAATTTCCCCCAAGGACTTTCCCTTTGTTTCCATGACATTCCTTTTAACGAATATCACAGTTGTTATGCATATAAATGCAAAAAGGAATACCAAACTTGGGCTCCAAAATGTTTTAGAAACTCCTGAAACAATAAACCTACAATACAATTGAAAACCCAATGTACACACATACAACAAGCCATAGATTTTGCACGAATTCATTTAGGAAATATTTCAGGAAGTAGTAATGTTGGCATTGGTCTAGCTCCCATTGCAAACGCGAACATAAACAACAATGTTCCACCAACTGAGAGAATAACATTTACAAGAGCTGATCCTACCAGGCTTGCTCCAACCACTTGAATTGCCATTGTCACAACCATGCTAATAAGGCTCTGATACAAAACGATGCCAGGATACGGGGTTAAATCTGATCCTCGCATATAAAACAGGGTGTTTCCTTCATTTGAAACACTTGTCTAATTCTTCGTTAAGAAAACAAATTGCAGTTTAAAATATACATACACGAAAGAGAGTTATAAAAAACATAAATATACTGATGTACAATAACACAAGAAATCTTCGGCCAAATATTACAACGAATGGCCTTTCGGCTCTCGGTCCTTTACACAAAGCTCTCAACCCATTCCTTACTCTCTCTGTATTCCTCACTTCCTCACCTCCTCACTTGGTTTTCATCCTCACACAATCCTCCTATTTATATATAAATATGAATTTATTCCACTCCATAAATTCCTCCACACAAATCTCAACTAAAATCCAATTTAGATTTATCTTATTTTGGCCTCAACTAAGTCCCGTTTATGGAATTCCTAATCCCTAGATTATCTACCTAATTCCATTCCCTCATATCCTTAATTATTTAAGGAATATTTACAATAATCCTCACATTTATATTTTCTCTCCTAATTTATTAAATTTGAGCAAAATAAATAATAAAATAATTAAAACATCTCACCCCCCTAAATTACATAAATGAATAATAAAATTTAAGCTTGATGCTCCTACATCCATATATATATATATATATATATATATATATATATATATATATATATATATATATATATATATATATATATATATATATATATATATGATGGTTACCGTCCATTAAGACCAATGCGATTTATCAAACCTTAAGAGAGGAGAAAGAATCTAAGTTTGATTCTTCAAAATCTTGTTTCTATGGTCAAAGAGAAGGAAAATAAGTGCTCCAAGATTCGCTATAGGTGGGTTGGTTTAATAGGTCAAGAAGATTGGAAGTGTGGTAGATGGTAGGGAATTGAGAGTGAATGTGAGTAAGAGTCGGGCAGTCTAAAAGGAAGTGTTTTTCATCTTCCACCTGCTTAGAATCGAAAATCTGACAGATTGTATCGTTCCAAGGGGTCCTGGGAATAGACCATCGTCCGGTCTCACTCCGAAACTCATGGGAATTAGTTCTTATCTTAGCGATGTTCATTTTTTTCTTATTTTTGGACAACACAGAGAGATAATTCCGATGATCAAGGGTGTGGTTGATCACTTCCTTATAGTATCCTAGCTTCCTTTTACCCTCCAGCTCTTAATCCTCCCATAGTTTGTCCTTAAACTTGGAGGTAATAGTATTTTTGATATTATATTTTCTTCCCATACCGACCTCCTCCTTAATTCCTCAATGGTTGAGCCAGGACTGAGCATCCTTATGCCACCTGCGCTTGAGGCGAAGGTGAGGTTTTGACTATAGTTAAAAGCAATTTCAGGGAGCCTTTTTGAGTCTATGTTGTTAAGCTTCTTCTTATACTTCAGATATCTAAACATAGCCGTATATTAAAATTTAATTTATTTATATTTGTAACTTAACTGTATAAATATATGAACATTTATATATTATTATATATAATTACATAATTAGTGATGAATAAATAATAAATTATGATTATAATTATGAAAATTTAAGTAAATAATTTTTTGAGATATAAATATGTTAAAATTTATATATTATTATATAACTATAATCATAAATAAATAAGTTATAATAATTTAAACTATAATTATTAAACATTTATTAAGTTTTAGATTTTAGATTTTTTGTGATTCATAGCGTAAAAGAGAATCTATTTCGAATTAATAAGATCATTAAGATTTGTTTGACGTTTCACACCAAATAATGCGGTTTATCTTCATTTAGTTGGTTCATTTTCGGGACAAACCATATTAGTTGGTTCGAAATATCTGTCCTATAAAACACATTAGTTGGTTCTAAACATCAACCAAATCAATTTTATTTATTTACTTATATTTTAAGTAATTTTAATTTTTGATTGTTTGAGTATTATTTTCAACTTTGTGTTTGTGTTCAATTTAATTTTTTCTTTATAAACACATTTTAAATAAGATTAAATTCTCACTAACACATTTTAAATAGGATTAAATTCTCACTCAATACATTGGAATATTATTTTCATGTTATTCAATTTGATTTTTTTTTTCATGAATTTAAATGAATAAATTCGATTTGGTTTTAGGTTCATTGAATTTCGAATTTCAATGTTGAAATTTGTCAAACGCGGCAACATAGCTTAGCATCACTCTTCCCCACAATAATTTCATTGCAATCCCATTCATTAGTTTTGTTTTTGTTTTGCTTCTTGCTTTTTTCTTTTTTTTTTTAATTTAATATATATATATATATATATATATATATATATATATTTTTAAATTATATTAATAATTTTTAAATTTTCTTAAATAATAATAATAATTTTTGAAATTAATTTTATTTTTAAATTTAATTATATATTTGTTTTAAAATTAATTAATAAATTTTTTGAAATTATTTTAATTTTTTAATTTAATTATGATGATGATGGTGGTTAACGTCTATTGAAACCAATTTTTGGTTTATGTAACCTAAAGAAAAGAGTTATTTAATTTGATTTAAGATTTTAAAATTAATTAATAATTCTTTTTTGAATTATTTTAATTTTTAATTTTATTTGTTTGTTTTTTTAAATTTTATTTATTTATTTATTTATTTGTTTTAGTGTTTTTTCTTAATTAATTAATTAATTTATTTTTGAATTTTAAAAGTTTTTTTCATATATATATATATATTGCAAAATTGCATGTTTTAGTTTTGTTGAGAATAAAAAGTGATTTTTGTTTATTTATTTATTAAAATTTTTTTTTTCACTAAAACATTTTTAATTTTTATAATGTAAATTATTAAAAAAATAAATAAATAATAAATACACAAAACTTGTCTAATCCTACTTTGAAATTTATTACAAATTTTAAAAACTACAACTAGAAAAATTTTAAGCCCTAATTTCTATGGTTTTATATAATAATAATATTTGGTATTTAATGGTATGGTTGAAAAATATATAAATTTAGTGTAGTTTAAATATCTGAATATTTCACACATAAAATAATGGTTTTTTTAAAATGATTTCGACTAAAATTTGGTAGATTTTTTTGGAAATCTAGGTTGAATTTTAGAATTTTATGTGCTTCAGGGGTTCTTAAGGGTGCTGAATTTGTTTTCAACATTAAAATAAAATAAAATAAAATACTCCTAGTTTCATAGTTTTTGCAAAAAAACTGATCCAATTATGACTAGAAAATTGTAGTTGGGCAACATCGTTGCCTACTTAGACAAGTTGTTTACATTTTAACCCTAAAAATAAGGGGTGATGTTGCATCACCACTATTGCTTTTCAACGTGGTTTCTCATATTTTTATTAATCATGATATTTGGTTTTTAATGCCATTGTTGTTTTTCATATTTTTCAAAATGAGCATGAAAGTCACGATTTGATGCACCCTCCAAAAAAAAAAGAATTCTAAAAAGTTGATAACATTATTATGATAAAAAATGAGTACAATAAAAGAAGGCATAAAATCAATTAATAAAGTTGTGGAGATGTTGAACCAGTTATCTATGTTTGAAAATTTGTTAATTGTTATATTAAGAAACTTCATGTACATTATATTGTGTGTAACTGAGTATGTAATGTATTATCACTATAAATTAATATAATGTGATCTTTAAATATATTTTATTCTTATATGTAACTATATTTTATTCTTATATGCAACTTTTTGTATGTAATATTTCTTGATTGCTACTCATTGCACTAGAGGCCCATTCTGCAGCTTAGTATGAGGGAGATGTGTAAGTTTGTCTCTCCAATGAAATTTCACTAATATTGACCAAAATAAAAACCTAAAAAAAAATTAAAAATTAAAATCTAAATAATGTCATTTTAAACAATAACTTACATAACTATATAAATAAACAAATAAAAAATCATTAAAAATAAACTTAAACAATATAGATTTAAAATATGAAGAGGAAAGAGATATGCTAAATACATATAAATATAACAATAACTTACATAACCATACAAATAAACAAATAAAAAATCATTAAAAATAAATTTAAACAATATAGTTTTAAAATATGAAGAGGAAGGAGATATGGTAAATACATATAAATATAAATAAACTAGAGGTATGGTAAATAAATAAAACCTCTTTATATACTTAATCCACATGTATGGTAAATAATTAAAAATATAAATAAACTAGAGGTATGGTAAATAAATAAAACCTTTTTATATTTACTGCATAGACCTCTTTATATTTACAAAAACCCAAAAAAAGGTTTTATTTAGGTGAAGCCTATGTGCCAAATACTATGGGACAAATACCATATTGATAAAAGAGGTATGGTAAATAAATAAATAAATATAAAATAGGATTAGAAATCAACATCTAATTATATACCAAGCCTATGAGTCAAATACCATGGACCAAATTATTATTAATACCATGAAAAAAAACATTATTAACCCTAATATTAATAATATTATTATTAAATCTAATATTCATATTAATATATGATAGTAATAATATTATTAAATTTAATAACTTTAGATTAATACAATATTAATTTTTTTATACTATAATATATATTAATATATCATGATATATATTTTAATTCTAGATATATATGGGAGGGAGGAACAAAGACATATGATAGATGTGGAAAAATAGGGGGAGCAACAAACGGAGATAAACTGAAGGAGAGGGGAGAGGAGGAATAAAGAGAGAGAGGGAGAGGAGTGAGAGAGGTAGAGAAGGGTAAGAGAGGGAGAGGGAGACATAAAGGTGTAGGTGGGAGAGAGAGAAGGAGAGAGGGAGGGAGAAGGAAATAGGATTGAAAGGTAGAGAGAGGGAGACACAGAGAAGGGGGAAGAGAGAGGGAGGTAGGAGAGAAGGAGGGATAGAGAGATAGAGTTGGAGGAGGAGAGAGGGAGGGAAGAAGAAATACATAGAGAGTGAGAAGTGGAGAGAGAGGGTGTGACAATGGAGAGATGGAGAGAAAGTGTGTATTTTTAGGGGTGCGATAAAGAGACATAGAAGAAGAGATGGAGACAAGGGGGGAGAGAAGGAGAGAGAAGGAGAAAGAGAATGACATAGTAACATAGTTGGAGAGAGAGATAGAGTGATGGGGAAGAGAGAGGATTAGAGGGAAAAGAGAGAGAGAGAGAGAGAGAGAGGGGGGCGGGGGGGGGGGAGAGGGAGGGCGGTGAGAGATAGAGAGGAAAGACAAGAGAGATGAAGAGAGTGATGGGGAAGAGAGAAGATTTTAGGGGAAAGAGAGAGAGAGAGAGAGACGGGGGAATAGAGAGGGAGGTAGGACAAGAGAGAGGACTTGAGAGATAGGAGGAGCGAGGGAGGGATAGAGAGATGGAGTTAGAAGGGGAAAGACGGGTGGAAGGAAGAAATACATAGAGAGTGAGAAGTGGAGAGAGAGGGAGTGACAAGGGAGAGATAGAGAGAGAGTGTTTATGTTTGGGGGTGAGATTAAGAGAAAAAGAAGGAGATATGGAGAGAAGGAGAGAGAGAGACATATAGTAACAAATTTGGAAGGTGAAGAGAGAGAGAGAGAGAGAGAGAGAGAGAGGTGGGAGAGAAAGGAAGAGAGATAGGATGTGAGAGAGTAGAGAGAGGTATGGAAAGAGATATGGATATGAAGGGGGAGAGAGAGGGAGGTAAGATGAACAAAATATAGAGAGAAATGTTGAGATAGAGATAGAGGGAGTGATAAGGAAGATGGAGAGAGAGCGAGAGAGGAAAAAATGAGGGAAGATAGATAGAAGCGGGGGAGAGGGAGGGAAGGGGAAGAGAGAGAGAGAGAGAGAGAGGGAGAGGGGGAGGTAGTGATAGATAGATGGATTGGAGAAAGACAATGTATGTTTTTGGGTTGATATAGAGAGAAAAAGGGAGATAGAGATATAGATGGAAGGTAAAGAGAAAGAAAAGAGAGATGGAGATAGGGAGGGAGGAACAAAGAGATTGATCGATATGGAGTGAGAGAGTGTGTGCATTTGCAGGGGTGAGATAAAAAGACAAAGAATGAGAGATGGAGGGAGATATAGATATAGATGAAGGGGGGAGAGAGGGAAGAATATTTCTTGCACTAGATGCATTGATTTCAGTGTAGATGGTGATTTCTAATCCTATTTGAATGCTTGCATTGAATGCATTGATTTTAGTGTAGATGTTGATTTCTAATGATATTTGGTTACTTGCACTAGATGCATTGATTTCAATGTAGATGATTTCTAATCCTATTTAATTGCTTTTACTAAATGCATTGATTTTAATGTATATGGTGATTTCTAATCCTATTTGATTGCTTGCACTAGATGAATTAATATCATTGTATATGTTGATTTCTAATTGTATTTGAATATTTGCACTAGATGCATTGATTTCAATGTAGATGATTTCTAATCCTATTTGATTGTTTGCACTAAATGCATTGATTTCAGTGTAGATGGTGATTTCTAATCCTATTTGATTGTTTGCACTAGATGCATTGATTTCAGTGTAGATGTTGGTTTCTAATCCTATTTGCTTACTTGCACTAGATACATTGATTTGTGTGTAGATGTTGATTTCTAGTCCTATTTTATTACTTGCATTAGATGTATAGATTTCAACGTAGATGTTGTTTTCTAATCTTATCTTATTTATTGCATTATATGCATTTACGTCGCCTAGATCCAAATCCAAATACTGTCTTAGATCGAGATCGAGAGTCAGTAGCATTCCTTCCAGTCAAGTAAAACGTCAGATTACTTAGGAATAATGGTTGATGAGGCAATGGGTAAAGAGAATGGGAGAACTAATAATGGTCAAAGTCCCCTTACCTTCATTATAGTGGCACCCTTAGCTTGCTTCATTGATTTCAATGTATATGTTGATTTATGATTTGATGTAATTGGATGTATGATGGTACATTAATTTTAAAGTCATTTGATTAATAATGTCCATTGATTTCAGTGTAAGCACATTTACAATGTACATTGATTTTTGTGTTATAGTAATTAAACCTAGTAAGATTAGAGAGCAAGAGAGACAAGGTATGATGTTTACTACAACAACTAGAGCTCAATATTTAAATGGTTTACCATTTCAACTGTCATTTTCATATAATTGATAGTTTTTCTTTGCCACACACGACTGAAACCAACCTAGATCCATCTTAACTTTGGATCTATGTCCAGAGAGATCAAAATCTCTCGAGGTGCAAAAATTTTCTCAAGTTTTGCAGTCACAAAAGATGTTTGCACCTCAAGAGATTTGATCTCTCTCGACACTTGATAGATCCGGAGTTAAGATGGATCTAAACTGGTAATACCCACATTTGATATCAGAACTAAAAATAATTGAGCTAAATGAACCATTAATTATTGTCTTCACCCCATAGAGATCGGTATATCGTTGTAGTCAATTATTAGATTATTGAACCCACGGTTGTGATCCATATAAATTCTTTTTAAGTGGTGTGTTTGAAGAGAGAGAGGCTGGTTGCATACTCAGAATGGCTCATGAAAAATTTAGAAATATCCATAAATTTTTGTTGAGGTGGAAATGAAGACAACTTGCAAAGTAGGATCGAGAAACATTTCCAGCCATGAAACAGAATTTGTATAACATCAACATTGAAGGGCAAGTACATGATCTGTTAAGTGGCGAGTTGAGGTTGCATGGAAGGAAAGAAACTGCATCGACTCATTGAAAGAGTTATAGAATGGCCTATTTCCATCGTGGAAGATGATCTTGTATCTCTCCAGTAGAGATGATCACATTTATAACTATAGAAAATTCAAAGACTGAAATTGCTGCCTTGTTTTGTCTAGATGCTCAGTTTGCAGTTAGGTTCTTATTCTTCTTGTCACGGCATTGTACAGAAAAAATTCTATTGTGTATTTAGCTTTGTACAGCCATGTTGTGGATTACAAAGTATGACCTGACATTCTACGCTATTGAAAAGGAAGACATGCTACACTGCTATCTACTTTTGTGAGTTCATATCTACTCATCTGCTATCTTTGTTAGACAATCAGGGCTGAGGCATGCTGCATGTAAAGTTTGTGTGGAGCATGGATGTGGAGACTTGTGGTGCGTAGATTTTGCATGAATTGTGTGGCATAACGCAAAGAATTGGTGCTCAACCATGTGAAAATGTTCCGATAAATTACAATGGGAAAATAAGATTCGAAGATGACATTGACCTATCATTTCTTAAAGAGTGGTATAATTAAAAATAATTGAAGTAATTAAATGTTGTTTATGAAAAGTGGTTGCTGGCATGGCTAAAATAAGTCACGTTTTAGGTGAAGTCAAAGTGAGCTAAAGAAAATTAAAGCCAAGCTACCTAGCACTAGCTCAAAGGTATAAAATTTATTTAAAAAAATGGTTTTATAAACAAGAAAAAATTGAAGGAGAAAGATGCTAATTATTATTAATGGTATGCATGAAGTTTTAGTTAAAAGAGTGAAGGATTAGTAATAGTTCACAATCTAAGAAAATTATAGGATAGTCTTATTTTCTTATTTTAAAAGAAAATGTTTGGGTGTATTAATGCTGCGTTTGTGAGCATAAAATTTTTGTATTTAATGTTCATTAAAAAAAAGGGGTTAAGTAATAGTATTTTTTTCCTCAAATTAATGGATTTTAATATTTAAAGCAAGAAAGGTATGTTTTTTGACTTGAATTACGTTAAAGCCTAAAATTTAAGTGAGATAATTTTGAAAGTCATGAGTCGATGTATAAGATGATTTTTTTGTTTAATTAAGTTTAAGTTAAAGTTGAAGGTAAAAGTGAAAGCTAAAGTTGAGGATGAAGTGTTAAATCCAAGTTAATATAATGAAAATAAAAAATTTAAGGAGTATGATTAGTGTTACTTGACACTTTTATCATTGTTTTTTTAAAAAAACGGGTGCATGATCAATTGTGCCTAGCACTTTATATTTATTCTTCAACAAGAAAGTGCTAATCAATAGCAATTTCAAAAATGTCCAAATAGGTAAAATGACTACAAATTGTTAATTATGAAATTGAATTACTGCAATAAGATCTTGATGGTACTTTGCAGGACATAAACAAATTACAAAAGCAAAATAATTCTATATTGGATAAATTTGTAAAGTTCAAATCACTAGATAATGAACTTTATAATGAATTTGTTAGTTTTGCTACACAATACATCAACACATTAGAAGAAAAGTTTAAATCACTATACAATTGTAGATGCTATTTTCAAAATTCAAGATCGAAAGGACACATTGATAGAATCATTGCAACAAAAATTAGTAGTAAAAGCAAAAGTGTTGTTAGCACTTTAAAGTGAAGTAAAATTGTTAAATCAATAAAAATAAAAGTGTGATGCAGTTTGTGGTACTAGTGACCTCATTCAAAATATTTATAGTTCAATCGATACCTTCTAGTTGATTGATGAAGACAATGCTAATGTACATAGGTCTCTCTCGTTTTATAAGGCTTCAAATGATGATCTTAATAAATATAAAGATGTTGAATTAGAAAATTTTGATAAACACACAAAAGGAATTTGTACCAAACTTATGAATAAGATGGGTTATGATGGAAAATGTTTAGGTAAAATTTTTAAGAGATTCATAACTTTATAGAAATATTTTTAAGGCCAAAAAATGAAGGCCTAGTATATGAAGACCAAACAAGCAATGCAACTATAAAATTTGTGAAAGAGAAACATCATCAATAGATGAACCATCTGCAAGTAGTAGTACAACAAATCAACTGCAGAAGTAAGAACAACTTTGTAGTCATTATGGTATAAAAGGATATCTATGAACTAGAGGTTGGAACCTACATCGCTACAATGTTTGTGGTGTTACTAGTCTTGATCATTACAAGCGTTGGAATAAATAAATATCAAATTCTCATATACAAGTGCAATGTGGTTGGATAGATGTGATTAGATAGAAGAAAATTACTTCTACATTGAAAATAATTTACAGGGTCACACCTTAAAATGTATAACAATATCTCCCATATAGTGTTCATGAGTTAGTTGGTCCTCCAAAACCAAAACATGTTTAGGAAAGAGTTGTCAATTTATTAAGTCAATCATTGATTCAATGAATCATGGATATTATTCTTGTAATCATTTATGGTAAACCAAAAATTACTTTGTAATTGTAACAACCTCTACCCACATCTACCGAAGTAAACAACCAATTGGGGTAAACATGTGACAAAAGCCTAATAATATGAGATTCAACCTCCTAGATGACTTTGAGGAAGTGGAACCAACGAAAACATGACAAACAAACCTTACACAATATCAACAACACCTCCAGCAGGTAACCCAACCTCCTAGATCCCTGAAACTTGAAGCGGGACTAATTTTTTACCCTTTTGAGCCTTAGCCACGAGCATGTAATGGAAAGGGAGCGAATAGAAACCTATAGCCGTGGGCATGGCATGGCAAGGTAACGACGAGAGCCCCAAAAATTGAGTTATGTGCCTACAACTTCGAGATTTGTGCCACCTTTTTAGCCCTAGAGCCCAAGTCACTGCCTATAACTTTATGAAACTGAACGGGAGTATAAATAACATTAAAAAAAAAATATGGAAGCAATCACATCATCAGGAACTCATCCATACCCCTCACAACCATGACAGGAATTTTGTCAAACATGTCACCAACATTGCATCTACATGTATAAACAACAGATTTAGACAAAGGGGTCTCTTACTTATTTGAGAATGGCTAAGAAGAATTTCTCCCCTACATCATAAGATACAATACAATCTATTTGACCATAGATACATTTTGTATAGATTTACAAATAGAAACATGAATAGAGCCATACATCACCACTAATTAAATTCATGATTATAACCATCATAATAAAAACATAAATACAATGGATACAACAACAAATAAATTCACCCATAAACTATTACATTTTCATACTGAATACCAAAGGAATGGGCTCTTCATTTCTGAGTGTAAAAACCAACCAGAGATGGGACTTCCACATTCCACCTAACCATAGATTGGATGAACCAAGTCTCACTTTAGCCAATCACCCTTGTGCCATATTTCAAGCATGAAAATGGGACTTAATCAAGCACATCAATCATAATCGATCTGGGGCTTCCATAGGCCAAACCACCTCAACCCTCAACTAGTTATTCCACCTCACGGTCGAAAATCACAACCATCACTGATTGGTATCTATCCAAGCTGCTACAAGGCTCCAGAGTGTTTGTTCCAACCAAGGCTCCAGGATTAGTAACTCAACCCCAGTTGTTCTTGGGCTCTAGAGCGTTTGTCCAACCAAGGATCCAAGACTAGTAACTCAACCCACCTAGGGCTCCAATTCATTTCTACAACCAAGGCTCCATGATTAGTAACTCAACCCAATAGAAATCCACTAGGCGTCAGAGCGTTTGTCCAACCATGGCTCCAGGAACTAATAAATCAACCCAAAAGCTAAAGGAATCATGAGAACCAACCAGAAAATAATCAATGGAAATAAACCCATAATACTGTGGATTTACAGGAAATGGAAAGCCTAGGAAAATCCACATGCATACATTATGCATGCAAAAACTAGTGAGGAAAGCATACACGCAACTCGGCGCCTACAATATAATCTCGATGTGGCTATTGATCCTAATGTTCAATTGCACTTTCCTACTCTTCCTTTACCTTCTTGCTCCAAATCACCAAGTATCCACACTCTCCAAGAGTGCTCCAAGAAAACTCTAAGTATCCAAGAGTATGAGAGAGAGAGAGGGAGAAAGAATAATTAGAGAGCTTTAAAAATGCAGTGACAAAAAGGTACCAACTGGTCCTTAGAAGCATTTTTATAGAAGAGGCCCTTATTTTTTCATTTTCCATTATTTTCCTTCATTTTCCTCCTCACATGCAACCAATGACCTTTCATCTCCCTTTTCCACTGATTTCCATTATTTTCATAAATAAATGTGCCAAAAATACCTTTTTCCTCTTTAATTCCTTAGCCACGGCCTTTTCCAATTTCCTTAGCCATAATAAAAAAATGAACACCCCTTAGGATGTTTTTCCCAACATTAAGCTTAGAATAAGTGTCCCATCAACCGTGGCTATTATTTTAACTTTATTACATGGAATTTTCATCAGGGCTCCCCCTTGGGGGACACTATCCTCGGTGTTCAATCACACATATACCTCAGCCACACTGCGGAAAACAAAACATACTTCCCATGGATCTTTATAACATAGCTCGATGCAGTATTTACAATGATCATCTTGCTAAAAGTAAACCAACGTGTCATCATAACAAAATGACAACTACCGCTTATTGGAGCTTTATAACATAGCTCATGGTTGTATTTATATCCATATACATATTTACATATACCCAAACATCACATCAAAACATTTTTGGCATTATGATGTAATATGTTTTCCTTGATGGCAACCTACTCGATGAGTTGTGTTTTGATAGCAACCTATTTGCTGAAGATGTAAACTTGATGTATATACATGCTAGTTCAAATGTGACAGAGAAAGGATTACCAGTCAACGACACAGGAATAACGAAGGTAAAGTTTCAAGAAATATACGCGGGTTTGATGAAGGGAAGCCGTGTATACTCACAGGTTCAATGAAGCGAAGTCGTGTATATATCTAGAATTCGTGTATATGCAGTTATTGTGAATAAAAGTTGTGTGTACACGCGGGTAAAAAGAAGAAAAGTCGTGTATGAGTGAGCACACAAATTTTAAAAATACTAGGGATCTTTACCATGACATTAGCCCACAATATTGAGTGCGGTAATGGCTATTTGATCCCGTCCAAGAATACCACCGGCACTTGTGTTGTTTTGGCTCATGGTATTGGCTAAGGCTCAAACTATATAAGGAGGAGAATATTATAGTGCAAGATGGTGTATGTTAATGAAAATTGAATGAATAATTCAGTCTGAAGTATATCTGCATGGATTGGGGCTATATTTAATATATAGATATGATATTTTGATGCACCCGTGAATACAATTATGGATTAGGATCTCTAGACCTGATCTGACTATGTATTTTCATGATCTGTTATGAATTGTTTAGATCTATGGTCTAACGCATTGATCCAGATAAATTCCTGATACCCTTTTAACCAAGACCTTTTACTTCGGCTGATGTGTTAGAATTGCATTTAATCAAAGCATTAATGAACATAAATGAACATGCACATGCTGTAAAGTAGAGGAACATAAAAAGCATTAGCAACATAAGAGATTAGTAATGGAGTTCGTCCAGGAGGGACTACGTCTTTGGGCCTCAGTGTCAAGATGGTGTAGGTTGCTGCATTAAGTGCTGTAAATAGTGATGATGTACATGGATGGTGTTTTTATCTGTCATACAAGGAAAATTCCCTCACACAGGAGTGGTTGTACCTCTCCATAAGATATTCCACTACATGAACTCTCATTCACAAAAAAATGACTCTGCCCTCTCGCAGGAGTGGATGGACCTTTCCACGAGATGTTCCACTACAGGAACTCTCATTCACAAAAATGAATCCTATCAGTATGCCAATAAATCACACATAATGACTATGAGTATCCTGCCAGCATGGAAACAAAGGGATCTCAATCAAACATACATCTGACAATGAGTATCCTGCCAACATGGCAACCAAGGAATCTCAAACAACATAAAACAATCCATGATAGAAAATTACATCTCACATCAAGACAAAAAGAAGATCCCACATCAAACATCAACAGGGATCTATACAACACAATGCATCTCATAGAAAAGAGACAAATAAGTGCATGATCACACTGCATATACCTCACATCATGGAGCTATTTGAAGAAAAGTATGATAAACTGCTAGATCTAGCTGTGCCATCAATCTCGTGGCATCAAATATCCTGAAATCGACTTCTTACTCACTGAATACTGACACCTGCAATTCCACTTTGAAAAGTGGCTGAAAAAAATAAGGCTTAGATGGAAAATATGACTGCACTGTTGAACTTGTGTCGCTGAGAGGTGTAGGATCTACTGTCAATTTGCTTAATTCTAACAAAGTGAAAATCTGGGGCTACATGAATCTTTTAGATTCCCCCTAGATTCCTCAATGATGCTGCTCCACAGGGAATCTGGAAATCTGCAACTCAAAACAGGAATCTGATCTCACCATTGAGATCCTTGCGAATTTATGAGAAGAATGAGTATAAGGTTGACCTCATTCTGTCATCGGCGAATTTTGTCCTCCAAGGAATCCGAAAGATTCCCTCAAGATTCCTGAAGATTTTCCTCTGAAGGGATTCTGCAAAACTGCTGCTCAAAAAGAAAATCTGGGCACACCATCATTCCCTGCGAAATTCTGGTTAAAAGGCATATAAATTTTAATACATTCTGACATAGGAAATTTTACCTTCAAAAGATTCTCTAAGCATCAAAAGGATTCTATCTCGAACTACGTGCCATCCTCTGCCTCGAAATTCATGCCTGGATTGCACTGGTCTGGCCTGGGTGCACTGGTGAAAGTCGAGTTTATATAAAATATGTTGGGCGGATAAACCAAACAAGGTCGTTGGCCTGATGGTTAAGATCCACGCATTGTGGAGAGGTGGTTGGGCGGTCAAACCTCGCCCCCTCCCAAACTGTGTTTTTGTTTTTATAACCCGCTAACATAAATTTTAAATGGGGGGGGTCGGGCCCGCCCAATAATCCCACGACATGTTACACACACACACACATACATATATTATGTTTGTAACGAATATATGTATGTGGGGTGGTATGGTTATAACCATAACCCAAAACATAATACTTTGTCATGACTTTTTATAACCATATTATTCGTTCAAATTTGTTTTAATAACCACCATATAATGTTTTTTGGATATTTTTTTATGCCCATAATAACTATTTTTTATATAGTTATTACAAAATCATAATTTATTTTGAAAATGTTTTTTGTTTTTATATGGGTTTTGTTTTATTTTATATATACTTATATATATATATATATATATATATATATATATATATATATATATATATATATATATATGCAAGTTGAGGACCAATGGAGGAACGCTATGTGTCAGGGCTTGGTAGGGTGCTATGTGGGTCCCATGTGCTCACTGGGATGCCATGTGGCATGTTGTGGGCCCCACTTCCCTTGCTTTAACAAAACTTCAAACTGCTCTAACTTCCTCATACGAGCTCGGATTGATGCGCAATTTTCACCGTTGTGATCAGGGCGACGAGCTCTTCAATATGAAGCTAATTTTTCCACCTTCCTGTCACTTTGAATTTTGAGCTTTAATAAGCCCTCTTTATCCTTTGTGTGTCTCTGGAGCCACCTTGATCACACATAATTGCTGAAGTAAATGATATGATTTGAGAAATTTTGCTGCTTTCAAGTGTTACGCAGTCCTATAATATTCACAAATCCATACACTGGTTCATCGCAGTGAAAGCGCGTATACCCACATGTTTGTTTCAACAAGAGTGCGTATGGAAGTTAGTGTTATTTTGAAGATTCCTGAAGAAAATGTCTGATCATTTATGCTATGTTTCTGATGTTTGTCAATGAAGTCTTCATGTAGATCTGGATTGTTTAAATATTGTTTATGCTGCTAGTTGATTATGTATAAAAGTGATCAGTGACTGGTTGATTGAGAATGGTGGATTCTGCTAACTATTTAAGGATTTTGTACATCTGAAAAAAATGTATCTAAATATCTTTGATCTGTTATGAGTCTGGAGAGAACTCTAATTTCTCAGTATATAAATATCTATACGCAGGTTAATCCACAGGAAAGTGTGTATACACGCAGGTTACAGTAAGAAAAGTAGCGTATACAATTTGTTTTATGAATGATCAAGGTTGAAGTTGATTTTGCACGCTAATATAAATGTTTGGGTTTAATGATGTGATCTGGTTACAGTGATCTCACTGTTCTGTTTGAAAATTGGTTGATGGTTATTATCACTATTCTACAAATTGTGTTGTGGTGAAGCAGTTGGATCTAGTGTGAAAATTTATGAAACGTGGCCAGTAGTGGTTCTGAGGGTTGAAGCCTTCAATGTGGAAGTCGAAGCTTCCTGCTAGTAGAAGCTGGTGATCAATTCAGGGGGTTGAAACTCCCTTCCAGTAGTGGCTGGTAAATGAGATCAGGGGGTTGGAGCTCCCTTCCAATAGCAGTTGGAGAACGAGAGAAGGTGGCCTTCTGCAAGTGGGTGCCTGCGTGCTGGTATGATTTTGCGCCAGTACAACATTGTAAGAAGTTTTCTATATAATAAATATTGAAGACGTGGACGACAACAATGGTGTTTTCTCTCGACTTGGGTTTCCACCTTAAATATTGGTGTTTATGTGTGATACCTTTGTGTGATGATTTATTATGTTATTACTGCACATTTTTAGTGCTTAAATGTATGATGCAGAACTGATAAACTGGGCTAAGTAAATTTTTTGAAGATTTATCTGAACATTAAGTTATTTGGGTATACACATGTTTCCTTTAAGACAGTCGTGTGCATACACTAGTGGGACTAATTAGAGTCACGTATATAAATCAATAAAGAAAAGTAAAATATTTTGATTATTGTAAATACTGATTCACACCCATCTCATTATTTTTCCAAACAATTGGAATTAGAGCAAGTCCTTCTAAAGAATATTAATCACCAGAAGGAAGATCTTTCAATATGAGAAATCAATATGGAACACCATCTATCAGACCACCACTCTTCAATGGAAAAAATTTAATCTTCTGGAAGACAAGAAAAAGATCCTATCTTCAATCTCTTGGAGAAGATGTTTGGGCAATAGTTGAAGGTGGTTACCAATATCTAGCTACAGTTCCCACAGATCCAACAACAAGGAATAACTATGAAACCAATGCAAAAGTTGTCAATGCATTATTGGGAAGTTTGACTGAATTAGAATTTGTCAAAGTTATGTAGTTAAATACAACGAAGGAGATATGGGACAAAATCATTCTGAGCTATGAAGGCAATGCCAAGGTAAAAAGTGATAAACTCCAATCTCTCAAAATTCAATATGAAAATCTTAGAATGCATAATGATGAAAGTATTGCTAGTTTCTTTTTGTGTCTAGATGAGATCGTAAATCGTATGAGAAATTTGGGTGAAGACATAAGAGACACAACTTTAATAGAGAAGATATTAAGATATCTAACTCCTAAATTTGAGTAAAAAATGTCTGCTATTGAAGAGAAGAAAGATCTTCAGACTCTTACTATTGTTCAACTTCATGGGATCCTGACTGATTTTGAGATGAGAAAAGGAGGTTCGTTTGAAATCAAAGAACCTACTTTTAGAGCTACTGCAAAAGGAAAGGAGAAAGAAGAACAAAATGAATCAGGGTATGTATCAGAAGAAGATGAGGTAAATTTTGTAAAAAAACTTCAACCTGGCACAGGAACGTTCAGAGGTAAGCTTCCTTTCAAATGTTTTTCTTGTGGAAGAGTGGGTCATTATGCTGCTAAATGTCCTCATAAAGATAATCTTGAAAAGGGAAAGGATTTAGCAAAAGGTAATATGAGATGATTTTTCAATAGAAAAAGTTACTATACTCATGAATATAGTGATGGCTTATCAAATAGTGAAGAAGAACAATCCGATCAGGATCTTAGAATGCTCATTTCATTTGAAAAAGACACTAGTAAGGCTAAAGAAAATTTTATGGATGCTTTAGAAGAAAATGACTTTCTTGAAGAAATCACTCAACTCAAAATATGTTTAGAAGAAAACAAAATAGCCATAGATACTCTAAACAATCTCATAGAAAAGTAGAAGCACAATGAGAAACTAGAATGTGAAATAGTAAGTCTAATAAAGGAACTTGAGAAAGTAAAAACTCTAAATCTTATATTTGCTAAAGGATCTGAAACCTTAGATGAAATTATCAAGGTTCAACACTCCTCTTGTGAAGACAGGTCTTGGATATATTGGGGAATCTTCTCAGTTAAAAAAATCCTTAGCTACAAGCTATCTAAATGTAGCAAAATCTAGCCAAAAAAGTTTCATCACTCAACAAAATAACAAAGACAATAATTAGGTAAAGCATGATCATTCAAATTCAAGGGTGAAAAATAACAGAAGTATCAGTCAAAAGGTAAATAACACTATAAGGCTCTATGATCACAGAAATTTATTATTTAATGGAAAATGTTTCTCATGTCATAATTTTGGTCACAAAGCTACTCAATGTGTTGAATACAAAACCATCATGACCAGAGAAGCAAGGAAGAAAAGAAATGAGATGAGAATAGAGAAGAATACTTATAAAATTTTCTCCTCTTCAAGACAAAATTGAATTCTCATTTTGCAATAACTTTAGACATGGAGAATCTAAATGCAGGAGCAAATTACAGCCAAAAGAACAAATATCCATAGGTTCTAAGGTATGGAGAAGGAAAGACTTACAATTCAAGAACTACGGCATAGATTTATTTGCAGAAGGAGAAGAAAATCAATGGTACATTGATAGCGGATGTTCAAAACACATGATAGGTGACAAAGAAAAACTTATTTCATATAATGCATTAGAAAAGGAAAATAATGTTACTTTTGGAAATGACTCTCCTAATATCATTAAAGGTAAAGGATCTGTTTTTCTAAAAGAAAAGGTTAAAGCTAACAATTTTATGTATGTTGATGGATTAAACCATAACTTCTTGAGTATTAGTCAAATGTGTGACCAAGGAAATGAAGTTGTCTTCGAATCAAAGGAGTGTGTGGTTCGTGAACTTGATAACAAAAAGACCGTAATAAAAGGAACAAGAACACCAAGAAATCTGTATATATTGAAAGGTGGCCAAGAAAAATGTTATCTAGGAAAATATGTAGAAAATTGGTTATGGCACAGAAGATTGGGACATCTGAGTTTTTTTCAAATAAGAAAATCAAGCAGGCTCAAAGCTGTTCACGATCTACCCAACATTACTTTACCAGAAAATACCATATGCAAGTCATTCCAATTCGTTAAGCAAACCAAGGTTCAATTTAATGCCAAATAAGGATAAAAAAGTAAGCCCCTTGAACTTATAAATATTGATTTGTATGGACCTGTAAGGAAAAAGTCACCTCGTGGAGAAGAATACTATATCTTATTCACTTATGAATTTTCTAGAATGTGTTGGATCAGTTTATTGAAACGTAAATATGAAGCATTTGAAAAATTTAAGGTCTTAAAAGCTTTAGTTGAAATGAATTAGATATAAAAATAAAATGTCTTAGATATGACCAAGGAGGAGAATACATTTCGTATGAATTATTTGATTTCTGTAAAAAATATGGCATAAAACGATAGTTTCTGTAGCTGGAACTCCACAAAAAAATGGCATGGAAGAAATAATGAATAGAAAAGTTCAGCAAATGGCTCGCACTATGCTTGATGAATCTGGGACTCCTGACACCTTTTGGTGCGAAGCTGCTCATACTGCAATAAATATTCTCAACAAGGCTCATGTTCCTGTAAATAGTGATAAAACTCTTTATGAACTCTGGTATGGTAATACTGCCACTGTGAAGCACTTTAAATTTTTTGGAAGAAAATTTTATATAAAAAATAATGACGAAAAACTTGGTAAGTTTGAACCTAGAGCAGATGAAGGAATACTTCTTGGATACTCTCCTAGACGTAAAGAATACAAATGCTACAATAAGAGACTTCGGAAGATTGTTGAATGTATTGATGTTGTGATTTATGAATCTCTCACAACTCCCACAAGGGAAATAAAAACAAACGAGGATGATGATGATACATTTTTTCCCTCATCAAATCACAATAATATAGAAGAAGAACCTAGTTAAGCATCAGTAGAAGATACATCAGAAAGAGAAAAGGCTCTATCTAGGTATGTTCAAAAGAATCATCCAAAATCTCAAATTTTGGGAGAAAAGGAATCAGGAGTACAAACAAGAAGAACTATTTTAGGATCTTCTAGTTATCTAGCATTATTATTCACCATTGAACCAAAAAATGTAAATCAAGCTAGTAAATATGAATATTGGATTAAGGCCATGAATGAAGAACTTGATCAAATTCAAAAGAATGATACTTGGGAACTGGTTTCAAGACCTCATGATAAAATTTTTATTAGAACAAAGTGGATATTCAAAAATAAGTTAAATGAAAATGGAGATGTAATTAGAAACAAAGATAGAATTGTTTGTAAAGGGTATGCTCAACAAGAAGGTACATAATTTGAAGAAACATTTCACCTGTAGCTAGACTTGAAGCCATAAGAATTTTTCTTGCATTTTCAATTTTTCAACAATTCAAGGTTTATCAAATGGATGTAAAATATGCTTTCCTTAATGGTAATCTGGAAGAAGAAGTTTATATAGAACAACCAAAAGGATTCATTCTGGGAAATGATGAAAAAATTGTTTGCAAAATCAAAAAGGGCCTATATGGTCTAAAACAAGCCCCAAGAGCATGATACTATCGTCTTGACAAATATCTTCAACAAAAAGGTTTCACAAAAGGATCTGCAGATAGTAACCTGTACACAAAAATTGAAGAGGATAAACTTTTTATTATTGTTGTTTATGTCGATGACATCATTTTTGGGAGTAATGAAGAATCCATGAGTCAGTAATTTTCTTTTGTTATGGAGATGGAATTTGAAATTTCTTTACTTGGCGAACTAACATATTTTCTTGGCTTACAATTGAAACAAGAAAAATATGGCATCTTTCTCTCACAAGCAAAATATCTCAAGCAGATTATGAAGAAGTATGGGATGGAAGACTGCAAACCTGTGAGCACTCCAATGGTGACCAGATGTAACCTCAGTTCTCATGATGATTCTCCCATGGTAAAACAACCAGAGTATAGATCTATGATTTGAAGTCTGATTTATCTAACATGGACTAGACTAGATATCTTGCATGCAGTTGGGATTGTTGGACGATTCCAAGCCAATCCAAAGGAGTCACATCTTCAGGCCATAAAAATAATTTTAAAATATCTACAAGGAACTCAATATTTTGGTCTAAGGTATCCCAAGAATGATGATCTTACTCTTCATGCTTACACAAATGCGGACTGGGCTGGAAATGTTGATGACCGGAAAAACACTAGTGGAGGTGCATTTTATATGGGGCCCCGATTAGTATCCTGGTTCAGCAAGAAACAAAGTTGCATTGCCTTATCTATAACAGAAGAATAATATGTGGCTACTGCATCATGTTGCACACAACTTCTTTGGATGATGCATACATTACAAGATATTCAAATTAAACGTTCTCCTCCCATCTCCATCCTATGTGATAATACAAGTGCCATAAGTATCTGGAAAAATCGTGTTATGCATTCCAAAACCAAGCACATTCCTATCAAGTATCACTTTTTACTAGAAAAAGTGCCTGAGAAAAAGGTTGAATTGGAGTATGTTCCCTCCAAAGAACAAGTTGTTGACATATTTACTAAACCTCTTCCCAGAGAAACATTTGAATATCTCAGACAGAATTTGGGAGTTGTCTCTGCCTCATTTATCTGATCTGTTTGATTCCAGAAGATTAATTTTGGTACGCAGGTTACATGACACATAGTTGTGTATATACATGAGTTTCGCTCTAGACAATTGAGTATGGATTATTTGGTGATAAAATATGTGGGTCAACCTTCAGAACAGTCTTTGTCATGTTATTGACAGATATGGTTTGGCTTTTTTTCTCAAGTGTTAATGGGTACAACTGCTGTTATGGTTTTTCAAGTTACATTTTCTTATTTGATATCTATCTACTTGATGAAGATGCTTTGAGGAATTCGTTGTTAAAATTGTTTAGGATGCACAGGTTTAAGGGGAGAATTAGCCTTGCTGGTACAATGCATTGTTGGCATTCTGTTGGTTACTGAAGTGTGTTTGATGATCTCTCTCTATTGAGGTCCTTTGGTCTTGGTTATAAATTCATATTTGTAATTTGATGTAAGGGTCATGTTGAGACCTATGATGTAAAGATTGTCATATTCAGTCATGTAGGGAAATTTTTTTTCAAATTTCTAAACCCGCTTGGTTGGGTGCTTGAGTAAAAAATGTAAACCCACTTGGTTGGGTAGTTGAGTCAAATATGTAACCCCACTTGATTCGGTAATTTATGTATGTATGCATCCTTGATGATAGGAAAGGTTATAGAGTCTTGAAAATCTGTTTTGAAGCTTCAACGTGTGTTCAGGGGGAGTATGGTTTGTATAGTGTAGTGCAGATCTCGACATTCTTGTATCAGTTAACCCTTTACCCTTGATGTTAAAGGGGGAGAGTAACTTGGTGTTTGAATAATGCTTATTATTGGTGTGTCTAATAGGTATATGCAAGTTGTGGAGATCAAACACCAACATCGTTGCCATCAAGTCCAAAGGGGGAGATTGTTGGAATTATGATGTAATATGTTTTTATTAATGGAAACCTACTCGATGAGTTTCCTTTTGATAGAAACCTATTTGTTGAAGATGTAAACCTAATGTATCTACATGCCAGTTCAGATGTGACAAAGAAAGGAATACCGGTCAGTGATAGAGGAATTATGAAGGTAAATTTTCAAGAAATACACACAGGTTTGATGAAGGGAAGCCACGGTTCAATGAAGCCAAGTCATTTATATATCGAAAATTTGTGTATACATAGTTCTTGTGAAGAAAATTCATGTGTACACGTGGATAAAAAGAAGACAAGTCGAAAATTTGGGTTTAATAATGTGATCTGGTTACAATGATCTCACTTTTCTGTTTGAAGATTGGTTGATGGTTATTAGCACTGTTCTACAAATTGTGTGGTGTTGAAGCTGTTGGATCCAGTGTGAAAATTTATGAAACACAGTCTGCAGTGGTTTTGAGGGTTAAAGCCTTCCTACCAGTAGAAGCTGGTGATCAGTTCAGGGGGTTGAAGTTCCCTTCCAGTAGTGGCTGGTAAACGAGATAAGGGGGTTGGAGTTCCCGTCCAGTAGTAGCTAGAGAAGGAGAGAAGGTGGCAGCCTTCTGCAGGTGGGTGCCTACGTGTTGGTATGAGTTTACGCCAGTACAACATTGTAATTATTTTTCTGTATAATAAATACTGAATACAAAGACGACATCAACAGTGGTTTTATCTTGACTTGGGTTTCCATCTTAAATATTGGTGTTCATGTGGGATGCCTTTGTGTGATGATTTATTCTATTATTGTAGCACATGTTTACTGCTTAAATGTTTGATGCATAGCTGATAAATTGGGCTAAGTAAAGTTTTTGAATATTTATCTGAACATTAAGTTATTTGGGTATACGCATGTTTCCTTTAAGACATTCGTGTACATACACTAGTTGGACTAATTAGGTTCGCGCCTATAAATCAGTAAAGAAAAGTAAAATATTTTGATTCTTGTAAATACTGATTCACCCCCCTCTCAATATTTTTCCCAACAAACATATACCAAAACATCGTCAAAGCATATGCTAAACAAAACACAACATCACACCAAAAATTATTTGCCTCAACTAGAAAACAAGGAAGGATACATAGACCACATCTAATCTTCCATCTCCCATGTATCTTCATCGGGACCAAAGTGCTTCCATTGCACTTTAACTTGCTCTATTTCTTGATTCCAGAGCATGAGCATATTTTTCTGCAAAATGCATTGTGGTTTCGGTTGGAACTCTCCTTCTGGCTCCACCTGTAATACAGATCAGTCAATAACATGATCAACATCTTTAACATATTTCTTAAGAAACGATATATAAAAGACATCATGGAATTTCACTATGGAACGCAATACAAGTCAATAGGTCACTGGTTTGATCCTCTCAATGATCTTGAAGGGTCCAAAAAATCTTGGTGCCATCTTGGCACATGATCCAATTTGCAAGGAGATCATCTTGGGCTTGATACACAAGTACACCTGATCCGCAACCTGAAACTCCTTGAACAACCTGTTCCCTTCTGCATAACTCTTCTTCCTATCCTGTGCTGCTTTCAAGTTCGGCTTGATCACCTTCATTTCTTATTCCATATCTACCAACATATATGGTCCAATCAGTACTCCCTTAAATAGATCACTCCAAATAATAGGAGTGTTGCAAATTCACCCATACAATGCTTCAAATGGACTCATCTTCAATGACACCCGATACCCATTTTTGTAAGCGAACTATACCAGTGGAATATAATCTTCCCACTTATGTTTTTGATGCATCACATACATCCTCAACATATCCTCCAATATCCTATTGATCCTATCAGTATTTCCATATGTTTGCGGATGATAAGATGTGTTGAAAGCCAACTCGGTGCCCAAACCTGCAAACAATTCCTTACAAAACTTTGCATCGTTGTCGGACACAATATTCCTTGGAACACCATGTAATCTGACTATGTCTTTGATAAACACTTGTGCTACATCACTATATAAGTATGTATTCTTCACTGGAATGAAATGTGAAACCTTTATCAACCTGTCCACCACAACCATAATGTAATCATGTTGTCTAACTGTCCTAGGAAACCCTGTGATGAAGTCCATGGAAATGACCTCCCATTCCCACTCTGGAGTTGCAATAGGTTGTAGCAGTCCATCGAGATGTTTACACTCTACCTTAACCATCTAACAATACAAACATCTAGCTAAAAACTCTACCACATCCCTCTTCAGATTCAACCAATAGTAATATTTATTCATTGCAATCAAAGTCTTCTGGTAACCTGGATGACCTGAATATGGTTTCACATAAAAATCCCTCAAGATCACCTTCTTGAGCTCACTGATGTCTGGTAAATATGTCCTATCTCGAAATCTGACCAATCCATCTGTCGTGAAATGGTAGTCCAAATCGTGTACACTTTCACTTGTACCTATAACACCACCTGTACTTGTACCTGTACTACCGCCTATACATGCACCTGTACCAACACTTGTACCTGTATCTGTGCCAACATATATACTTGTACTATGCTACAACCTGTGCACAATATGCATATACCTGTGAACTAGCTGAATTTCCTGCAAGATCCTATCATGTAAGTCTGTCCCATAGGAGCTCATATATGTTATGTGATTTACCTGTACATTCCTGCTAATAGCATCCATGACCCTGTTTTCCTTTCCCTTAATGTACCTGATCTTGAAGTCAAACTTGTTAATCGTGGCCAACCCTCTAGCCTACCCAGCATTCAAATTCGGTTGGTCAAACAAGTACCTCAACACAATGTGATCACTCATCAATACAAATTGTCTTCCAAGAAGATAGCGCCTCCACATCTTCAATGCATGAATGATAGTTGTTAGCTCAAGATCATGTGTTGGGTAGTTTTTTTCATGTTCATTTAACTTCTGTGACTTATAGCATACCACATGTCCATCCTGCATAAGGTCTCCTCCAAGTTCTCTCTTCCAAGAATTTGTAACCACTACAAACTCCTTGCCTGGATCTGTTATATTTAACAATGGAACATGTGTAAACAACTGCTTAAGCTACTAAAAACTAGCCTCAGAATCATTTGTCCAATCAAACTTCCTACCTTTCCTATACGACGATGTAATAATATAAGCAATCTATGAGAAGTTCATGATGAACCTCCTATAGTAGCTTGCCAATCCCATGAATGATCTCACCTCATCTACACTCTTAGGAGCTAACCACTCCATGATGGCCCTTATCTTCTTTGGATCTACTGCAATTCTCTCCTTGGAGACAACATGTCCCAAGCAGTGTACCTTAGTATGGAAGAAGATTCATTGTTGAGCTTAGCATACAACTGATGCTCTCTCAACAACCTCAATATTGTTGCCAAATGCTTGGCATGCTCTTCCTCATTTTTAGAATACACCAATAATTCATCAATGAAAACAATCACAAACTTGTCCAAATAAGGATGCAACACAATATTCATCAAACACATAAATTTAGTTAGGGCATTAGTCAAACCGAATGGAACTACGAAAAACTCATAATTCCTATACCTAGTCCTGAATGTGGTCTTAAATATGTCCTGTTCCTTGATCCATTCCTGATGATATCCCAATCTCAAGTTGATCTTAGAGAAAAATGATGCTCCCTTTAGCTGATCGAAAAAATCATCGATCCTTGGTAGTGGGTACCTGTTCTTGATGGTCAATTTGTTCAACTGCCTGTAGTCAATGCACAATCTGAGAGTGTCATATTTATTCTTCAAGAACAACACTGGTGCACCCCATGGAGATACACTTGGCCTAATGTACCCTTTGTCCAACATTTCCTTCAACTTCAATTTTAACTCGATCAACTCTGGTGTACTCATCATGTAAGGTGCTTTTGATATTGGAGCTTCCCCTAGTACCAACTCAATATAAAAGTATACTTCCCTATGTGGTGGAAAATCTAAAATATCTAATGGATACATGCTCAAAACATCTACATCCTCACCCTCCTTACCTCTCTCACTAGAGATATTAACTACAAATAGCAGACACCCTTTCCTGTGACTACACTTGGCATGCATAGCTTTCGCCATCCTAACTGATGTGGCTTTCTTATTTCCCTATAAGACTCTTGGTTCCTCATTATAATCCAATAATTCAATAGATTTGTCATATAAGTATACCTTGGTCTTGTGGAGATATAGCCAATCCATACCCAATAGGATATTGTATGATCCCAAAGGAATAATGTTCAGGCGCGCTACTATAGGCATACCATTTAACTCAAATGCACAAGCTTTTACCCAATGGTGAACTCTTTTCTTTGTACCTGTAGCCAACTACACTAACCAAGATTATGCATGCATTTCGTTACTCAAACCACACTTATCCATCAAGTTGGGATTAATATAACTATAGTTAGATCTAGGTTCAATCAAAATATAAACAACTTTATCAAAAAACTTACTGCCCATTTGAATGATAGAAGCCTGATGATTTTCTTGCATGTTGTCCACAACTGCATAAATCCGAGGAATTCTATTCCCAACATCTCCCACTATCTTTCCTCCTAAGCACTGTATTGTGATCTACCAACCTGATATTGTGTAAAATCCATCGTACAATGATCTCCTCCACAATTCCAACACCTCACTAGTTCCCTATTCTCATTCTTATTCCGCTCCTCTGATTGAAATACCTATCCTCTACTAGATGCATTGAACTTCTTAAATGGTGAAAAAATATTCTTATTACTTTTCTTGAGGCCTTGCTCACTTCTTCTACCATTTTCCTTTATTCTTATAATTACCTCTTTAATCAGGTTTCGCCTCGGATCTACGCTTTGATTGCTCATAACAATGCTTGATTTTCTGGATGGCCTCCCCTAATGATCTAGTCTCATCGAACTCAATCCTATTTATGAATGAAATTGACAACCTACTGATAAATAGCTGAATCTTGGCCTTCTCCTCCTTGAGGTAAGGCACATATCTCAATAACTCTAAGAACTTGCTAGTATACTCCTCATATGTCATGGAACCTATATTTAGCTCATAAAACGCCTTTGCCATGTCATCGTAGTATATTTCTGATATATACTTATTCTAGAATAGCCTTTTGAACTTACTCCAAGTCAAATCCTCCTTATAAATATCTCTGACGTTCTTTAGATCTTCCCACCAAATGCCTGCTCTGCCTCTAAGGTTAAATGTAGCTATCATAGCTTTCATATTTTCTGAGTAATCATGCAATCTGAAAAACTTCTTCATGCCAAGAAACCATGCCTCTTCATCATGTGGTTTCTTCATCTCTCTGTCAAATGTAGGTGGTTTTTCCTTTTTAAAATCTTTCGGAAAATAGCCCCTATCACTCCTCCTATAAGGATGATATTGATGATGATCATGATACCTATCTGAACGAGAACTAGAATGATACCCGTGCTCATCACTCCTCCTATCCGGAGTGTCCAACAACCTTTCATATTTCACTATATCAGCTCTCTTTTACCTATGCCTACGAGGATACCTACTACCATATGCCCCATTAGTTTTTCCCTCTTTCCCATAACAGATTCTAAGTGGCCCCTTCTTCTGCAACTATGAAAAACTTTGAAAGATGATTGCATTAACCTTTTCTTGATTTTCTTCTACCTGTATAAGTCTATAATTTTCTTTCTTGCAACTCCTTATTTCTTCCTTTAGACTTCTCAGTGTATCTTCCAAATCAGGTGAATTTCCAATACCATTTTTCTCATATGACTCATATGGATAATCTCGGTAGTCTACCATTCTGCTATTCATCTTTGAATTCTTCCTGCAATGTGCAATATGCCAGATAAACCAATTCATAAATAAATCAACGTATCTTAGGGTAATTTGTGGAGGATACTTCCTGCAAGATCAACCAATCAGCGTAATACATGTATAAATATAATCATGACAACATATAAGCATATAATGTCTAGGTGTATAAAGACATAAATGTCATTATAATTCGAGTCTAGTCATCCATCCATGACCATACCAAATACATGCCAATGCAAGTTTGACCACACACAATCACAAGCACAAACCATATACCAACATAAGCAACATGTAACCCAACGTGAACGACCAATGCATGTTCAACACATGACATTACTCAATAAAAAATACACGGACAACACAAAAACATGACTAATATGTGACCTAGCATAAAAAATAAATGCACATACAATATGTAACAATATGTAAACAAGAGTGCACACACAATACATAATCAAGAAAAACACGCAATCGGTCATACATTCATGACAACATATTGATGATGAAGCCATACACACTTCCATGGTGACACCAATGCCACCATGGCCTACACAACACATATGCATTAACCACATACACCATAGGCATGATAAACGCATAAGCAACCAATATAAACACATGTTCAACACACTACCCATCAAGTCCTCTTATACCACTTTGTAACACCCTCTTCCCACATATATCCACGTGTTACACGTCAGTTTGTCACCATGACACTTGATAGTTAAAATGGATCTATCACCATCCATACTTATGTTCCAATGCACTCCTTGACAAGTCAAAAATTCATATTCCTTGACAAAATCATGAATTTCGGGTAAAATGACTCTTTGACCTCTTAAAGATGACTTGCACACTTTTTTAGTCAATTTCTGTGCATGTGATGTTCCTTCCATTAAGAAATGCGCAGATATGCGCTCTGTTTTCCATTAAAAACTGAGCAACTGACTCAAAGTAAAGTAAAAATAAATTAAGTTATAGAAGCATAGTTGGGTAGATATATCCCAAATAGAAGCTTCTGAGTCATATCTGTTTGAGCCAAACCCCTCTAAAGATGGATCTAACTCCCATGGATAATGGAACCCTAATCAAACTATTTGTGGATCTCATCCCTCTTTTTTGGATCTGAAACCTCCTCCATTTTCCCTATAAATTGAGTTGAGACTTTAGGGTTAGAGGAGCTCACTTATGGTAATCTTATGCCAGCAATTTTGGATTGGGAAGCTTATCATCTAAGGAGAAATATTATAGGAATTTTGGAGGAACATTCATGACATCAAGGCTTGGTTTTAAGGATTCTATTTTATCTCTAAATAGTACATTTGGATAAATTTTCTCATTGTATTTTCGTATTGGAATTATGAATGATTTATGCTCATGTATTCATTTAAGATAATTTCAATTTCTAATCTCCTTGATCATTGGATTAAGATTATTTTAAATCATTATACTTAATATGCCTTTGATAATTTGTATGTTTGTGTTTGTAGGTCTCATCAAAGCATTGAGGAGCTACACCAGGAAAGATCAGGGATCTTCATCAAGCATTTCATTAAGAGGTTAGAGCATCCTCCTCCTCCTGTAGTTTTAATGATGTAAACATAGTTAGCTAAGGGAAAGAGATATTCTTATGTATGTTTGTTTCTAGTTTTTCTTTAGGATTCTAGGGAGATCATTTTTGTGTGCAAAAGGGATTAATCTGTATAACAAATCGACAACTTTGCTGGGGAATGTTTTAGTTATCTAGTTTTTTCTTGGCTTGAATATATATGAATGTTGGAAAAATAGTGACCTTTTAGGTCCTTTAGGTTGATAGCCTTGTTTTTATTTTTATTTTTATTTTTTAATTCCTTAACCTGTGCAGTTATGTTTCAACAACAGAGCGCATATTTTCATAGTTTTATTTGCTACCTTAGTGCACATGTGCACTGGATTGTACTACTTACCTACGCACCCCCTTGAAAATTTTGAAAAAAAATGAATGTTCTTCTTATTAGAATTTGATATTTAATTTATGAATGGTCATTTTTTCTTGTTTTAGCCTTCAAAAACTATTTGTGGAATTGTTTGATTTCCTTAGTAAAGTTTTTTAGAGAATTCATCCTATTCACATTTTTTAGTAAGTTTTAGTATGGTTTGTTGTTTGTTTCATCGAAAAGGATAGATTGTTGCTTGGGATCATTGTTTTTTTGTTTTTGTTTTTTTCTTTCAAAGACACCATATTTGTTGTTAATATTACTTGTTTGAGAGAAATATTTTGTTTATTTGTGAAGGAAAACTTCTAGATTAGTGAAGTTAGGGTTATCTTAAAAAAAGTGGTGTTTTTGTGAAAAGTGCTTATGTTTTCTTAATATAAAAGTGAAATATTCCTTTTCAATTTGAGGTATTCATGAAATTTCACTTGTAGGCATCATTAATCAAAGCATTCATTAATGTATATATTTTTTTGTTTTTAGAAGTTTTATAGTTTTTCATCAATTTTGAGGAATTGAAAATGATTGCTTGCGAAAGAGATTTGTATGTTTGGACTTAAGCAAATGGAAAATTTTCATTAAATTTTCTGCAATTGAACAACTTTCAAAGTGAATGGGCATTTCCTAAATAGAATGTTTTTGGATTTTAAAAGTTTTTCATTTTGAATATAAAAGAACCTCTTACCTTCCCTTAACTAGGATTTCATCGAAAAGAAAATATTACATTTTCATTGTTGAATGCATAAGAGTATTTTGAGTCAGTCGAAATATCATCAGTTTCACTTTCATATTCCTCTGAGTTAGTAACAACCAAATAAAACCACATTAATTAAAATTAATCTAGAAATTTTTACATTTTTAGGGAACATTCCACCAACATAGATTAGGTTAGTGCTTTGGAATAGGGAAGTGAGTAAACTTTCCAAAGTAATAAAAAAACAATAGAATCTTGCGGTAGGGAGAAAATACAGTTATACAGTTTTTCTCTGGGAATCTCTTCATGCAAAAGAGTTAAGCACAAGTTCATATTGGACCCGATGAAGTAATGGTACCTGTTTCATTGGTAAAGATAGAATATTTGCACACATTACAAGTAATTTTGAAAGGCACTTGTGGTCACTTGTTAGTAAACTTGTGATTTACCATGTCGAGGAGATTTCAAGGGGATTGAGCTTAGTTACTCTTCCCTTGAGTGTACATCAGACCTAGGAGTGTCCCCCTAGGTTTAATTGTGATAGTTGTTAACCTTAGTTACCATGATCTTAGGGATTTTTCCAAGGTGATGGTGGAGGGAAGGTCTCTACTGTACCTGGACCAGACGTTGACTAGACTCACTAGGACATTTTGGAGGGTAATCATCACTCGAGACGACATAGTGGAGTTACTTGCACAATTTTTTTTCATTAAGCATGTATTCAGGGTAACTAGTTCCATCCGCTAGTTTTTCAAATTGATCTCTGCGAGGTTGGCTTTCATCACCAACTAGTGATTTCACCATGATAACAAACTATTTGTGTCTGGTTTGACTCCTAGATTTGATAGCGCATGCTTATTTGTTTGTTTTTATTTTTTAGAGGCTTTATGTGTGATTTATTGACATTTTGTAATTTCTTAATAAAAATTGGTCATGGATGAAATACCAAGACACTCACGGAGAATGTAGGGTAAACCCCCTGAGTACACACTAGGTCAATTAGAGAAAATAAAAACTGAAAGGGAAAAATAAATAGGATTTGGGTCTTCAGATCAACCAGAAACATCCATTGTGGTACAGCCTAAATTTGAAGTAAATCAACCCCATATATTTGAAATAGACTTAGAACAAAATCAACCAGAAATTACTGAAACCATTACAGTAGAATCTGTCACTGGTGAAGTCTCAAATACACAATTAACTGAACCATAAATATTTGAACCTGAGTCTAAAATTTTGGAGCCTGAGTCTCCTTCAAATGTTATAGCCCATACTCCTGCTCCGCGTTCACCTAAGGTAAAACTTATCATTATTGAGAATCTTCCTCCTCACCTCATTAGTATCGAAGAAATTACTGAGGATGGCGAAGAAAAAACTCCCACTAGCCCATTTTTTGTCGGTGAACACACCCTTCCATTAGATCTTCCTCTTTCTCCTTTTCATCTGGACCCTTGGTATCTTATACCATTTGACTTTGCATATTCATCTCGTTACAGTCATCCGTGTCACCACATTCATTTTTATTGTTTTCCATTAAATAATATATCATGCATGGCTTCTGGAAGTGTGTCTACCGATTCATCCATGTTTTCATCTTCTCCAGAAACCTTGTTATATGGTGGTCCTTCAGTTCTTGCTGGGTACGAGTCACTTATTGGAACTTTTTCAAGATTGTCTCCTTCTCAAGCTTCTACTATGTCAATTGGTTTATTAGTGTCTACTGCCCAAAATTTGACCTTAGACCAATTCATTCACATGCTTTTTGGGGGTAATCCTCAAGTTAAACCGTCAGGTGGTTATAATCTGCCCAAGGGGAAACAACCTCTTCTGGGAGGAAAACCTTTCATTGGAACATATCATATGGTTGTAGGACAACCTTTACCCGTTAACTATCCAAGTTATGGTATGATGCCTCAAACTGGTTTAGGTAAACATTTTGTGCCACAACCCTTAGTAGGAACTCCTTATATATGGATTAATACTATATGAAATCCTTCGTTTTCTCAACAATATTTTCAACCTACCCAAAAAATGTTCGTTTATCAACCTACTTAGCCAGTTGGACAACTTGTTCTTACTCAAGTCCAAAATCTTGTTCAAGGAATTCCTCAAGTTACCCTAAGGGAATTAGTTTCAAGTAGTTAGCAAGTTGGTGCGAGTAGTCCATATAATCCTATCTAATTTGTTGTGAAAATATATGTTCAGCCACCTATTACTCCTCAAACACTCATCTCGGGAGTACCTCAAGTTTCTTCTCCAATTACCCCTCAACTGTCAACGCAAGCTATTATGAAAGTTATCCCTCAGACTATAGTTTATCAAGTCGAACCTATGGTCCAGTCTATACCTCAAATGCCTTTGTGACAACCTAGTGTAGGAAATTTGCAAACATCCATTCAGAGTTAGCCATTTCAGGGCCCATTTGTTCAAGGTCAACCTTTTCAAGGCCAACCCTATAAAATCTAGTTCTTTCAAGGCCAGCCTTTACAAACCCAACCATTTCAGGGGAAATATCAACTAGGACAGATGGGGCCAAATCCTCCTTTCCAGAATCATCCATACCCCAGTCATACGTTTCAGATACTATCTCAATATCAATTTGGTATGGATAACCCTGGTTACCATGGAGTATGCAAATCCAAACCGCTTAGACCATTCCAGGATATCCTAGATACCCTCCTCTAGGTACCGGACTTGTCCCTTAGGGTTATCAATTTTCATAGCAATACGCTAACCGACAATTACCTTTTGTAGAAACCTTGGATTTACCATACTTGTCTCGGATAAAAAATGATCCAATTTACTATCTTCCTTTTTTTCTGGCAATGCCTACCAAGTTTCCTAGTGACATTCCAAAGTTTGAAGGAAAATCAGGAGAGGACCCTTCAAACCATGTTATGATGTATCATCTTTGGTGCCACATCCAACTCATTAATCGATGATTCCATTCGATTATGAATTTTTCAACAAACCTTGATTGGTTCAGTTGTGAAATGGTACATTGAGTTACCACAAGATTCTTTCCATAATTTCAATGCCTTAGCAATTGATTTCTTAACCCATTTTTAGTTACCAGTACGTTATGATATTGGTACTGAACATTTGACCTCACTTAAACAAAATTCGTCTACCCATATTTCCGATCACATTCACGAATGGGTACATAGATGTTGTTTGGTTAAAGTTTTCATTCCAGATCAGATTCTAGCTAAATGGTTTACCAATTATTTACTTCCCAAGATTACCGAAGATGTAGTTAAGGGAAGTGTTGTAACAGAAGAATAAGTTATTGCTCATGCGAAATATCTAGACCTCGTTTACATGTAGTCTAGCACTTTATATGAAAATATTCCATACTCACCTTGCCCTGGTCAAATAACAACAAAATTCTTCCAGATCGCATGCCGCAGACCATGTAATCAGTACTATTAATACATCTAAGAGTAAAAAGAACAATCCAAATCCAATACTCCAAATACAATCTTACTGGATTCACCCAAAGGAAGCTCTTCTCCTGAAAATACTTCTGATATTAATGTTGAAGATTCATCTACCGGTAAAATTAAATCAACCAGAGGTAAAAAGAAGGGGAAGGGTAAAGCCAAACATAAAAAAAATTCGAAAGAGAAAACCGATAAAACTGAACCATCTGATGAGAGGAGGAAACCTCGTTATCCTTGTTTAATTTGTGATGAAGATCATTACACAAAGGAATGCCTCCATCATGCCAAGGTAACTAAATTCATCAAGGGTTCACCCACAACCGATGTTCTGAAGGATCGATTTACTTCTGAGGAGAGTAAAATGGTCTCTCATAACGCTTCTTCTTCCACCTCATCAACAAATATTATGATGATGTCTTCTCAAGTTATGGTTTATATGATATCCAAAGATTATGTATCTAAGGGTCATGTAAATGGAAATGATGCTAGTGTATCCAGTTAAACTTCCACGTCAATTCCTCCTCCTTATGAAACATTGCAGATCGAGAAACCTAGTTTTGATATGGTGTTTCGACCACCTCCTAAAGGTGTTCTTCAAAAGTCAACTTTCAATATACATGCAAGACCAGCTCAGAATTACAACATTGTTGAAGATATGGCTATGTCACCTTCACGAAATTTCAGCTCCTAAAGTGTTTCTTACTTTTCCATCATAGAGGAAATTAATTTTGTCATCTATAAGAGCTATTGACCCTTAGGATTCTAATCTAATTATCTTCAATATAGACAATTATGTACCTAGACTCTAGCATCAAATGGATTTAGATATACCAGTTTTCGTTAAAACCAAACATTTCTTTCACATGGTAATTGACGAAGGAGCATGTATGTGTATAATGTGTATTTTTTGTTTGAAGGCACTTGGTTTTCCAACAATAAATCAATCCCCCACAACATTAAAAGCCTTTTATGGAAGAGGTTTTGGCCCATATGGGATTCTTAATGATCTTCCTATAGATATAGAGGGTAAAACTATTACAGTTGAAGTTGAGGTTGTTGATGCTCAACTTGATTATAACCTTTTACTACGACGAAGTTGGTCTTATGCTATGTCAATTTTTGTTTCATATTATTTTCGAATGATAATTTTTCCCCACAAAGGAAAATCTGTCAAAGTCGATCAACTATCTTACTATACTTCAGACCCTTCCTTTACAGGTAGTATCCCTTTTGTTGGAAAGACAATTACTTCTTATGAAGATGTTGGGCTATAAGTTTCTCAAGGATTCATCTCTAATGGGAAATTTTTCTATTCCTCCACCAAATTTTCCTCGTAATGTTTCCCATGTCAACATGATTACATAAAACACATTTCAACATGATCCTTGGATTGTGCCTTTATAATCTAAGTTGGACATGTACGACAGTGTGAGGCCTTTAAGCCTATTTGAATTGGCTCATCAGGCAGTTCAATCACTTTCTAACCCATCATCAATTGAAACTGATCAATTGAATGTGATGAGTGATGAATATTCTCATCTATAAGGTTTAAGATTGATATATTTTCCTGATCCTTTCGATCAAAAATTCCCAAATGACGAAAGTATTATGGAAATTATGATGTTAGATGAATTACCATGGGACGATTTTCATCATTGTTCATCTTTTATACCTAACTTTGATAAATTTGAGAATTATTTTTCATCCATATTTTCGACTAGATACGTCAATGATCGTCAATGTCCCATGTCAATTCTTCATTCAGATTCATAAACGAATTTAGGAAACATATCTTCAACGATAACAATTGAAATTTCAGTTAAACTAGGAATTATTGAAAACATTCATAGAGGTGCTTCGTGCTCACTTGAAGAAATCAACACATATAAAGCCCTATTTCAGGAATTCTGTGACATGTTTCCTGGTCTTGTGAGGAGATGCTAGGAATTGATCCCAATATTATGGTTCATGAAATTAAGACATACCTGGATGTTAAACCTATTAGACAAATATTATGTCCAATTCATCCGTGAAAAGTTACTGCTATTAAGGCTGAAGTTGAAAAATTACTCAGAGCAGGTTTTATTTAACCTATTCCATTAATTTATTAGGTATCTAATATTGTTCCAGTGAACAAGAAATAGGGTACTATTAGAGTATGTGTCTATTATAGGGATATCAATAAAGCTTGTCCAAAGGAAAATTATCCTACCCCTTACATCGACCAAATTGTCGACAATTGTGCCAGAAATGAAATCTTTTCATTTATGGATGGATATTATGGGTATAGTCAAATAAACATAGTCCCTGCCGATCAACCCAAAACTATGTTCATTTTTCCATGTGGAAATTTTTCTTATCGCAAATTACCATTTGGATTAAAAATGTTGGCGCAACTTTTCAAAGGGTCATGTCTTACACATTTCACGATATCAAAGATATTGTCCAACCCTACATATATGACTTACCAGCTCATTCTTTGAGACGTCAAGATCATCCTAGCCATTTAAGAGATATCTTCATTCAATGTAGACATTACAATATTAGTTTGAATCCACATAAGTGCGTGTTTTTTGTTAAATCGTGACGATTATTGGGATTTATCGTTTCTAAGGAAGGCATTCGTGTCAATCCACTTAAGGTCAAGGCCATTATCAATCTACCTCCTCCTTCCAATCTTCACCAACTCCAAATTTTGCAAGGGAAAGCAAAATTTTTACGTAGATAAATTCCCAACTACGTTGAGCTAACTAAAGGCTTTACTCGACTTTTGCAAAAGGGAATTCCATTCATTTTGGAGGAGCTTGCTGAAAAATATTTTGATGCACTAAAAACGCGTTGACCCATGCATCGTAACTGCATCCGCCTAATTGTCATGGAGATTACCTTTTGTATTTAGCTACATCTAATTCCATCATAGGAATGGTGTTAGTTCAGGAAGATGAGTCTAATGCTGAACATGTGGTCTATTATTTGAGTAGGAATCTCACACCAACCGAAATCAAATATGCACATGTGGAGAAATTGGTCCGGCAGTTGTTCAGGTTGTCCAACGTTTTCTTCACTACATACTTTTATGCAAAACAATAGTGATCTCTCTTTGCAACCCTATGATGTATATTTTGACTAAACAACCTCTAGGGGTAAAATACTCTAAATGGATTGCTATCCTACAAGAGTTTGATTTGGAATTTGAAAAATCTAAATCTAAGGAGTTATTGGTATTTGTTGAACTATTACGTGACTTTCCCTATACTGAATCTGAAACTATTGCAAAGGATCATCTTCCCGATGAATCCTTGTTTCTCATCAACATTCTTGATACTTGGTGTGGAGATATCATTATATATCTTTAAACTCAAACTTTTTAACCAGAAATATCATGAACTGGTCATCATAGAATCTAATACCAATCATAACAATATACTATTTTTGGCAATAAACTTTATCATCATGGTTTTGACTCTATTTTCTGAAGTTTTTTAACACACAATGAAGATGAGAATGCATTAAATGACTTCCATTATGGATCATGTGGTGGTCATATGTCATGGTTTTCCACTATCCAAAAGATATTGCGCAACGACTATTTCTAGCATAACTCTTTAAAGATTGCATAATTGTGGTTAGAAAATGCCACAATTGCCAAATGTTTTATCGTAAAATGCGTGCTCCTCCAGATTCTCTTCACCCAATCATAATATTCGGTCCATTTGTGGGGTATTGATTTTGTTACATGCAACCCTCACTTGGCCGGGGGGCATGGGTATATTATTCTCGTGGTAGATAATTTTACAAAATGGGCCGAGGCGTTGCATAAATTTAAAAACGATAGTGAGACCACAACTATTTTCATATTCAATCATGTGATTGATAGGTGCAGTGTACCCCAAGCCATCATTACGAACCATTGCAACCATTTTCTAAATTTTATGATGACCAAAATTTCTTCTCAGCTCGTCTTACGCCATGACAATTCTACACCTTATTATCCACACAAAAATAGCCAAGTTGAAGTTGTGAACAATGTTTTGACCAATATGATCAAGAAAATTGTCAACATTCATAAAAATAACTGGCATAGCATGATTTTTTCAGCCTTGTGGGCATACCGTGCCTCTGCAAAAACATCTACTAGTTCTACTCCCTTCCAAATCGTTTATAGTTTGGAAGATATTTTTCCAATTGAATGTGAAATTTCATCATTAAAACTAGCCATTGAGTTGTTACTAACTACCTATGTAGAGGAAGAGCATTTTTTATACTTTGCACAACTAGATGAAACTCGTCGCAGCAATGAACTATTCGGTGAGGCTCATAAAAAACATGTTAAGGCTCAATATGATTAAAACGTTAATCCTTGCATTTATTCAGAAGGTGACCTAGTCATAGTCTATGATCAAGCACATGATAAACTAGGCACTAGTAAATTCGAACCTATGTGGCATGGCTCTTACATTGTTAAACATGTACTAACTAGAGGGGCCTATGAATTAGTTGAGTATGATGGTGTGTCTTTAGGAGAGCCCATAAATCATCTCTATCTGAAGAGATATTACGCGTGACTTATTCTGTGGAGATCTTTTTATACATTACTTATAATTTTTTATGAGTGTGTGTCTTAGATTAACATTATTTTTTGAAAAATTTTTCCACTAATTTTCCTAATTATCTTGATTACTCTTGATTTGTAGATGTCAAATTTCTATCAAACTTACAATGGCTTTGTTGATGGCGCTAGTCGTAGTACTCAGAATTTATCTTTACTAACTTGGGTCATCTATTCATCCACTGATGAGTTAGTTTCTATTCATGGGATATGCCTTGGTCAAACAACGAACAACATAGTAGAATATAGTGCAGTGATTGAGCTACTATCTGATGCCATTTTGTTTGGCATTCGACGTTTGTTTTGTAGGTTAGATTCACAACTCATTGTATTATATTTAAACGATGTCTATATAGTTAGAAGTCCATCAATGTTAAGAATGTTTTTAAGGGTCCATCTCTTGGAAAGACAACTTGATTATATTGAATATCAACACATTTCAATAAATTCAAACACTTCAGTTGATACATTGGATAATAAAGCGTTAAATAGACATTTGCGACGTTAGTAAATAAAAAAATATTCATCCATATTAAACAAGATACTCAAAAAATAAAAGTAGTAGTCATCATTCGGTTAATAATAGTTTGTCAAGGGCATGTTACAAAAATACATCATCCAAAGACATAAGGCTCTGTAGCCTTTATTGTTTGAATATGATGATACAAAAAAAAATGTAGTCCTAAAATTAATACTAGTTATCCATGATGATGATCATGGTAGCAAACTATACCGCGAGCCACTCGATGTAGCAATCGCCTGATCAGACCTGGAACCCTAACCACATGCCTCTGGTATTGAAGAGGCAAGTTATCAGTCCCAGTCTCTGGGAAATCTATGGTAAGCCTCTCCAAGTTTTTCTCCAACTCGGTCAAAACCTTTGCTACGTCAGGATGTAGTAGCACAGCTGCGATAGGCTGGTATCCTCACCTATGAAATTAGCGTAGTCCTACCAGTCGGATTGGGCCTACATTTTAACTAGCATTTTGAAAATAAACTTTGGATGATTAAAAACAAATAAAATTTAAAAAAACATAAAACATCAAAATGAGACATTTTTACTAGTATCATCCCACTGCATCCTAGTTGGGAGTGCCATATCTATGCCGCCCATGTAATCCATCCTTGCATATGGGAGGTCCTCAATCATAAAAATTTGGCTTCTCAGCCATGCAAAAAAAAAAAAATCTCACAAATGGGTTGCCAACACCACCATGGCGAGCCATCAACGAAACCCACCATAACATGCATGGATCTCTAGGTCCTGTTGGATCTACCAAATGTTGTTTTGGAATGAGGAGTGGAATCCTCTCTAGGGAAAATGACATAAGGATGATACCATAACCAAAATTCTCCAGTTTACCCTCCTTGGCACTAATTAGTTGTCCTTTCATGTTGACAACCACTCCCCCACACCAGTTAAAGATAACACCCTATGAACACTCAATTGCAATATGAATTTGGGCTTTTGTGGCCATGTGAGGTGTTGCACTACCACACAACCTGGTGACTGTGAAAGCAAATTTTAATTCAAGTTCCTCGATAGTTTTGATATCTATCCAACCATCATTGAGCACTGAATTAGGAACACAATATTGCCTTAGGTAGGAAAAAATTGCTTCCCCACCTGGCCTCTGGCCAAACAAAGAAATGTCACATCCTCTACGGGAAAATCCAGTCAAGAAAAAAATGTCATCAAAGTCAATAGTGAGGTGGTGATCACCTATAATAAAACATTGTTCCTGGATATCCCAGACCCTCACTAGCCATGTCATTAGATCTATTGAGATTTTATCCCTTGAATGGACCAAAATTTATATAGACCACAATTCTTGAGAGCCTACAAGGTTCTCAGACAATACATGGCTTCCGCGTCATGGGTTTCATGTTCTCTCTCTCCACTCTAACATGGTTGTTCAAAGGCCTTGAAAATAAACATTTAGGAGTATTAGAACCTTGAGTGAGAGAAATTTGAGATTTTTTGGGGTTGGTTTCTTATATTTTTGAAAGTCCTCGGTGCTTACACAATTTTTCTTTACAAACAATGCATTTTTGCGTAGTTTCTCAGCCGAAAAGATACACAAATCGCGTTATTTTATGTAAAAAATTACTGGGGTGCACAACCTCGATGAAGAGAAACTGCGCACACCCGTTAGCGATTTCTAAAAACATAAACCTCCCAAAAAAATTATTTTAAAGCCTAAAAATGAATTTAAAATAGTTAAGATGCAATATATGGAAGATATCTATTACATGGAAAATATGGTTCGTCAATTGGTTCACTCGTTTGCTCGATATCAGTTCCAGAAGTTTTGTGGTAAAAGCTCTTTTACTGCTCTCAAACTAGTTTAAAACTCAAATAGTGAAAATAACTGACTTTTTCCAGCTTTTATAAGTTTTTGGTGAATAAATATTATTTTTTATATGCTTTTAACCTATTAAAAGTCAAATTTTTATATTTTTTCCATAATCATAGGCAATTACCACGATTTATTAAGTTTTATGTGCATAATACAAGTTGCAATGTAAAATGAATCATTTTGACTATGACTAAACTTTTATCACTTTTTCGAACTCTAGAAAAAAAAAATATAAACCATAGAGTCATATTTTAAGCCCTTTTCAGACTCTCTAAACATGAAAAGTTTGTCAAGTACTTGACTATTTGAACTCTTTAAAATAAATAAACAATGATTTATTTTAGTTTAAGTTTACCCCTTTTCCGGACTGAACTAAAATATTTATGAAAAATGTATACATTGACTAAGCATGGTCAATAGAGTTCTCTCCTGCATCACTATATAATTTTTCGAGCCTCAGAGACTAAATTCACGAAAAGGAACACCGTGGAGTTTATTTAGGTTTTTCTTTTGACTCCCTAAAACTGAAAAACACCGAGCTTCACTTTCTTCGGCATCGTTAAAATTTACGTTGAAAGAACTATATGAGTTTTCTTTCTGTGTGTTTTGAAACTCTTTAAATCTGAAAATAACATCGAGTTAATCCTACATTGGACTCGTAAAACTTAAACAGTGTAGGAACTGTTGATTACAATGGGATTGAACCACTCCTTCCTAGGGTTTTTTAAAAATAATTTGGAGGACTCATCGAAGGATGAGCTTACAAGACAAGAAAATGTTATCCTCCTCAAGCTTGACAAAAATAAAGAGGTACTTTCCAGTGATGGTGGGGGAAATGTGCGAAAAAATATTCATCTTTGTATTCATTTAAAATTAGCATGTCGCTCTTGAACACGACACTTTGTCACACTTATTTCTGGGTTGGGTAATCCGTTTGCCTTACAGTTAGTCAAACCTCATTGAAAGTCTTCAACTAGTTGTGAGTATTAGGATTGAGTGAAATGCTGCTAAGTCAATTGTCATGTCGCCATGTGTTCAAGAGAAGTTCCACCTCAATTCATGTTTTTTTGCAAATATTAGCCTCCATTCGCCTCGGCCATTCCTGATTCAGTCCTTGCAAAACATTTCTTCAACTTGACATGAAAATTTCATGTAGTAGGCCTTCCTGCAACAAATTAATTTCTATCGACTTCAACTCATTATATAGGAAGTTGATACAAAAACCTTATCAATACCTTGAGGCCTGCATGCCCTAACGTTAGGTTTCTTGCCTTTGATGACGAGTTCTCATCATTGACCTTCTATCAAGAAACTCTATATATTTTCGACTACAGATCATCTAATCACACTTCATAGATTGTACTAAAGTACCTTGAGAACCATTGCCATTATTGGTGGTTTCTCTCGCACTTTTTAACAGTTTTCATCATTGACCGGTAATCAAGTGGTTTCTACCATCTTCAACTTCGAGACATTCACACACATGGTTAGATTTTTACTAATCGAGAGAACAAGATCAAGACCCTGGATCTAGTTTCATCTATCCAGGTTCCGAGGAGTTAGGTATTCATGATTGTGTATAAAAATTCATAAAATATGGCTACACCCATACTATGTCTACTATTGATATGATTATAGGCGATTTTTGTACCAATACATTGAGTTAGTTTTACTCTAAGTATGGGAATGCCTTCCTCAATGATGATTATATATATTTTCATTTTAATCCATGAATGTTACTTGCAGGTTTCTAACTAGTGTCTATGATCCAATATTTGGTATCATAAAATGTTTCAATATTTTAATGAATTTCTAGATTTCGCACTTTAGGGGGGAATCTGTTACACATCATTTTGTCACCATGACACTTGACAGTTAAAATGGATCTATCAACACCCATACTGATGTTCCAATGCACTCCTTTTCAAGTAAAGCATTCATATTCCTTGACCAAATCATGAATTTTGGGTAAAATGGCTCTTTGACCTCTTAAAGATGACTTTCATACTTTTTCTAGTCAATTTTTACACATGCGTTGTTCCTTCCATTAAGACATGCACAATTATGCACTCTATTTTCCATTAAAAATTGCGCAATTGACTCAAAGTAAAGTAAAAATAAAAATTAAGTTCTAGAAGCATAGTTGCATGGATATATCCCAACTAAAAGCTTTTGGGTCATATCTATTTGAGCTAAACCCCTCTAAAAATGGAGCTAATTTCCTTGGATCATGGAACCATAATCCCATTATTTGTGGATCTCATCCCTCTTTTGTGGATCTAAAACCTCCTCCATTTTTCCTATAAATTGAGCTGAGACATCAGGGTTAGAAGAGTTCACATATGGTAGTCTTATGCTAGTAATATTCGATTGGGAAGCTTATCAGCTAAGGATAAATATTAGAGGCATTTGGGAGGAACCTTCACGACATCAAGGCTTGTTTGTAAGGATAGTCTTATATCTCTGAATAATACATTTAGATACTCTTTCTCATTGTATTGTCTTATTGGAATTATGAATGTTTTATGCTCATGTATTCATTATGATAATTTCAATTTCTAATCTCCTTGATCATTAGATTAAGCTTGTTTTAGATCATTATACTGCATATTCCTTTTATCCTTTGTATGCTTGTGTTTGCAGGTCTCATCAAAGCATTGAGGAGCTACATCAAGACAGGCCGGGGATATTCATCAGGAATTTTGTTAAGAGGTTCTAAAATCATCCTCCTCCTATTGTTTTAATGATCTAAAGAGATTTAGCTTAGGGAAAGAGATATTCTTATGTCTGTTTTTTTCAAGTTTTCCTTTAGGATTCTAGGGAGATCGCTTCTATCTGTAGAATGGATTTATCCGTATGACACCAAGTAACCAGCCAACCGGGGTAAACAAGTGACGATAGGCTACTAATATGAGATTCGACCTCCTATATGAATTTGAGGAAGTGGAACCAACGGAAACATGACAAATAGACCTTACACAACATCAACAACACCTCTAGGAGGTAACCCAACCTTTGAGATCCCTGAACCCTGAATTGGGACTGATTTTTGACCCTTTTTAGCCATATTCGGGGGAATTTAAGGGCAAGGGAGTGGCTAGAAACCTATAGCCATGGGCATGCCATGGAAAGGCAATGACCAGAGCCCCAAAAAGTCAGTTCTATGCCTGCAACTCGTGGATTTGTGCCACCTCTTTAGCCCAGAGCCCAGGTCACTATCCAGAACTTCATGAAACTATAGGGGAGTATAAATAATATTAAAACAAAGATATGGAAGCAATCATATCATCATGAACTCATCTGGACCCCTCCCAACCATGACATCCATTTCGTTAAACATGTCATAAACATTGCATCTACAGGTATAAACATAAAATTTTAACAGAGGGGTATCTGACTTAAGAATGGCTAAGAAGCATCACTCCCCTACATTATAAGCTACAATATAATCTATTTGAACATAGATACATTGTGTATACATTTATAGATAAAAACATGGATAGAGCTATACATCATCACTAATTGAATACATGCTTATAACCAACATAATAACAACATAAATAAAATGGATACAACAACAAATATATCCACACATAAACTATTACATTTGCATACCGAATACCAAAGGAATGAGCTCTTCATTTATGAGTTTAAAAAAAAGCCGAGATGGGACTTCTACCTTTCACCCAACCATAGATTTGCTGAGCCAAGTCTCACTTCAACCAATCACCCTTGTGCCATATTCCAAGCATGAATGTGGGAATTAATCAAACGCATCAATCACAATCAATCCAGGGCTTTCAAAGGCCAAACCACCTCAACCCTCAACCATTGATTCCACCTCACGGTCGAACATCACAAACATCACAGACTGGTCTCTATCCATGCTGCTCCAGGGCTCCAGAGTGTTTGTTCCAACCAAGTCTCTAGGACTAGTAACTCAACCCCAGCTATTCTCGGGCTTGAGAGTGTTTTTCCAAACAAGGCTCCAAGGCTACTAACTCAACCCACCTAGGGCTCCAGAGAATTTGTCCAACCAAGGATCCAAAAGTAGTAACTCAACCCAACAGTTGTCTGTTGGGCTCTAGAGAATTTTTCCAACCAATGATCCGGGAAATAATAACTCAACCCAATAGCTCTAGGACTCATGAGAACCAAATAAAAAAGAATCAAGGGAAATAAACCCATAATACCATGGTTTTCTAGGAAATGGAAAGACTAGGAAAATCCATATGCATACACCATGCATGCTAAAACTAATGAGGAAAGCATACATGCAACTCGGTACCTACAATCAAATATCGTTTTGGCTGATGATCTTGATGTCCTCCTGCACTTTCTTTCTCTTCCTTTGCCTTATTGCTCTAAATCACCAAGTATCCACACTCTCCAAGAGTGCTCCAAGAAAAATCTAAGTATTCAAGAGTATGAGAGAGAGAGAAAGAGAATAATGAGAGAGCTCCAAAAATACACTGAAAAAAAGGTACCAATTGATCCTTAGAATCCTTTTTGTAGAAGAGGCCTCTATTTTCTTCATTTTCCATTATCTTTCTTCATTTTCATCCTGACATGCAACCTGTGACCTTTCATCTCCCTTTTCTCCCAATTTCCATTATTTTCATAAATAAATGTGCCAAAAATACTTTTTTCCTCTTTAATGCCTTAGCCATGGCATTTGTCAATTTCCTTAGCCATAATAAACCAAATGAACACCCCCTAGGATTTTTTTCCTAACATTCAACTTTGAATAAGTGTCCCATCAGCCGTGGTTATTATTTTAACTTTATTACATAGAATTTTCACTAGGGTTGTTACAGTAATGACATATGAAGTTTTGTGGTTATCCGGAAACACTTGATGTAAAGAATGGTTTGTGGTAGGTTGAAACCACTTGATGGTTAGTGATAAGTTGAAATCCCTTTGAAATTGTAACAGAGAAGGGTAAGTATGATGCAATGTTTAAAGGGTCCACAAAAAACCCATGGGAAGATCAAGGGTAAGCTAAAGAGAACCTTGATGAGAAAATGATGTAGTTTAGATTATGAGTTCAAGATTCATGATGTTGCGACATATGAATAGAATTGAATATACAAATGAAGATAAATAAATTTGAAAATGTAGAGTGCAGAAGACTAAGGATGAATACAACTTAAGAAATATGGATTGAATCATAAGTATTCATTAAGTGGAAGTATGAAGAAATAATTCATACTTATGATATGATGAAATTATTAATAATGAAAGTAGACTTATTCTAGAAGTATATGTATGATCAAAGATATATACAATGAGAGAAGTTATGAATATATATCAAATAAAATCAACTAATAGATGTGTCGAGATATGCATGGAAATATTGTGGAGACAATTATGGAGATGGTTGAACCAATTAGCCATGTTGGAAATTTTGTTATGGACACCTCAATGTTATATTATGAGGGCTTGTGTATTCTATTGTGTGTAAGTCAGGGTATGATCTATTATCACTGTAAATTAATACAATGTGATTTTTGAAGTACATACTAAATTTTTGTGTGTAAATATTTCTTCATGTCTGCTCATAATGCCAACACCAATGTCATGGCACTTTTCGCAACAAAATGGGATATGTTCATAGTATATGGGTTGGTTTCATATATTTTCCTAATAACTCAAATATATATTGGCCAACAATAGTTGAGCAAATCACATAGACACAAATTCATTCATGGGAAGTGTGTCTTCCTTGCTTTCCACTTTAAAAAATCATGGAAAATGGTCCAAGTGCATTATCAATTCTTTCAATTATTTCTTGATGAAAAAATTCTTTTAGAAACATGAAATCCTCCTTGTCAAGGATGAAATATATCTCTTTAAAATTAGAAACAAGGAGGGATCATTTTGAAAATCCTTGTTCACGTCTTCTGAATCGTTGATATGGTTTTTAAGAAATTTTGTTGTTCCTAGTTTTAGTTCTACATCACCTTTCAGTTGCCAATGTTTTTGGATCCACTAGATGAGTGCTTGCTTAGTGGGCCAAAGCCCCATATATTTTTCAATTATGATCTTTGTATGTATTGTGTCTTTTCCACTATTCATTAAGAGGTGATCCCATACTTGGGAATGTTATCATCTTGAGGAATGCATGATTTGTCTTCTTTCACCGAATCATTTTATGCTCCACAGGTTTCTTTGCTATTGTTACAAAGGATTTTTCTAGGTCCATGATGATCAAATCATGGGCATCATTATTTTTAGTTCTACATCACCTTTCAGTTGCCAATGTTTTTGGATCCACTAGATGAGGGCTTGCTTAGTGGGCCAAAGCCCCATATATTTTTCAATTAATGCATGATCTTTGTATGTATTGTGTTTTTTCCACTATTCATCAAGAGGTGATCTCGTACTTGGGAATGTTATCATCTTTAGGAATGCATGATTTTTCTTCTTTCACTAAGTCATTTTATGCTCCATAGGTTGCTTTGTTATTGTTACAAAGGAATTTTCTAGGTCCATGATGATCAAATCATGGGCATCATTACGATAAATTTTTTATTTTGAATATTATTAGATTTATATGAGGATCTCCTTAAATTCCCTTTTGCTACTACATTGGGGTAGGAGGGTTTGCTCTCTCTTTTCTCATTAATGCCATGGCATGTTGAAACCTAAACCCTAAAAGTATATACAAAATCCCTAGAATCTCTCTTCATATATATATATATATATATATATATAATTAAAAATAAGTTATTAATAAAATAAATAAATAAACATTTTAAAATATTTATTAACAAAATAAAAATAAAATAAAAACTAAAAAAATTTATAACATAATAAATAAACAAATTCAAAATAAATTTATTTATTTAAATTCCCATGCTTTTTTCCTTTTCCATTTTTTTTAAGGATCTTTGGTTCAATTATTTAATTTAATTTTACTTATTTATTTGGTATATTTTAAGAATGTTCTAATGATTTTTTTGTGATTTTTTTACTATATTTTCTATCCTCTTATGATTTTAATACCACATTGATAGTTTTGCTATTATAACACCACATTTGCTATTTATTTTATATTGTTAATAATTTTAATACCACATTGGTAGTTTTTTTATCTATTTTATATTGTTAATAGTATGTTTTTACTTTTTGGCCTTTGTGTGGTAAATTTGTGTGGTAAATTTAATGTTTTATTATTTAAATATTATAATTTTTTTTAATTGTAATTTTAAAAAATTAATAAATTTAATGTTATTGAGTAGTGCTATTGATTTGATATGGTTGTTTTAATTTAATAATTAATTTTCAATTTTGGTGTTAATAAGTTGTCTTACAATAAAATTCCAAACGAGTTATAATTTTAACTTAAAAAAAATGTTCTTCATATTGATTTATAAAGTTGTTCATAATAATAAGATTGATATTTTATTGGTTTTTAATATCATAGTTAAAAAATGTTGTAATATATACCCTAATAGTTAAATTCTTAAAGGTGTTGAGAGTAACACCACTTTTTTTTACTTAAATGTCTTTTTCATGCTTTTTATGCAAAATAATGCATTTTCAAATGCATCCTTCGCAAAAATATACAATATACATTTTCATTAGTCATTTAAGAATGTCACGAAGCTAACACATTCACCCAAATAAAAGTACATAAAATACATAGGGGTGGCGTAACTATTATCAATGTGCATCATTTAATAATACCAAATAAGCTAACACTTTCATCCAAATAAAAATACATAGGGGTGGAGTAAAGTCACTGCCTTAAAAGGGCACTTCAAGAACAAATTTTCTAGATCCTTTTGGCTACACCATGCTTGTAGTTTCGCCTTCCTTCAATTCCCAAACCTAAGTTAATAACATCAAATTTAAGTTGATGGATAGTCACAATAAAGCTCTCAAGATTTTATGAGATGTGTATAGTATTTAAAAAAAAAAAGAGCTTATCTTATTAACAAATATGTTATCAAAGGAAGATTTAAATTTGTGAAAAATAAATTAATATAGTGAAAAAATTGAAAAATTATGAAATAATACTTATTATATTACAATTAATTAAACACATACACAATATTATAAATTTAAAAATAATTAAAAAAATATTATGTGTCAATTCTTTTTATATAAATAAAAGATGATCTATGGTGAAATAGGAGGATAAAGGTGACTATTAGTATAGTGAAGTATTGTTAATTATGCGGGTATATAAACGAAACCAAAATAATGGTATTCATAGGTAAATATACGATAAAGTTAAAAATATATTTTATGACACTATATGAGTGAATATTTTTTTTTTGTAAGTTTGGTAGAGCTTCTCTATTCTTTCATTTAAAACTATACTGTAGATTACATCATATAATGTTCTGGGTAACCTCAACGTGCCTAAAGGAAACCGGGTCTGTTGGCCAATTCCATGAGTTAAAAGCAAAAAAAAATTGAAACTGTTTGATTTTGTCTCTCAAAGCCTTATAGGCTATGATATCTATGATCTCCTTAAACATACTATTATGAAAGTAAATACTAGTTGACCACATCAGATAATAAAAAACAAAAATGTACTGAAATTCCTATAGCTATTCATCAAATGATTCAATCGGTACTGGGTCTTTAGCACTCGACCCAGGCATGTCCACTTGATGCATATTCTATATTTTCCTTTCAATTCAACTGAGATGTACATTTTGATGATGCACCTGCAGCTGTATGGCTTGCATGTCTTGGTGTATTTCTACCAGACTCGGTTCTGCCTTTAGGTTTCCTCCCCCATCCTGTACTGCCATAATGTCCTTCACCATCAAGCATTTCATGGACAAGTAAAGGTGAACTAAATGCTTGAACATAGTCAATCAACCTCTTGTATTTCCTGGGTCTGTCACCATGGGTGCCATTTCGTCATCTGAAATTATTGCCTCTACTTTGGTGTTCACGTCTTTCTCCATACAAATATCATTGAATTGACTTGAGCTGTGTTGAGCCCGTCCTTTGTCTTCTTTTATTTACCTTCCTTGCCCTTTTTCAATTTGTTTTGAACACATATGTACTCCTTTTTCCTCAATTTATCCTCAATCTCGCTTAACTTTCATCAGCTATTATCTGAGGTAAAAGGCATTACAATTATAATTATTTTTACTATCCTATGGCTAAGTTAGGTATTTTAAGTTACATGCCTATTGTTAACTCATCATTATGGGTATAGTATGGAATTTCCTACTGGACTTGCTCAGCTGGCACCTAGGCTCGATTTGGGAGAACTATGCCTCTCCAATCATCCTCCAATTCTGATCCAGCATACTTGAAGCTTTAGCTCAACATTCCAGAAGCTCGATATTCCAGCCCATGATAATCCAACATACCTGAAGCTCCAGCTCAGCATTCCAGAAGCTCGATGTTCCAACCAATGCTTCAAAAGTTTCATGGGATCGATGCAATGACCAGATGGCCATTGTCCATGAAGTTGGGTTTTAGTTTGATAAATTTAGAGAAGCATTCTGCTATCTCAGTATGCGGTTTTGATAGGAATAAGACAATTAAAATATAGAATATTGTAGTGCTAAATATGAGTGATTCGAGGGATTTCTACATCGATTGGTTTTCAACGCACAGAACTGATGCTATTTCAGAAACCACGATGCCTATAAAGGCTAAAACTTGTGATATGTTTAGCTGGTGTGGATATTGCAATTTGATTTTTGTAATCAAGACTGAAGACTGTGATTCAATCCTCTGTTAATGAAAGCCGAAGTTGAAATTTTCCATGTCGTGTTATTAATTTGATTTTGGAGTGTTGTTAGTTTTTTTATGAGTTCCTGAGGTAGATTTTCTGAAGCATAGCCAGTCTTTGTAAATCCTAAGCTTCTCAGGGTGTGGAAAGGGCCCACCACAACCGGATCAGCTCCTGTAACTATAGCTAGAGGTAATCTGTAAGTGTGTTGATTAATTTATTATTTTTTACAATTGTTCTCAAAATATCGATTTCATTTTATGCGTTGATGATTGGATTGCGTTTTTATGAATAATTTCATGTGTTAGCTCTTAGCCGGACAGATTGAGTGTTTGCGTTGAAGAATTACATAGTGAAGGTTTTGAAAATAATTGCTAGTGTGCATTTAATCATTTTTTCAAGTTCTGATCTTAAGAAATTACATTTAAACTTTTCCAACCCTATTTTCTAGACAGGAATTACATTTGAAGATATAATTATTCGAATTAGTCTTGCATTTCTCCTAGCAAATGAATTGAATGAGAATAAACCTCTGATATTGATCAAGTAGGCAGAGTGTAGTTGAATGCATCAGGTTTCAAAGTTTCATTGATTAATTGGAAAAGGATGGAATCAATTCCACGATAGACTAATAACTCCATCTCTTTAACATCCGAATTTGAATCCCCTTTACACAATTCAATTTCGCCATGATGAATTGATGCTGAGAAGTGCGTTTTGGTCTTGTAATATCATTTCCTAAATTTTCATCAGAGGAAAGCATACCAATCAGACCATAGGCGTAATTATAATATTAGATCGGAACTCCATATCTATTCTTCAAACTTGATCTCGGAATTGGTCGTTGATTTCTTCAATTAGATTGGAATTCGAATTATTTAAAAAAACAGAGTGTGAACTGAATGATTGAAAGGTCTCTGCACTCGTTATAAAAAAAATAGCCTTCATCATTTTCTATGTGGAATTCAAGGTAGTGCCAAATAGGATTTGCCTTCTGTCACTTAAGTCTAGCAGTAGGATCTTATTAGTTGCCTACAGTAAGATTCTAGAAGGATTTCTAGAGCGTGTTTCTAGTGAGTTAACTAAGTCAAGGTCTTTCAATTATTTCTCAAGTACCAGTGTTCATTTTTTTTGCCAGTAAAAGTATTGAGTTGATAGGAATATTAGTTTAGGGAGTCATCCTGAATGCGAGATTGTTAAACTGTGTGAAAGGTAGGTTTTTAAGGTCTTTTCTGAGTTTGTAAAATAGATTAGGGTTTGTAGACTTCGCTACAATTTGGGAATTTATAGCTCATAAGAGTGAAGTATGATGAGTGATATGAGCTTTTACAACTTAGGTTAGAAGTGATTTTTGGTTTAAGACTCCAGAGAATTGTATAAATTAGTGACATTGCAAATTGATTGAAATAGGTGAATGAGTGCTAGTTGTGATTTTCATTACGCTGTTAATCAAAATTTTAGTTTTTAGGTTTAATTAGTTCCCATTACGATATCTAGAATAGTGTGTGTGCTTGCTTCGATTAGTATACCTCATCTTGTTGATTAGGAAAGCAGAGTGTTGATTGCTGAAGTTTTTTTGAGTAAATTTTCTAGAGTTTGGTTTAATGATTTGACTAATGTAAACTATAATTACAATATGATTTTTGAGTACATTTGCATGCTTCAATAGTGTAAGTTCATCTCAGTTGACTTTGAAAAGTGGAATTAGGGTTTTCTGAATGAAATTATCATAGATTAGATCATAAATCCATCATGAAATAATGCGTTGTCTGTTGTGGTTGATAGTTGTGTGAAACAAACATTTCAAGCAATTTTAATGTTGCAATATCTTGTTTGATGTGAAGTAGTGAAATTGGTATAAAAGTGTCTTATCCTAGGGTTTGAGTAAGGAAGCCATTAGTAACTGTAGAATTTATTATGCGAGCATAAGATAAATTGATAGGTGCATTTAGATTAATTAGTTTCCTCCAAGTGTTGCCTTTGAATGCTATAATTAGGGTTTTGGAAATTTTGCAAAGAAATGTTGAATTGTTAAATTGAAGTTTGTTGAAGATTAGGTATTTTATTTAGAGTAATTAGGTTTTGATTTCAGTTCAATCATGAGATAAATTAAGTAAAGGGTTAAGTGCTCAAGTCAAATTCAATTATTGATCCTGTTTGGAATGGTGAACTGATTTCTTTTATACAATTTGCGTGTTTATGAGTATTTTTGTGTTTTAATGCTCAATTAGTTATCATAAGGAATCATTCAAAATCCAATTCAGAAACTGAATATTGAAAGCGCAGTACAACTTGTGTTTACGAGCCCAGATTGACATATGAATATTGGAGGTTTAATTCGACAATTAATTCTTACAACATTTTTGTCGCTGTTTCCAGTGCAGTTGTACTTTCAAGATTCAGGTAATCATTATTGTCTGAGTTTCAGAGATCTTGTAGGCTGTCAGAGGGTGGGGAGAGTACAGTAAGACGTGAGTGAAGAGCCACACATCCACTTTTGTGGGGTTGCTCCAAATTTTGACCAATTACTGCTTGTTCTCAAACTTTATTCTTATTTCCTTATGCGTAGAAGTAGACCTAGGGATAATAAAGGTATATTTATTTCCAGTTCTCAATTTCCTAAAATTTTTGGTTCGATAAAAAATCTATTAACTAACCCCGTTGATCGTTACACAAGTACGAAATACGAGAAAGGGAGCACCAGTGGAAAGGATATTTTAGAAGGGGAACTTGCAATTCAAGAAGTAAGGCTGTCCATTGGATCTTTCTCCACTAACATCAACACCAATATGGCGAAAAATGAAGGAGAGAACAAAAACAACGAGTAAAATTATGAAGAAGAGGAAGGACCAACTCTCTTTGGAGGAAACATGAATGGACAAAGGGGAAAAAACATGGGTGGGCCAAGGAGAGAAAAAATTGATGGACCACGAGGAGGACCAGACGATGACGAAGAAGAAACTACCTTCGAGTTCCTATCCTCGATATCACCAGTAACATCACAATGAATAGCATTCCAATGACCTCCCTGCCGCTCTTTTATGGTAAGTCCTCCGAGGATCCTGATGCTTTTATTTTCGAATTTGATATTCTATGCAGAAGCTATACTTACCATGATGATGCACAAAAACTGAAGCTGTTCCCGACCACCTTGAAAGACACCACACTTAGATGGTTTATGAGCTTAGGGTAAAACACCATATACACTTGGGATGACATGAAATCTGCATTCCTTAAGAAATACTAGGATTTCTGCAAAACTAGGGACCTCAATGATATTCTGAGAATTCAACAACTAGATGACGAGAGCCTCAAAGAATATCTTGAGCGCTTCTTGTATCATTTTCACAAGTCCTGAGAAGCCCATCTATATGAAAAAAATGTCAAAACGGTCTTTCTGAAAGGATTAAGAGACGAATGCATAGAAACCCTAAACCTTTTAAGTGGTGGGGACATCTACAAAATGTTTTTTTGCTGAAATAGCCAAACTTTGTCAAACCTATTCTAGAAACTAGGCTAAATTAGGTAAGAATATTCACAACAGTCTCCAATATGCTACATCTAGAAACCAAAAACCCGCTACCGCTGCTATCACTAGAGTCGAACTAGGGAACCTGCTGGAAAAATTTAAAATTGACATCTTAAGCACCATTGGAAACCAACTCGACATAATGAAACATAAGAAGAAACAAGAAGACGAAAGGGCTGCTATGGAAATCTTTTATCCCAAATGTAGATAAAAGCACATGGAAAGAGAGTGTCCCATCAACGTCATTGAGGTCTGTGGAATCTGAACCTTATAACATGTAATCAGCAAGTGTCCATCTCTTCCCGGACTGCGGGCTATATATAAAGGAAATTTCGAAACAAATGATTCATCACAAACAAATAGGAAATTTTTTTTTACAAGCCCCAGTGAAAACATGTTCCCAGAACCTAATCACCAAGGGTATGGTCAAACTCAACCCTGGACCTTCCAGCTAGCTTACCCCCCTTGGGCCAACCCTCAAACGCAGAACACTCCATGGAACCAAAACTAGAGGAAAAACCCCTATACCAACCCTTATCATCCCTAGAACCAGTTCTATGCGCCCTACCCAAATATGCCAAGCACCTAGTACAACCCAGCCATGCAATCCTATCAACAAGGGTATAACCCTCACACATATCAACAACCATTGCTTCCACCCCCTCCCTTGCATCAAATTTTACCTGCACCATCTGACCCATCATCATCTTCGTAGGCACCTCAAAACCCACCTCGCCCTACATTATTGCCTGCGCAACCCATACCTAACCCAAATCACAATAGACCACCTCAACCTGCACAGAACATAAACATCCAACCTTTCCCTACTTACATGATCACTACCATCCCCATGAACGAAATTCAGTTACGATCAGGAAAGACAGTTAATAAAGGGAAATCAACAGTTATCATAAAGGAAGAGGTTCCATCCACATCATACGAAAATCATATACAAAATGAGAAACAAAAACAAACACAAGAAGAAGAATCAAATGAACCACCCTACCCGGAAAGAATCCTTGTAAAGAAAGAAGAGATTCCTCCTGAATACAACCTATAAAATGAATTAAGGAATGTTTGCATTAAAATTCCACTCTTGCAAGCTATCAGAGACATCCCTATTTACACCAAAATTGTCAAATATCTCTGCATCAAGAAGCCAGGTAGGAAAGGGCATAAGAACCAAACCATAATGATCATGAGCCAAATGTCCACCATGATTTCTGACTTTCCTGTGAAGTACCGTGACCCCGGGAATCCCATTGTCACCATTGAAATAAACAGAGTACTTCTGCCAAACACACTTGTAGACTTAGGGGTGGCAATAAATGCCATTACATATGAGACAATGACATATTTGCAGTTAACTGGCCTTAAGCCCACCCCTATCATTTTAGAAATGGTAGACAAATGTGCCATCAAAGAAATGGGAACTCTAGAAGACATAGTGGTCACTATTGATTCCTAGAAATATCTAATAGAATTTATCATCATTTCTCCAAAAACCTCTAGACCTAGACATCCTGTAGTTCTAGGATGCCCTTGGTTGGCAACTGCTGATGCCGTCATAGGGTGTAGAAATGGGGAAATGATAATTTCCAGTGATTCCCATAACCAAACCTTGTTTATTTCTCCCCCTGCTCAGACAACTGCTGAATTACCATTATGGCTCGAGAGCCCCTATGGATATGAAGACTGTATGTTTCCTTTGCTAACGTTAGAACAGTCTAGAGGTCTCTAACAGTAGTTCGATGAACATATTTTGCACTAGTTTTTATCTCATAGTTCTTGTATCGATTATTCCATTTCTTTTAATGGTTACCAACATGTTTTCAGTGATGAGTTCCAAGAGGCTTTCCATCCAACCATGTTTTCATATTTTGCAGCAATAGAGGATGTCCATGACCTCGCCATAGAGTCTGTAGAAATCAATGAAGGAAAGACCATACACATTGGTATAGAATTGATTACGAAACAAAAGCAGCAGTTGATGGGCATGATTCGTGAGCAATATGGAGTGTTTTATTGGGATTACCTAGACATGTGGGGCATCCATCCAGACACCTGCATCCACCATATTTACACAAATGAAGAAATGAGACCCGTCCGACAGCCACAAAGACGAATGAACCCGACATTAAAATATATTGTCAAAGAAGAGCTTCAGAAACTTCTGGCTGCGGAATTCATCTACCCCATTTCAGACAGTAGGTGGGTGTCACCTCTAGTGGTAGTTCCGAAAAGGAACGACAAGTGGCGTATCTGTGTTGATTACAGAGAACTAAACAAGGCCACACTACGTGACTACTTTCCACTGCCATTCATTGATCAAGTACTCGACACGCTTTAAGGTAAGAAGTATTTTTATTTTCTAGATGGATACATCAGTTATAATCAAATACAAATATCTATAGAAGACCAAGAGAAAACCACCTTCACGTGCTCGTAGGGTACATATGCATATAGAGTCCTCCCCTTCAGTCTTTGTAACGCCCCAACTACTTTTCAGAGAGTTGTACTTGCCATTTTCTCTGATTTCATCCATGACTATGTGGAGGTCTATATGGATGACTTCACAGTCTATGGAGATGACTTTGATCAAGCTTTTGAAAATCTAGAAAAGGTTTTGATTCGTTGTCAGGAAGCCAATCTATCCCTTAGTAGTGATAAATGTAGAATGTTGCAAACTAAGGGAATTGTTTTGGGCCATCATGTGTCGCTTGAAGGAATTAAAGTTGATCCGGCGAAAATCGAGGTAATCTCTCATATCCCTATTCACAGTTCACAAAAGGAGGTGAGAATTTTCTTGGGGCATGCTCGTTATTATCGTTTTTTTTATTGAAAATTTTACTAAAATTGCAGCACCATTATTTAAATTATTGACTAAGGATGTTGACTTTGTGTGGAATGTCAATTGTCAAAAAGATTTTCAGACATTGAAGAACAAGTTGTCCACTGCTCCGGTATTGAGAGGACCGAATTGGTCCTTACCATTTCACATTTATACAGACGCTTCAGATATGGCACTAGGAGCAGTCTTGGGAAAAAGGGAAGATCGGTACCCCTATGCTATTTATTTTGTTAGAAAAAATCTTTCCCCCACCGAATTGAATTATACTATCACGGAAAAAGAATTGTTAGAATTTGTACATGCTATAGGGAAGTTTATGCATTATATTACCAGCTATGATAATTTCATCCATACCATTCATTGTGCTATTAAATGCTTAATGAATAAACCAATTACTAATGGTAGAATAACTAGATGGTTGCCGCTCTTACAAGAATTCAATACAACCGTGATTGATAGGCCTGAAAGTGATAATTTGGCAGCTGAATTTCTGTCTCGTTTGAATATTGGACAGGGAAGCACGACAACCCCAGTATTTGACGAATTCCTAGATGAAGCACTATTCACCATTTCCGCCATCACTCCTTGGTTCGCCGATGTTGCAAATTATTTGGTGTCAGGGAAATTACCTCAGAGCATGTCTGCCCGGGAAAAACATAATATTGTGCAGTGCAGTGCCAATTACTCTTGGATTGAGGGGGATTTGTTCTACACTGGGCCGGATTTGATCATGAGGCGATGTGTGCGGGAAGATGAGATATATGAAGTTTTGAGAGCATGGCACAATGAGCCTTGTGGGGGGCACTTTGCCGATAAACATATCACATACAAGGTTCTCCGTATTGGGTACTATTGGCCTTCACTCTTTAAGGACACCAAGAAGTTTGTTTCTAGTTGTGACATTTTCCAGTGGATGGGGAGACCGGTTGCCTCCAACGAGATGCCTCTTCAGCCACAAATAGCCATTGAGCCTTTTGAGAAGTGGGCATTAGATTTTGTAGGACCCATCTCCCCGATGTCGAAAAAGAAAAAGTATATATTGGTGTGCACTGACTACGTCACCAAGTGGGTGGAGGTTAAGGCATTATATGCTACCACAGAGAAAGCAGTACTAGAGTTTTTGTTCGAGGACATCTTCACGAGATTTGGGGTACCATGCGAGATTGTCACTGATCAAGGTACGCAATTTACATCAAAGTTGGTCAAGGCACTCACTGAATAGTACCAGATTAAACACCGTAAATCTACTCCTTACCAGCCCCAAGATAATGGGCAAGTGGAGTCCACAAACAAGGTCTTAGAATCCATCCTCACAAAAACCATTCAACTGCACCATAAGGATTGGGAGGACAAGTTATTAGAAGCATTGTGGGCTTATAGGATTACTTGGAGGAATGCGACAGGGCACACCCCGTACGAGCTAGTCTATGGAAACCAGGTACTCTTACCCATTGAATTCCAAGTAAAGACATTTAGAACCACCATGGAATTGGGCATGAGCTTGACTAAAGCCCAAGAGCAGAGACTGATGTAGTTGAACAATCTAGATGAGATCAGACAAGATGCCTATCACAGGACCTCATTGGTACAGGACCAAAGAGCTCTGTGGCACAAAAATTTCATCAAGAAGAAAGTCTTTTGTCCATGCGATTGGGCCTTGTTATATGACAATAAGTTTAAGCACTTCAAAGGTAAGTTTTCCACTAGATGGCTAGGGCCCTATGAAGTAGCTGAAGTTTTCGATAACGATTCAGTTCGTATTAAGACCATTGATGATGAGAAGACTTCTTTTGTAGTGAATGGCCATCGGATTAAAGTTGATCACAAACCACTTTCGCATGATCATTTTTTCTAAGACGTTCAAAAGGATCCATGATTGGAGCTAGTTCATGCAAATGACCAGCCTCTTGCTGGTTTGGTTAGTTGATTCTTTTACTTACACACACATACATACATACATACATACATACATACATACATACATACATACATACATACATACATACATACATACATACATACATACATACATACATATATATATATATATATATATATATATATATATATATATGTATGTATGTATGTATCTATATATACATAGATATAGATACATATATAGATACATATATATATACATATATATGTATCTATATCTATGTATATATAGATAGATACATACATATATATAGATACATACATATATATATATATATATAGATACATACATATATATATATATATATATATATACATACATATATATATATATATATATATATATATATATATATATATATATATATATATATATATATATATATATATATATATATATATATATATATATATATATATATATATATATATTAATCAGTGGGTTGTTACTTATTCATATCTACAGGTGGTTCTCCCTACAACCCATGTAGAATAAAATAGAAATTCGTCAAGAGTTTACCCAGGCCTAGCGGATTATTTATGGAAAAGGAGCATTTTGGAGTCTTCTTTAGACGTCTTCAGACTCTCAAAAAGTGAAGTTCTCGAGAATTGACTGATCCAGGCTCGTAAAATTTATGGACAAGTGGTAGTATAGGGATTCCTTGGGCATAGAATTGTTCTTTTCTTGGGCCCAAGGAAATAATACGGAAAGGAAGATCTCTGGAGTCTTCTACGAGAAACTCAGACTCTCTTATAAACATGAATTCCATGAGTAGAGACTACCTTTGGCTCGATAAAACAATAAATTGGTGGTAGCCTAGGGATCCAATGGGTATTGAATTATTATTTTCTGGGCCCACTAGAATAATTATGGAAAATAAGTCCCTTGGAGCCTTCTTTCAGGACATTTCAAGCTCGCTAAACAGAAATTCCCCAGGAAGTTATCATCTCCGGCCTAGTTAAAATCCATGAGATGGTGGCCAGGTTTCCAATGCCACTTCACAAAAACTCAGTGGTAGTTTGTTAGAGAAATTGAAGATTTTATGTTTTTTTCTTTATAATAACCAGCTCTATGCCTGAATTACTCTATATTTGTCATCTGCATATCCAATACTGGTCTGTAACTCTCTTCTGGAAATCTGCTATCTAAAGAATATAGTGTGGTCACAAATATCTGTGGTACTAATAAAATGTGCAAAGCTTTATTTTTAACAGCAGTTCAGTCCTAGAAATTTTAGTCTAAGCCTAGAATTTCTACTGGTCTAGATGCCACTTATTCTGCTGCAAATTTTATTGTTGTCCTATGATCATTTTTATATAAAGAGTCACATCTCAAATATCATACCTATTCCTATACTAGTGGGATAGTCACGCTATTCTTATTCCGAGTATCATTCAAGTAACAAGATAATGTGCTCAATTTAATTAATTTAGTTTTAGGTCGTTTTAATGATTACTATGAGTAAATGAAATTTACCGAAATCCCCTATATATCCCTATCTTCATTTTTTCCTCCTAACCTATTATAAGCCCAGAATGAGCTCCTAATTTCAAAATGACCCATTCCCCTTCAGTATTGACATTGTCTTCATTATCATTCATCCATGTCCATAGCCACAAATAGCTTCATATGGTTACAAGTGGACGGGGTTGGGAAGTCTACAGGTGAGAATAAGGGTTGCGTAAAATGATGATGGGGAGAACGTATGATGGAGGAAGCTAAAATGATGACAGGAGAAGGCATCGTCTAAACAAGGACACAATTTTCCGTATGATGGCACGACAGGAACCAAGAATTCATGCAGGCCTAGCCTTCATCATGTTAGTGTCCCATGATTTGGTAGATTGGTAGACCAAATGACAGGGTAACATGGAACCAGTCTTTAGGACCTAGCCTTCCCAAACTCAGAGAGGGATCTCTCTATTGGGTGCAAAGGATGTGTTCTTTTTGCTCTAGGGTTTTGATTTTAGGCTAGTTGTTAAGTGTAGGGTTTTTTGATTTGTTTTGGTTGGGTAAGATGGTCAAGTGGAATAGGTGGAGTGAGAGTCTGTCAAAGCCATTGGGCTATGGAGTCAAATGAAGTCAAGGGTGTCTAAATGATGAAACAGAGTGTGTTACAGGGCCAATTTAGCAAGGTTAATGAATCCTTAAGGTGATGTATGAGGTGTAGTGAACATCAAATTTGGGAAAGACTAAGAGGTCTTAAACACATATATTTTACAAGTTACAACTCATGAGGTAGGGAAAACCATTAAGCTCAATCAACAATACTTTAAACTGATAAAATCTAAGATAAACATTCCAGTGAAACATAGAGAGCATAAGAGCTTCTAACTTTAGAAATTCACCTTCAGATTTTGGGAAAACATGTAAGATAATACAAATAAATAAATTTATGGAGAGGGAACTCCTAAACAACATATATCAAGCTACTGGGAACTTTGAATCAAGTTGGTAAGCATGGAAAAAGGGCAAGATCGAATGAGATCTCTTTGACTTAACCTAGCAATCAATATTCCACAGAAAGGCTTCAAGATAGGGTTTTGAAAGCTTCAAATAAGCATGGCTTACCATGAATCATACTTGTAAACTAGCATACTAACCATACATGAAACAAGAACAAGTTTTGGTGGACCTAAGGAGAAATCAAGAATTCCTTAAGATGGCCAAAAGAAGAAAACATCAAAGCTATAACAAACATGAGGACTGAGGTGCCTCAAAGAACATGTCTCAACCTATACTTTTTTGATTTATAGCAACCAAGAAACATGAAACATAATGATAACAAAGGAAGAAATAGAAAAATTAGGAAGACATCACCATTCACCAAGCTATGGAATCCTGCAAACAAGCTTTTCCTTCATCAAGCCAAACAAGTCATTCATCCACTTCACAAAACCAATTTCTTCTCCAAGCTCATGAAACCATGTATATTGCTCTTCAAGATCATCAAATGCCAACAAAATAAATAGGGGCCCCATACTCTATTTATAGATAAAATGAGGACTAAAACCCTAAATGTGGTAGGAAAATGTCTAATATAGTCATAAATATCATTTATGGCCAAGAGACCATGCAAGGTCCAAGACACATAATATCCTAAGAAATAAATGCTAAAATAAATATTTGCATCTAATTCTAGCTTAATTTGCCTCAAAAAACTCAAAAATATCTATTTGCAATAAATGAGTGTGTTTTTTTGACTTTTGGTCCAAAACACACTGCGCAGCCTTTGTGCGTAGCACCACTTCAGCAGAAAATATGGTCTCTTGCAGCTGAATTTTGGACCCCTTCCCGACACCAGATTTGGCTCTGTGATGGCTCGTTGGAAAGCCTGATGAGTATAATTTCCAGGATTGCTTGAGTTGTGCTGAGTGGATGCCATTTACCTGTCCAAAAATAAAATCTCTAAACACTGCTCTGTTCATAGCACATGGTCTAAAAATGAGGCAGAAAGGTCCAATTTTTGATGTTTTTTTACTTTTTTGGGGGGGGGGGGGGGGGTGGGGGGTGGAGGTAAAATTGCTCTAAATGATCTGAAAATTGGTGAGAAAACTGATGTTGATGTTAGAAATCCAAAAATGAAAATTTTTTGAGCTGAGGATGCACCAAATTTGTGCGTAGCACCTAGGGCGCTGCGCACAGAGGGGTCAAAATTTGGAAAAAACAAAAAATTGTCCAATTTGCCTCAAAATTTGTGGAGAGGTCCCTCAAGAGTTCTTGGACACCTGCTGAAAAGCCTCAGCCAAAAATCCAAGGCTGTCATGCACTTTTTCTCTTTTTAGGTCTTCTAGCTGCATGAGGACCTTCCTTAGTTTGGCACAAGCAAGCATGTTTTTCCTTGCATAATGCTTGGTAATTTTATTTTGTAGGGCAAGGACTCTCTTTATCTCCTTGAAATGATTATGCTCCTATTTGTAATAGTGGATGACACATTGTGCCATCTCAAAGTCTCTTTCCCACTTCTGAAGTTGTGCATCTTTCTCCAAGAGAAACAATCTTGTGTTCATCTCCTTGTCCTTATTGTCACTGTCTAGATCAATGAGTTGAGGCCCTTGAGAAGTCCTTTTGATCCTTTTGCTTCTCCTTACCCTTACCTTTTTCTCACCTTTGTCCATCTTTTCCTTGCCTTTATCTTTGTGCTTGATAGTTGGAGGAGAGATGTCCCTTTGCCTTTTTGAGGCAGAAAACACATCTCTTTTGAATCTGTGGTAGGTGCATGTGAGAGGAGTGATGAGGGTGCCTTGATCCTTGATGAAGTCACAAGCCTTTTCATCTTTGTCATGGTTTTCATGAGTGAATTCATGCTCCATTCGGTCACTGATTTCGTTACCTTTAACCCCATCATCATCATTGATTTCCTCACTGTTTTCTTTACTGTCACCTTAGCTTTCAAACTGATCACTACCCTCCTCACTTGCCTCATTTTGGCTCTGTCCTTCATTGAGGTCTTCTTCTCTGTCACTTTCTGCACTATCACTTTGGATTTCTTGGCCATTTCTTCATTGAGGCTCCTTAGTGTCATATATATATATATATATATACATATATGTGTACATATATGTGTAGATATATGTGTATATATATACACATATATCTACATATATATGTATATATACATGTATATATACATACATATATATATATATATATATATATATATATATATATATATATATATATATATATATATATATATGTGTGTATATATATTAATCAGTGGGTTGTTACTTATTCATATCTACAGGTGGTTCTCCCCACAACCCATGTAGAATAAAATATAAATTTGTCAGGAGTTTACCCAGGCCTAGTGGATTATTTATGGAAAAGGAGCATTTTAGAGTCTTCTTTAGATGTCTTCAGACTCTCAAAAAGTGAAGTTCTCGAGAAGTGACTGATCCAGGCTCGTAAAATCTATGGACAAGTGGTAGTATAGGGATTCCTTGGGCATAGAATTGTTCTTTTCTTGGGCCCAAGGAAATAATACGGAAAGGAAAATATCTGGAGTCTTCTACAGGCAACTCAGACTCTCTTATAAACATGAATTCCACGAGTAGAGACTACCTTTGGCTTGATAAAGCAATAAATTGGTGGTAGCCTAGGGATCCAATGGGTATTGAATTATTATTTTATGGGCCCACTAGAATAACTATGGAAAAGAAGCCCCTTGGAGCCTTCTTTCAGGACATTTCAAGCTCGCTAAAAAGAAATGCCCCAGGCAGTTATCATCTCCGGTTTGGTTAAAATCCATGAGATGGTGGAAAGGTTTCCAACGCCACTTCACAAAAACTCAGTGGTAGTTTGTCAGAGAAATTGAAGATTTTATGTTATGTTATTTATAATAACCAACTCTATGTCTGAATTACTCTAGATTTTTCATCTGCATATCCAATACTGGTCTGTAACTCTCTTCTGGAAATCTGCTGTCTAAATACTATAGTGTGGTCACAAATATCTATGGTACTAATAAAATGTGCAAAGCTTTATTTTTAACAGCATTTCAGTCCTGGAAATTTTAGCCTAAGCCTAGAATTTCTACTGGTCTGGATGCCACTTATTCTGCTGCAAATTTTATTATTGTCCTATGATCATTTGTTATAGCAAGAGCCACATCTCAAATATTGGACCTATTCCTATACTAGTGGGATAGTCACACTATTCTTATTCCCAGTATCATTCAAGTAACAAGATAATGTGCTCAATTTACTTAATTTAGTTTTAGGTAGTTTTAATGATTACTATGCCATAACTGAAATTTACTGAAATCCCCTATATATCCCTATCTTCATTTTTTCCTCCTAACCTATTCTAAGCCTAGAATGAGCTCCTAATTTCAGAATGATCCATTCCCCTTCAGTATTGACATTGTCTTCATTATCATTCACCCATGTCCATAGCCGCACATAGCTTCATATGGTTACAAGTTGACGGGGTTGGGAAGTCTACAGGTGAGAATAAGGGTTGCGTAAAATGATGATGGGGAGAACTTATGATGGAGGAAGCTAAAATGATGATAGGAGAAGGCATCGTCTAAAAAAGGACACGATTTTGGGTATGATGGCACGACAGGAACCAAGAATTCATGCAGGCCTAGCCTTCATCATGTTAGTGTCCCATGATTTGGTAGATTGCTAGACCAAATGACAGGGTAACATGGAACCGGTCTTTAGAGTCCAAGGACCTAGCCTTTCCAGACTCAGAGAGGGATCTCTCTATTGGGTGCAAAGGAGGTGTTCTTTTTGCTCTAGGGTTTTGATTTTAGGCTAGTTGTTAAGTGTAGGGTTTGTTGATTTGTTTTGGTTGGGTAAGATGGTCAAGTGGAATAGGTGGAGTGAGAGTCTGTCAAAGCCATTGGGCTATGGAGTCAAATGAAGTCAAGGGTGTCTAAATTATGAAATAGAGTGTGTTGCAAGGCCAATTTAGCAAGGTTAATGGATCCTTAAGGTGATGTATGAGGTGTAGTGAACATCAAATTTGGGAAAGACTAAGAGGTCTTAAACACATATATTTTACAAGTTACAACTCATGAGGTAGGGAAAACCATTAAGCTCAATGAACAATACTTTAAACTGATAAAATCTAAGATAAAAATTCTAGTGAAACGTAGAGAGCATAAGAGCTTCTAACTTTAGAAATTCAAATTCATATTTTGGGAAAACATGTAAGATAATATAAATAACTCAATTTATGGAGAGGGAACTCCTAAAAAGCATATATCAAGCTACTGGGAACTCTGAAACAAGTTGGTAAGCATGGATAAAGGGTAAGATCGAACGAGATCTCTTTGACTTAAGCTAGCAATCAATATTCCATAGAAAGGCTTCAAGATAGGGTTTTGAAAGCTTCAAATAAGCAGGGCATACCATGAATCATACTTGTAAACTAGCATACTAACCATACATGAAACAAGAACAAGTTTGGTGGACCTAAGGAGAAATCAAGAATACCTTAATATGGCCAAAAGAAGAAAACATCAAAGCTATAACAAACATGAGGACTGAGGTGCCTCAAAGAACATGTCTCAACCTATACTTTTTTGATTTATAGCAACCAAGAAACATGAAACATAATGATAACAAAGGAAGCAATAGAAAAATTAGGAAGACATCACCATTCACCAAGCTATGGAATCCTGCAAACAAGCTTCTCCGTCATCAAGCCAAACAAGTCATTCATCCACTTCACAAAACCAATTTCTTCTCCAAGATCATGAAACCATGTATATTGCTCTTCAAGATCATCAAATGCCAACAAAATAAATAGGGGCCTCATACTCTATTTATGGAGAAAATGAGGACTAAAACCCTAAATGTGGTAGGAAAATGTCTAATATAGTCATAAATATCATTTATGGCCAAGAGACCATGCAAGGCCCAAGGCACATAATATCCTAAGAAATAAATGCTAAAATAACTATTTGCATCTAATTCTAGCTTAATTTGCCTCAAAAAACTCAAAAATATCTATTTGCAATAAATGAGTGTGTTTTGTTGACTTTTGGTCCAAAACACACTAGGCAGCCTCTGTGCGCAGCGCCACTTCAGCAGAAAATATGGTCTCTTGCAGCTGAATTTTGGACCCCTTCCCGACACCAGATTTGGCTCTGTGATGGCTTGTTGGAAAGCCTGATGAGTATACTTTCTAGGATTGCTTGAGTTGTGCTGAGTGGATGCCATTGACCTGTCCAAAAATAAAATCTCCCAACACTGCTCTGTGCGTAGCACCTGGTCTAAAAATGAGGCAGAAAGGTCCAATTTTTGATGTTTTTTGACTTTTTGAGGGTGTAAAAATGCTCTAAATGATCTGAAAATTGGTGAGAAAACTAATGTTGATGTGAGAAATCAAAAAATGAAAATTTTTTGAGCTGAGGATGCACCAAATTTGTGTGTAGCACCTAGGGCGTTGCGCACAGAGGGGTCAAAATTTGGAAAAAACAAAAAATTGTCCAATTTGCCTCAAAATTTGTGGAGAGGTCCCTCAAGAGGTCTTGGACACCTGCTGAAAATCCTCAGCCAAAACTCCAAGGCTGTCATGCACTTTTTTTCTTTTTAGGTCTTCTATCTCCGTGAGGGCCTTCCTTAGTTTGGCACAAGCAAGCATGTTTTTCCTTGCATAATGCTTGGTAATTTTCTTTTGTAGGGAAAGTACTCTCTTTATCTCCTTGAAATGCTTATGCTCCTCTTTGTAATAGTGGATGACACGTTGTGCCATCTCAAAGTCTCTTTCCCACTCCTGAAGTTGTGCATCTTTCTCCAAGAGAAACAATCTTGTGTTCATCTCCTTGTCCTCATTGTCACTGTCTAGATCAATGAATTGAGGCCCTTGAGAAGTCCTTTTGATCCTTTTGCTTCTCCTTATCCTTACCTTTTTCTCACCTTCGTCCATCTTTTCCTTGCCTTTGTCTTTGTGCTTGATAGCTGGAGGAGAGATGGCCCTTTGCCTTTTTGAGGCAGCAAACACATCTCTTTTGACTCTATGGTAGGTGCATGTGAGAGGAGTGATGGGGGTGCCTTGATCCTTGATGAAGTCACAAGCCTTTTCATCTTTGTCATGGTTTTCATGAGTGACTTCATGCTCCATTGGGTCACTGATTTCTTTACCTTTAGCCTCATCATCATCATTGCTTTCCTCACTATTTTCTTTACTGTCATCTTGGCTTTCAAACTGATCACTACCCTCCTCACTTGCCTCATTTTGGCTCTGTCCTTCATTGAGGTCTTCTTCTCTGTCACTTTCTGCACTATTACTTTGGATTTCTTGGCCATTTAGAGGCTGATTAGTGTCATGACAGTCATGACAGTTGTCATGACTGTCATGACTATTTCCTTGCTTATCACTGACTGTCTCATTTGAGCCACTGCATTGATCACTGTCTTCATCTTCAAACTCTTTTTCAGCCTCATAATCTGCCTGCTCTTGGTCTTCAATTTCTTCATCCTCTCCTTCTGTTTCCTCAGGATCATTGTCTTCATTTGTTTCAGCACTTGAGATTGATTTAGTGGTGTCATCATTATCACTATTTTACTCCAATTACTCACTGCCTTTATTATTTTCATCACTTTCATCTCTCTCCTCATTGCTGTTGTCATCACCTTCTTCTTATTTTAACTATGTTTCTTCCTCACTGCTATTTGTTTGTTCTTCATGGCTACTGCCATCATCTTCTCCCTTAGCACTGCTGTCCTCTTCTTTTTCCTCATTAAACTCTGTTTCTACCCCACTGTCCTTTTCCTCTCCATTGTCATATGTTTTCTCCTCATTAGGGCTACTGTCAGCTCCTTCACTTGATGCATTAGGAGAAGAGATGAGAGGTGAGTTTCTTTGTGGAGAAGTCATATGTGGAGATGATGGAGGAGTGGGGGTAGGTGGATGTGAAGTGGAAGGCAAATTTTGCTGAATGAAGGCTTGGGGATTGGCAAATACATCATGTGAGATAAAAACTTCCCAAGGGATTCCTTGCTCCTCCAGCTGGTGTAAAACAATCATCTTAACCAAGGAGTGGTGAAAAAGGCTCTGCATTTGGTGGGCATAACTCCTCTTCTTGACCACTGAAGCCATTTTGTCAATGCTCCTGTAGAGATAGTATGGTAGGTTTAGCAATTTAACCTTGGTGAAGTGCATTATAAGACTTATGTGATAAGAATAAACCCTGGAGTACCTCCCCTCATAGGTGAAGTACTTGATAATCTTCCTCATCAGTAGGGCATACCTCTGTAGTAGGTGGGAGAAGGGGAAGACAACCTTGCAGCCCTCTTGACAACTAGGTTGAGGTAGGGCTCATAATAACTCAAGTCAAATTTCTTCTGTTTAAACCATCTCTCACCAATATCTGGTATTCCTGTGGCTTTAGAAATGGATCCAGATGAGAGTTAAAAATTCATTCCTACTAGGTTGACATGGTGATTTTGTAAGCTGAGGATGAACAACCTAGTCAAGTCTGAGTGGCTTTGGACTTGTTTAACCTTCTCACAAAAATGATAACATCGAACATCTTGAAAACATGCAAGGATCATGGGAGAAGAAGTAATTTGAATGGTGCCTAAGGGCTCAAACCTATTAACCCTTCCTCCCTTGTGCTTTGGCTTGATAGGCCTTTGGTCTTCATCATTGCTGGTATGAATTTCTTCTTCAGACATGTTGACTAGCCTAGAACAAAGGTTTTAGCTTGTTCGAGAGCCTTTAAGTCTAGAGAGGGAAAATGTGTGATGTGAGGGTATATTTTTTCAAATGAGGGCCAAATGAAGTATGTCTAGGACAAATTCAGAGTATTCAGGAGGTAGGTTTGCTGGTAGTGAGTGCCCTTACACCTATGACAACTCCTAATTTTGAAAACCCTACCCTAGGAGGTCACTATTTGATTTTTTATGGATACTAGGGTTTTGTCACATTAGGCTTTAAATGTCCTCCATGTTTAGGAAAAAGACTGCTTGGAAAGTTGGGAAGAGAGCAACCAACCTTGCTTGATTGATTGCAGGAGATTTGGAGGCAAAGACTCGAATTTTTGGCCCTTTTTGAGAAAATTGGGCCAAGCTATGTCTATGCGTAGCACCTGCCCAAGTGCGTAGCACCACCTGACTACACGTTCAGGTCGGGTCGGGCTGGCAGGTCCGTGTGCAACATCGGGTTGAGTCAGGCCGGAAATGGGCATGTCGGGCTTATCGAAGCGCAGCGCCAGGTGAATGTGTAGGCAGTCAGGCCATTCTGGGCCTGTGTGTAGCGCCGCCCTCCCGGTGCACATCGCAGTGTAAAATAACATTGCTGTTGCCTCCTCTGTGCGCAGAGTTGATGGCCAGGTGCTTAGTTTCGGCCTCGGTGCGCAGCGCCTGAATTTTTTTGCCAAACTGGCACAAAAACCCTTAAAAAATTCTCTCAACGATTTTATTCTTCTCTGCAATGATGAATGAGATGGGAAAGACGTCAAGGAGGCTTTATAGTTTTTTGAAAAAATGAATTTATGATCCCAAACCCATTTTCCTAGTGTTGATTTCTCTTTTTATTTATCTCACTGTGCTTTTGTCCTTTTTGGTCCTGTAAGTGTCATTTTGACATAAGGAAAATGGCTTTTTCCTTTGTTGGAGTATCTTGATGTTCTCCTTGTGCTCACAAAACCTTCAACCAACTCAAACAATGCCCTTTACCCTCTTTTGTAAACATGAACCTTTTTATGATGTTTTAACATTTGTAAACAATAGAATTTGTGATATTTTGACATATTCTCCTTTGACTGACATTCTGTCAGGTTTTCTCTCTAAAATAGTGAACAACCTCCCAATATGAAAACCCTAGCAACAAGCATAAATAATCCCTCTAGTCTTTATGTGGGCCATCATGGTGGAAAACACTTGGTCTGTTTGTCTTTATCAATCTTCTTGTAGGTAGATATTTTGACAGTCCTGTAGAAGTGTCATTTATGGCTAACGTATCTCTTGTAGAATATACCTTGATAAAGAAACCATTTTGGAGGCTTTACTACTCTTAAACCAGCTACATGTTTTTTCCTTTGATCAGTTTGCAAATGATGTATGTCTAGTGAGGGAGGTGAGATATTTAAACCATTTTTGTGTTTTTGCTGGCCACTTATGTTCTTGCAGGTGCCTACACAACTTCTGCCTTATATCACTGTCTCTTTTGGAGTTGGACAACTCATTTTATCAATCATAAACCCAGGCTTGTCATAGTTTCCTCCTTTGGCAATTTCTTCCCTCATGCTTGCCTCCTTGACCTTTAAAAATGTTCTGTCCTTTCTTTGAGAAGTCAAATCTTGAACTGATATTTCTGGCCCTTTTTGTCCCTTTGGTGAAGTGGGGTCAATGCCTCTTTTCCAAAACCCTAGAGGGCAGTTTGAAACCCTATGAAGCCATTTGCTATTATGAAGGAGGCTCTTTGTCATTATTTGATCAGTTTTGTCCATCTCCCCAAACTAATAGGTTTTAGGGCTGCTTAGGAAAAAATATATAGTGTTGTATTCTAAGTTCTCTGAAACTTCTCAAACTCACTCATCATTTCTAAAAGTCTTCAATGTGCTCTTGAAGGAGTTGAGGTGGCCTTTGCCCTTGTAACCCTAGTACTAATTCTTGTTTGGTCAAAACAGTCACAAACCCTGATTTTCATCAAACATATGCTTGCTGCTTTCTTCTTGCTATGAATGGTCTTCTTGTGATGATTTTCTCGTTACCTTACCTTATGCCAGGCTGATGGCCATTTGATCCTCTTGCAGAAATGTGAGCAAAGGGCAATTGTCCCTTTGCAAGATTCATGCTTTAGGCCAAAAAACCTTCCTTGAATAAACTTTTTGATTAGTTTGGACAAGATAACCTGTCATTTTCTTCTTTGAATGCAGTTTCTTCATACAGGAAAAACAGAGTTTGTAGGGCACGAAACCTACCTTATGACTTTGTGAAACCCTAGGTGACCTAGTGGAGGCTTTCCTGGATTTGGTTTTTGGACTGAGACCTAGAGTTTTGAGATCATCAAGTGTTAGATATAGTTTATGATAAACTAATGAATTGAAGATCCAAAATCCAATGTACTTGATTTATCTAAAGAGTCTACATAGATAGTTTGAGACCATCAGTGTTTGGGAGTATTTTGGGATGCACAACAAATTTGTTTGATTGGTGGGCTTAGGTAGCAGTGGGGGGTTTTTTAGGCAAAACAAAACAGAGGATTTGGGCCAAAGGTGAAAGCATATAGACATAAAGAGTGACATAAGCCACTAATGGGTTTTCTGGGACTGGTAAGCAAAGCTAGACATGATGGAAAGATGAAATAGTGAAAAACTATCTTTAAGGATGATGAAGGTAGTGAGATTTCTAGATATCACAATGTCTATAAACTTTGTTTCTAGAAATTTAGGGAAATGATTTAGTCATCTATGAAGGCAAAAAATTACTGATGAGTAACAGTGGCTCCACTTGGGGAGGGCAGCGCCTTTTTAGGAGGTGTCCAAAACTTCAGATTTCTAGCTTTATGGAGACCAATGCCTCATCCATTGGGTATATTTTTACCTCTTTCTCTTTTTCATGCTTGCTTGAAGCTTATGATCTCATTAATCTAAAAGACGTGATTAGCTGAAGTCCATCTCTACCTACCCAACCTAATTTCCTAACATTTTTTCTTCTTTAGGTGCATTTGGACTAGCAACCTTGACATATTTTTGTTTTTTGAAAGAAAAATAAACTATCTACTTCTACCTTATTTCTTCTCGGAGCTCAGATTAGGTTGATGAAATCCTTTGATTCTCTACTTATACTATTCAACTGTCAAGGATAAACTGTTTGACAGGATTTATTCACTAAGCTAAAAACATGAAATTGAAAACATGGCTAAATCAAGATTAGACAATCTGATTTACCATGGGTTTGTGGCATAAAAACAAGTTGCACACAAATGTTATTTTTGTACAAAATAAGACTAGAAAAATCATGGCTAGGATACATTGTTTTCTACTCATCCCTATTTTTCTCTTTGGTTCTGTTTTAGACATGTGGAACCAATATATTTCTGCCTAATCTATCTTTTGACAAGTCAAGCTTGAATAATTTGACCCACTATCTTTCACTAACTTATCAAAAATAAATTAAAACATGTTTCAGCCATGATTAGGCTAGATGAATGAAACAAGACTCCTTTATGCACTAGTAGTGGTATTTATACTTACACACTTTTAGTAGTTCTATTTTTTGGGTATGGGGATTTACCTCTTTTCAAATCTGCCCTCTTTTCTATTTTTCTGTTTTGTATGTATATATATATATATATATATATATATATATATATATATATTTGTGATTTCTCTCAATATCTTTTCATCAAACAATGATATGTACAATGAATGAGAAATTATAACTAAGACTCTAAATGGCCATGGTATTTGATTACCCTGTCTTCCCCAGGATCATCTACCAACCCTTTTTCATTCAGTTCTTGCAGATAAGGAACATGAATATTTATTTTTGAGGGCATGGTGCAAGATTTCTGCCAAGAATTTTCAAACATGCCAAGTTCTCCTTTACATTCCTTCTTTGAGTTTTGTTTCCAAACCTTGTTTCTGTGAAAGAAACTTTCTAGGTGAAAAATTCATTCTTCATCGGCTCCAAACTAATGACAAAGTCATAAATGTACATCAAAGTGAAAAAGTTGGTAATAAGAGCCATGGCCTCTTGGAAGGTGTCTTTAGCTTTCCTTATTCCAGGAAAAATTTGGTCAAGCATGTAGTCATCCCAAGGAACTTTGAAAATGTCTTTGTGTTGATTCATTTGAAGTGGTATCATCTCATGAAAACCTGAAACACTACCAATCCAAGTCACCTTGTTATAAATTCCTATTTTTGGCATGGGATGATTTGTCTTGGGAAAAGAGTGTTTGGAATCCATGGAGGTTCTGCCTAAGTGTCTAAAGTCCATACATAGTCTGCATCCTTTGGTTTTATTTGTTAGTGATAGGATTTTTCCAAAGGTTTAATAGTTCTTCTTGGAAAAAGGTCTCTTTTGAACAATGTCTATGTCATCAGGCTTTGAGCTTTTACTTCTATAAACAAGCGCATCTTGGTATTTCTTTCTTAACCTTAAGTATTTGAGTTTTGTGTGTAATGGCAAGGCTTTGGATAAGTTAATTACCTTGGGTCTACTTAGGCTGCCTATATTGTATCCCTCTATATTAGTTTCAACAGACACCCCTTTAGGATTGATGTCAACATTAGTGAGGGTCAACAAATTTTCAGGAGGAACAAGACTCTCTGATAATGAGGTGTCTAGATAAGGTAAGAACATAAGACTCCTCTGATTCAGATCACCCAATATTTTTGTTCTGTGAGGGCATCTTAGCATTTTGGAATAGGTAAAAGGGAAGGGTTGTGTTTCTGATGTTTATCCTCCCTTTGAGAAACTTGATTCATATGTCAAATTGACCATTGGTTTGGAGGTTTCATTGTTAGTTTGTAGAGAGTCAAGTTTGATTTTGTCATGATGTGTTTGTTCAAGGCTGCTAAAGTTCTAAATTCTTAGTTCTTCATGCAAAGGCTGGTTTGATTGTTGTAGTGTGTTTTGATTTGTTTCAACTTCATATAACTGCTCATCATTATCTTCTTCATTATGTAATATGAAAGAATCAAGATCTTAGTGAATAGAATAAAGAGGAGTGTTGTCTGGTCTGTCCTGACTGCTAACCATATACTTCATGTGTGATTCTCGGTATAATCTCCTTGTCTGATTGAAAATAGGGATGGTTGCATAGGACATATCTAGTTGAAGGTTTCCCTGAAGCTTGGCTCCCTAAGATATGGATAAGAGCATGCCATACTTGGGAGGAATATCTGCCACTACTATGTCCATGACTAGATTCTTAGTAGGCACTTGTGCTAGATTGACACAAATTTCCTTGATAAGGCCCAAAAATTTGACCCTACTGGAATCAAAGGAGTACAAGTCTTTGTAAGGTTTAGTTATTTCCAGGCCTAATATCTCCATCACAACTTTGGGTATGAGATTGTGAGAGGCACCAGAATCTAGCATAGAATTATGTAAGATTTTGTCATGTATGTTTAGGCTGATATAGAAAGGGGGAATGGCTCCTTCCTGATACTTTCCTTCTATTTTGGGCGCAAATAACAACTCAGGTGTGTCATCAGCCAAGTGCAAAGTGTCATCATCATTTCCTATGTTTAGTACCTTCAACATCTGAGACCTATATATGGGTTGAGTAACCAGTTCAGTGAGGGGCATATTTATCTTGATTTTGGCAATCTCTCCCTCAAAATTGAAAGGAACTAGTGTTTTGGAAATATTAACATCAACTTTATCAACCATGATATTTTCTACATTATTGATTTTTTTATCTTGGTTTGGAGTTTTATACAAAATGGTTTTCTCAGGGTAACTGGTGGAGGTACTATAACAACTAAGGTCATTGTTTGGCTGGATGATTTTTCCTTTGTTTGCTTCAGCTTTCTTAACCATAGTGTTGACATTCTCTGTTGTTTTCTTAGAGGTGTTTTTAGGTACTTTCTGAACGACAACATCTATTTGGTCTTTCTTGGCTGAATCTAGGTATTTTTTTCTCTTGAGATCATACTGCTTATGGATTTACATGATGGCATTTTGAAATCCCAAGCGGTAGTCTTCAGAATATTCATATTTTGTGTCAGTTTGATCTGAGGAAAAGAAGCCTTGTTCTTCTTCGGTGAGAAAAACATCTTCTTCATTATTAGAACCTATTATATTTATATGGTTTCCCTCAGGTTCTATAATTTATCCTTCTTCCTCATCTACACAGTTTTGTTGAAAGGGAGTTATGATTTGTTGGTCATTTTCCCTTTATTTGATTTGAGGGGTATCTCTTCTGAAGTTTTGAGTTATGTTTCAGTTTTGGGAGTTGACTTGGTTGTCCCTAGGAGATGTCCTTTCATTTAAGTTTATCTTATCTATCATTCTCTCCATAGTCCTCATTAGGCTGTCCAATTTAGAATTAGAGGAGGAGGTTGAGGGCATGGTTTCATCCTTATAGGCTATTCTCTTCTCTGATTTCAACCTAACTCTCTTTTCAATTAAGTTTACCTCTGCACTAATTGCTGTTTTTTGCATTTCTTCTAAGGTTTCAGGGTCTCTTTCTCTCAATTGGAAAGTCATGTCTGGGTCAAAACCTTCTGGGGATTTCACCAGTGTAGGCCTTATGGGGGCTTCATGTGAGGCAGGAGGGAATTATACTCATAGAAAGTATGAATACACCACTTTTTATCTTGACAAGGGTCAAGATAAGGGGAAAGCCCCTGAATCTGTGAATGATAAGGATAAGGAAGCAGAGGAGTTTCAAAAAACTCTCTTGGAGGCTATGCAAGATTTTTCCAAGGATATAAAGGAGATGAGGGTGGATAGAATGAGGGAATCCCTTGGGAGATTCCATCAAGGAGAAAGTTCTGACATGTGTCATTTTGGGACTGGTCAACCTGTGAGCTTGCCACAAGCTCCACAGGCCTCAAAAATCTCTACTATGCCTACCTTCTTGGATGTAGAGAATGAAGGACTGCAAGAGCTAGCCTCCCTGGAAGGGTACTTTGTAGAATATGACTCACAAAGTCAAAGGTTCAAGGATAACTTAAGCTTCCAAGACTTTTGCCATCTCAAGGACCGAAGGAGACCATGGCAGCAGTACAGAGATGGTGGTTTCTTCCAAGGGAGACACCATACTATGGGCAGGTTATTTTTGCTCAAGTTTGATGGAACATCCTCTTATTTTTCCAAAGCATGGGTGGAAAAGTTGGACATTTATTTCCAGTTGAATAAAGTGCCCGAAGTAGAAGCCATCAATATTGTTGCGCTGCATTTTGAGGGAGAAGCCCACAACTTATGGTTTCATGGACTATCTACGTTGGGACATAGCAATGTGTCTACATATGCTGAGTTCACTAAGAGACTAGTGAAGAGATTTGATCGGAAATATCCATAGGCCCCTTTTATAAGCTTGGCAAAGCTGAAGCAGACAAGAGATGCAGAGGCCTATATCCCTGAATTCCTGAGGTTGTTAGTAATGGTCCCTGATCTATCAGTAGCAAGGAGAGTCTACATGTTCATATATGGCCTAGAGGAACCTTTGCATGGGTTGGTTAAGTATACCAAGCCCATCACTTTGCACGATGCCATTGAGAGAGCTAGAGATCTCCAAGATGCCTTTCCAAGAGCAAATGAAACTTTCCAAAGCAAAGCCCCTCACTCTTCTAAGGGGAAAGAAGGGAAAGCTGCTCCCCCCAAGGAGAGCTCACTGAAGAAACCTCTTAACCTTGATCTCCGAAGGGAGTTGAGGAAAAAGAGATTGTGTTTCACTTGTCAAGAACCATGGGTACTGGTACATAGATGTGCTGCTGGAAGGGCACACTATATAGAAGTCTTCTCAGATTTTGAGGAGGAAGATGGGAATGAAGGACCTAGGAGGGGTCACAGTGCTGGTGATGATGAGGAGGAAAATCAATCACCATCTAGAGGTGAAGAGGGAACCTTTGCTCCAACAAGTGGGACTCTTGCTTCTTTGAGAGGAGTGCCCAAATACTTGACCCTAAGAGTGCAAGTTTCACTCATGAACCAGAGAATGTCTATTTTGATTGACAGTGGGGCAACCCACAAATTTATTGATGCTCACCTTGTGCAGAGGAGAGGGATCCCCACTGATACTTTTGATGGGTTCTCTGTTTTGGTCCCAGGAGATAGAACTATGTAGTGCATGCAATATGTTCCATCACTTTCTGTCACTATGGGGTCCTACACCTTGGTGGATCACTTCTTTGTAGTTGAAATACCAGACACCAATATCATCTTGGGTGTCCAGTGGTTGATTACCTTGGGGAAGGTCACCACTGATTGGAAGGCCTTGTAGATGGAGTGGGTGGACTTGAAGAGTGGGAAACCACAAATAATTCAAGGCATGCACACTTATCCTGCACTTGATGTTTCCACACAAACAACAGAGACAGATTTGCGCAGTGGAATAAAAGATCTCACAGTTCCTTCTCTCATGTTTATGAGAATGTTTCAAGGAACATTCCTACCTCATCGAAAGCCACTTGGAATGCCATTAGATTCTGATCATGTGGGGGAAGCCTCACAAAGTGTTGGAGCAATGGAAGAGAAAGCCACAGTGCTGTGGGAGGAAGGAAAGGGGAGGATCAACCTCCCAGCAAACAAATTTGGCATGCATAATGTCAAGGAAGCAATCAACAACAAGGCAAGCACCACCATAGATGTATCAAAAACGTTGTCCTTGTTGAGTTGTGTGGATCCATATTGGAGATCTCAACTCCTGGTGGAGTACTCCAAAGATCTTAACACTGGGATGATATTAGATGGCATGAAGCAAGGAGGAGGCTATGTGATCCATGAAGGGGTCATCTATCATGTTGATAAAGTGTTCTTGTCTCAAGCCTCCAAGCTTAAGAAAGATATACTACAAAGATCACACAAAGAGTTCCTTTCCAGCTATATGCAGTCAGCAAAGATCTACTCCCTAATCATGAGGAGTTTTGATTGGGAGGGTATGAAGGAAGAACTACATCAGCACTATGATTGGGAGGAACTACATCAGCACTTAAAAGAGTGCAATAGTTATGAGGAGATGGGGCAGCCAAAGGAATCTATGCAGGAGGCATTTCAGCCATCTCTTCCTTCTCTTAAAAGAGGAGAAATTCCCATGCCTAACTCCATGTGTGTGGGAGACTTGAATGGTAAAATATCCGATCTTATGGAGCATGTTTATTTTTTTTATTTGACACATTATCTTACCATATGTATGCAGACCATGGTTCCTACAAGGAGTGATATTACATGCAGATCTCATGGCATGGATGGGGCCAATAAGAATTCTAAATCTGGCCACTCCTTTGAGGTGCAAAAGGAGATTCTCTATCATGATGGGTGCTTCCCAAAGGCACCCAACTTGAGTATCACTTTCAACCATGTCAAAGTGACCCATGTAGCAAAGATGTGGTGGGAGTACCACTTACCACACTCAGATCTACTCAAGACAAGGAGTGCATTGCATTGGTATCTTATGTGGGATTGTGACCCACCTCCTCAAGTGTGAATTTCAGTTTGCATATATGTGATTTTGCTTCCATACATAGATGATATATTGGTATTGTTTATGGGTTTGTATGGGAAAAAAGTGGGCAGTGTATATGTACCACATGGGATGGAAATTTATCCTGTACTTCATGATACATGTTTTAGATGTGACATTGCTTCACCCATGTTTATTTTTGTTGAGTTTTACACTCCTGAAGGGATGGACTATGCCCCTATCATGTTAGCATTGGAGGATCAAATTTTGATGTATTGGCTTGATGAGCACTTGGTCCATAATGAAAAATTGATCCTTGATGGTGCCCTCAATGGAGAAGGAGAAGAACTACAACTCTTACCCTGTCAGTTGCTTGAGGACAAGCAAAATTTTGGAGGGGAGGACTGTAATGTTCCCACTTAGCCTTAGCTAAGAGGAACATTCAATTTTGTTTTAATTTCTGTTTCATGAATAAATGAATAAAGGAGGACATGTAAAACTCCTAAAAAGTATGAATAAATCAATGCCCATGTGAACAAAGACAAATCAGGGCCATGTAAATAATCACTTGCAGGCGTGAAAGAGGTTTTGAGCTAAAGACTGGGTCAACCTTGTCCAAATCAACAACGTTGTCTAGGTTCATTACATCTCCAAAATGGACAGCGTAGTTCTAGAAGGGAGCCTCTCATGTGAAAAGGGCTAACTCATCAAGATGGTTTAGGGTTTGCAAAGGCTTTCTCATCTTATAAAAGGAGGAGGAGGGCAGCAAGAGAAGGTTGTTGATTGATCATATTTCTAAGTATTTGTCTGCTTAGACAAATACCATTCTCTGCTGTTTAGTGGAGGATTGTATTTGGAATTTCTATGTAGGGATTTCACCTCTTCCTTTGAGGATTCAAGGAGGAAAGTTTGTTGATTTGAACCACTATCAAGCTTGAGGCCAAGCTCCTTCTTACATTACAGCGCTACTCATCTTGAGTGCTAAGCTGTCTTGTGAGCTGCAGCAAGTGGGAGTCTATATCTGCAGAGATCTAGTGTATTTTTGGGAGCCTCTTCTCATGGAAGGTGTTCTTTAACCTCCTGAAAGAGTTTCTCTGCTTATTGTACTTTAGATCTGAAATTTTACAGTAGTTTTCTGTGTCATTTGAGCTACAACGCAGTCCCATTGAGTAAACTGCGTTATTTATGTATGAGGGTTTACATGGTGTCTTGCTTATAGTTTAGATTAGAGATCTCTTGTGCTGAGATTTGCCTCCCACTTGGTAATCCATGGATTAGCTTGCTGATCTATGTTCTGTTCAGATCTGATCCATTGTATTGAAATGTTATATTCAGAAATTTACTGCAGCAGTTTCCAGATTTGCATCTTGTTTCTCAGATCTACTCTTATTCATGCATGCTTTTGTCAAAATTCCAAGTGGATCTTGAATAGAAAACTATATAGTTTCCAGATCTGATATGGATCTGATGTTTCATCCAAAGATCTATCCTAGATCTGAGTTGTAACTTCCAGCTGCTGAAGCTCCTAAAAAATAACGCTGTTGAAGCATTTCTGCAAATATACTTGTGTTCCTGCTCTCTTTCCTGAAGATTTATTGTTGTATTGGCTCATGCATTCTACTGTATAATGAAAGGGATTTATAATAATGCTTATTTGCTGCTGTAAGACTGAAATATAAGTATCCTTGTTGATCTCCTCTGAACATCTTCTAAAACTGCGCAATTCCTGAAGCAGTGCTTGCATTTTGCTGCAACCTTCCTCTTTGGGTGCTTTTTAACTAGTCAAGTTTTTGGGAGATCTGTTTAAATTGTCTAAACTGATTTGTTTCTGATGAAATTCCATATAAAAGTCTCATACAGCACAAATGAGGGGAACCAAGCCCTGATCTACATTATTTTTGCACAGTTTTACCTATACAACGTTTTTCTTGAGCACCTTGTTGAAATTCTTGAAAAAGGAATATTACAGTAAAAATGCTCCAAATGATTTGAATATTGGTGAACAGACTAATGGTGATGTGAGAAATAAAAAAATTCAAACTTTTTGAGCTGAAGATGCACCAAATTGGTGTGTAGTTCCTAGGGTGCTGCGAACAGAGGGGTCAAAATTTGGAAAAAACAAAAAATTGTCCAATTTGCCTCAAAATTTGTGGAGAGGTCCCTCAAGAGGTCTTGGACACCTGTTGAGAAGCCTCAGCCAAAAATCCAAGGCTTTCATGGACTTTTTCTCTTTTTAGGTCTTCTAGCTCCATGAGGGCCTTCCTTAGTTTGGCACAAGCAAGCATGTTTTTCCTTGCATAATGCTTGATCATTTTATTTTGTAGGTCAATGCCTCTCTTTACCTCCTTGAAATGCTTATGCTCCTCTTTCTAATAGTGGATGACAAGTTGTGCCATCTCAAAGTCTCTTTCCCACTCCTAAAGCTGTGCATCTTTCTCCAAGAGAAGCAATCTTGTGTTCATCTCCTTGTCCTCATTGTCACTGTCTAGATCAATGAATTGAGGCCCTTGGGAAGTCCTTTTGATCCTTTTGCTTCTCCTTACCCTTACCCGTTACTCACCTTTATCCATATTTTCCTTTCCTTTGTCTTTATGCTTGATAGCTAGAGGAGAGATGGCCCTTTGCCTTTTTGAAGCAACAAACACATCTCTTTTGCCTCTGTGGTAGGTGCATGTGAGAGGAGTGATGAGCCTTGCCTCGATCCTTGATGAAGTCACAAGCATTTTAATATTTGTCATGGTTTTCATGAGTGAATTCATGCTCCATTGGGTCACTGATTTCTTGACCTTTAGCCTCATCATCATCATTGCTTTCCTCACTGTTTTCTTTACTGTCATCTTGGCTTTCAAACTGATCACTACCCTCCTCACTTGCCTCATTTTGGCTCTGTCCTTCATTGAGGTCTTCTTCTCTGTCACTTTCTACACTTTCACTTTGGATTTATTGGCCATTTAGAGGCTGATTATTGTCATGACAGTCATGACTATCATGACTGTCATGACTATTTCCTTGCTTATCACTGACTGTCTCATTTGAGCCACTTCCTTGGTCACTGTATTCATCTTCAAACTCTGTTTCGGCCTCATAATTTTCCTGCTCTTTGTCTTAATTTTCTTCATCCTCTCCTTTTGTTTCCTCAGGATAACTGTCTTCATTTGTTTCAGCACTTGAGATTGATTTATTGGTGTCATCATTATCACTATTTTTCTCCAATTTCTCACTGTCTTTATTATTTTCATCACTTTCATCTCTCTCCTCATTGTTGTTGTCATCACCTTCTTCTTCTTTAAATTAACTATGTTTCTTCCTCACTGCTATTTTTTTGTTCTTCATGGCTACTTCCATCATCTTCTCCCTTAGCATTGCTGTCCTCTTATTTTTCCTCGTTAAACTTTGTTTCTACCTCTCTGTCCTTTTCCTCGCCATTGTCATCTGTTTGCTCCTCATTAGGGCTAATGTCAGCTCTTTCACTTGATGCATTAGGAGAAGAGATAAGAGGTGAGCTTCTTTGTGGAGAAGGCATATGTGGAGATGATGGAAGAGTGGAGGTATGTGGATGTGAAGTGGAAGGCAAATTTTGCTGAATGAAGGCTTGGGGATTGGAAAATACATCATGTGAGATAAAAACTTCCCAAGGGATTCCTTGCTCCTACAGCTAGTGTAAAAAAATCATCTTAACCAAGGAATGGTGAAAAAGGCTCTGCATTTGGTGGGCATAACTTCTCTTCTTGACCACTGAAGCCATTTTGTCAATGCTCCAGTAGAGATAGTATGGTAGGTTTAGCATTTTAACCTTGGTGAAGTGCATTAGAAGCCTTATGTGATAAGAATGAACCCTGGAGTACCTCCGCTCACAGGTGAAGTACTTGATAATCTCCATCATCAGTAGGGCATACCTCTCTAGTAGGTGGGAGAAGGGGAAGATAGCCTTGCAGCCTTGTTGACAACTAGGTTTGAGGTAGGGCTCATAATAACTCAAGTCCAATTTCTTCTGTTTAAACCATCTCTCACCAATATCTGGTATTCCTGTGGGTTTAGAAATGGGTTTAGATGAGAGTTCAAAATTCATTCCTGCTAGGTTGACTTGGTGATTTTGTATGCTGAGGATGAACAACCTAGTCAAGTCTGAGTGGCTTTGGAATTGTTTAACCTTCTCACAAAACTGATAACATCCAACATCTTGAAAACATGCAAGGATCATGGGAGAAGAAGTAATTTGAATGGTGTCTAAGGTCTCAAACCTATTAACCCTTCCTCCCTTGTGCTTTGGCTTGATAGGCCTTTGGTCTTCATCACTGTTGGTATGAATTTATTCTTCAGACATGTTGACTGGCCTAGAACAAAGGTTTTAGCTTGTTTGAGAGCCTTTAGGTCTAGAGAGGGAAAATGAGTGATGTGAGGGAATTTTTTTGAAAATGAGGGCCAAATGAAGTATGTCTAGGACAAATTCAAATTTTTTAGGAGGTAGGTTTGCTGGCAGTGAGTGCCTTTACACCTATGACAACTCCTAATTTTTCAAACCCTGCCCTAGGAGGTCAGTATTTGATTTTTTATGGAGACTAGGGTTTGGTCACATTAGGCTTTAAATGTCCTCTATGTTTAGGAAAAAGACTACTTGGAAAGTTGGGAAGAGAGAAACCAACCTTGCTTGATTGATTGCAGGAGATTTGGAGGCAAAAAATCGAATTTTTGGCCCTTTTTGAGCAAATTGGGCCAAGCTATGTCTGTGCGTAGTGCCTGCCCAGGTGCTTAGCACCACCCGATTTCACGTTTAGGTTGGGTCGGGCTGGCAGGTCTGTGCGTAGTGCCGGGTCGAGTCGGGCCAGAAATGGGCTTGTCGGGCCTGTCGGAGCGCAATGCCGGGTGAATGTGTGGGCAGTTGGGACGTTCTGGGCCTGTGCATAGCACCTGCTCAGTTGTGTAGCGCCACCCTCCCGGTGTGCAGTGCAGTGTAAAATAACACTGTCGTTGCCTCCTCTGTGTATAGCGCCGATGCCTAGGTCCGTAGTGCTGGCCTCGGTGTGCAGCGCCTGAACTTTTTTTCCAAACTCGCACAAAAACCCTTAAAAAATTCTCTCAACGGTTTTCTTCTTCTCTGCAATGATGAATGAGATGGGAAAGAGGTCAAGGAGGCATAATAGTTTTTTGAAAAAAATGAATTTATGATCCCAAACCCACTTTCCTAATGTTGATTTCTCTTTTTATTTATCTCATTGTGCTTTAGGCATTTTTGCTCCCGTAGGTGGAATTTTGACATAAGGAAAATGGATTTTTCCTTTGCTGGAGTATCTTGATGTTCTCCTTGTGCTCACAAACCCTTCAACCAACTCAAACAGTGCCCTTTACCCTCTTTTGTAAACATGAACCTTTTTATGATGTTTTAACATTTGTAAACAACAGACTTTGTGATCTTTTGACATATTCTCCTTTGACTGACATTTTGTCAGGTTTTCTCTCTAAAACAGTGAACAACCTCCCAATATGAAAACCCGAGCAGCAAGCATCAAAAGTCCCTCTAGTATTTATGTGGGCCATCATGGTGGAAAACACTTGGTCTGTTTGTCTTTATCAATCTTCCTGTAGGTAGCTATTTTGACAGTCCTGCAGAAGTGTCATTTATGGCTAACCTATCTCTTGCAGAATATACCTTGATAAAGAAACCATTTTGGAGGCTTTACTGCTCTTAAACTAGCTACATGTTTGTTCCTTTGATCAGTTTGTAAATGATGTATGTCTAGTGAGGGAGGAGATATTTAAACCATTTTTGTGTTTTTGCTAGCCACTTATGTTCTTGCAGGTGCCTACAAAACTTCTGCCTTAGATCACTGTCTCTTTTGGAGTTGGACAACTCATTTTATCAATCATAAACCTGGGCTTGTCATAGTTTTCTCCTTTGGAAATTTCTTCCGTCGTACTTGCCTCCTTGACCTTTAAAAATATTCTGTCCTTTCTTTGAGAAGTCAAACCTTGAACTGATATTTCTGGCCCTTTTTGTCCCTTTGCTGAAGTGGGGTCAATGCCTCTTTTCCAAAACCCTAGAGGGCAGTTTGAAACCATCTAAAGCCATCTTCTATTATGAAGGAGGATCTTTGTCATTATTTGATCATTTTTTTCCATATCCCCAAACTGCTAGGTTTTAGGGCTACTTAGGAAAAAGTATATAGTGTTGTCTTCTAAGTTCTCTGAAAATTCTCAAACTCACTCATCATTTCTAAAAGTGTTCAATGTGCTCTTGAAGGAGTTGAGGTGGTATTTTCCCTTGTAACCCTAGTACTGATTCCTGCTTGGTCAAAAAAGTCACAAACCCTGATTTTCATCAAACATATGCTTGCTGCTTTATTCTTGCTATTAATGGTCTTCTTGTGATGATTTTCTCATTACCTTACCTTATGCCAGGTTGATGTCCGTTTGATCCTCTTGTAGAAATGTCAGCAAAGGGTAGCTGTCCCTTTGCAAGATTCATGCTTTAGGCCAAAAAACCTTCCTCGAATAACCTTTTTTATTATTTTGGACAAGATATCATGTCCTTTTCTTCTTTGAATGCAATTTCTTCATACAGGAAAAATAGAGTTTGTAGGGCACCAAATCCACCCTATGACTTTGTGAAACCCTAGGTGACCTAGTGGAGGCTTTCTTGGACTTGGTTTTTGGACTGAGACCTAGAGTTTTGAGATCATCAAGTGTTAGATAGAGTTTATGATAAAATAATGAATTGAAGATCCAAAATCCAATGTACTTGATTTATCTAAAGAGTCTACAGAGATAGTTTGAGACCATCAGTGTTTGGGAGTATTTGGGATACACAACAAAGCCGTTTGATTGGTGGGCTTAGATAGTAGTGGGAGGTTTTTTAGGCAAAACAAAATAGAGGATTTGGACCAAAGGTGTAAGAATATAGACAGAAAGAGTGACATAAGCCACTAATGGGTTTTTTGGGACTGGTAAGCAAAGCTAGACATGATGGAAATATGAAATAGTGAAAAACTATCCTTAAGGATGATGAAGGCAGTGAGATTTCTAGAACTCAGAATATCTATAAACTTTGTTTATATAAATCTAGGGAAATCATTTAGTCATCTATGAAGGAAAAAATTATTGATGACTAACACATCATAAGCATAAATGTCATTATTGTTTAAACGCAGATAAATGAACGCCCTAAACATGAATCGATTGGGCACGATTTCAAAAATTTTGAGCACGACGTTATGATAATTAAATCTTTGGGCATGATTCCAAAATCTATGGGCATGGCAGAATGATGATTATATTCCTGGGTATATGTATCCATAATATGACCATCCTCATTACCCGATCACTGGACAATATATCCATTACAAGCCACGATCGTGTCATTTTCTCTCTTCATGTTAGACAATGTGGCATCCCTGTGCAAGCTGAGGAAGATTACAATGGCTAGAGGAGATGCCTAAGTGAGGATTTGTTTTCATAAAGGGTGTGGAAATCTGCGTATGCTTCTTCCTTTGCACCATATGGATGACAATCATCGATACTCCCGAATTGAGAAATAAACGTTCTCTGTGCTACGTTTATTTTTGCTTTATTCCATGTATATGTAGTTGTCTCTTTAACTGCGGGTTACTAGAGATGTGATTGTGTGTCATAATTTGATTGCAGGAATGCTAGATATGCTCTGATCATGGGAACCGATAAGCACGAGCCCACATTTGCCCAATTTTCTCGAACTGCAGAGTACTAGTTGTGCAAAGAAGTCATCGAAAAGAGGGGCTGGATGGTTTTTCTTCAAAGGTTCCAGGGGTACAATGACGCAGTGGCATTAGCATTTGCTCAGAATTTTGATGGAAAGAGAGAAAAGGTTGGGAACTTGCACCTTGAAGTTACAGAGAAATCATTAAGTAGAGAAATTGGGCTGCCCACAGGGGGTGAACAATTCTTTAAAGGAGGTCATTTAAGCATAACCAATTGGACAATTTTTTTAAATCCAACATATCAGTCATTGAGTTGGGCTAAGGGAATGTTACGAAGCTGCATTCCAGATCAATGGTAGTCATTGTTAACTTTGATACAATGCTTTGTAACTTGTGAAGGTAGATATGCCATCATATATCTGTATCATGTCAAATTATTGATGCATCTTATTGAAGACTGCTTTATAGATATTCCTCACTTCTTAAAACAAAGTTTTCATAAAATGGCTAGAGGAGTTCAGTCTGAGAGTAGGAGACTAGGGACTGCATTTTATCATCACAATTTAATTAAAATATTGGTTTTTTTTTTTTTTAATTAAGTAAGAGAAAGAAGTCTTGGGAGGTCTTCCTCATAGAGAATTTTCCAGGAGGGGAAACTCAGGTGAAATGGAGACAGAGGTCTGTAGGTCAAATTGTGAAATAAAAAATGGAGTTCCCTGAATTCACTTCCCAAACCACTCCACCCACTTCACTTTCTCAATCCGCCTCACTTCCCCCTAAGAATTCCAAGAGGCCAAATCCTTCCTTTAGCCATGAAGATGGACCTTCAAAGAGGTAGCCACGAAAATGAAGAAGAGAGGCGTTATTCCCTACTGAAGAGTTGGCTAAAATTCACTCCAAACCTCGAGTTCAACAAAGTTACAAGCACAAGCCATAAAAAATTTCAATTCATGCTCATAAAATCCCAACTCCCACTTTAGGCACTGTCACACTAGGAAGAAGAAGGACTAGGAGCATGGGTAAGTCTCCTCACACCACTGCTGATCCTCAACACGTTTTTGTGGCCTCATCCCCTGATTCTGCCATTCCATATTCCTCATCTTTTCCCCAATTTCCTTCATCTTCCCATCAATTTCAAATTCCAGAGGACATTGCCCAAGATTTACACACTTTTACCCCCACTCGACCTTCAAAAAGCCCAAAACAACAAGATCCTTCTCCGAAGTAGAGTGTGGGCCATATGCCAGAAGGGATCCATTCTCAGCAGTCAGAAGCTCCAATAAAGATGCCTCTTCTTGATAAAGAAGAAAATGTTAAGCTCAGATCAGTCAAGCTTCAGAATAAAATTTCTAAATTAAGAGACAAGGCCCACAAATTTGAGACATTATTTCAGTATGTCAGTAAGGCAAATGATCAGTCTAAAGATGACAACCTCAGGTTGTATGCACAGAATAATGAACTTAGAAGGAAGGATAGAAGGCTTAGAACATGGAATACATATAGCCCTCATCCCACAAAGAGAGAAAGTGCTAAAATATTGGCTGTACATTTTACAAGATGCTTAGTTCCATTCAGAAAAAGTCTGGAGGAGTTGGCCAAAGAAACTGGCCTTTGACAAAACATTGATGCCTTGGATGCATGAGGGCATGCATTAGATTAAGCATGGGGGAGATGTTGAGCTCATCTTTTGTCTTCTTTTATTTACCTTCCTTGCCCTTTTTTACTTTGTTTTGAACAAATATGTACTCCTTTTTCGTCACTTTATCCTCAATATGGCTTAACTTTCATCAGCTATTATCTGACGTAAAATGCATTACAAGTAAATTATTTTTACTATCTTATGGCTAAGTTAGGTATTTTAAGTTACATGCCTATTTTTAACTCATCATTATTGGTATAGTATGGAATTTCATATAGGACTTGCTCAGTTGGCACCTAGGCTCGATTTGGGAGAACTATGCCTCTCCAATCATCTTCCAATTATGATCCAATATACTTGAAGCTCCAGCTCAGCATTCCAGAAGCTCGATGTTCTTGCCCATGATGATCCAACATACCTGAAGCTCCAGCTCAACATTCCAAAAGCTCGATGTTCCAGCCAATGCTTCAACAGTTTCATGGGATCGATGCAATGACCATATGGCCATTGTCCATGTAGTTGGGTTTTAGTTTGATAAATTTAGAGAAGCATTCTGCTATATCAGTATGTGATTTTGATCGGAATAAGACAATTATAATTTAGAAGATTGTAGTGCTAAATATGAGTGATTCGAGGGATTTCTACATTGATTGGTTTTCAACGCACATAAATGATGCTATTTCAGAAACCATGATGCCTATAAAGGCTAAAACTTGTAATATGTTTAGCTGGCATGGATATTGCAATTCAATTTTTGTAATCAAGATTGAAGACTGTGATTTGATCCTCTGTTAATGAAAGCCGAAGTTGAAATTTTCCATGCTGTGTTATTAATTTGATTTTAGAGTGTTGTGGATTTTTTTATGAGTTCCTGAGGTAGATTTGCTGAAGCATAGCCAATCTTTGTAAATCCTAAGCTTCTCCAGGTGTGGAAAGGGCCCACCACAACCAGATAAGCTCCTGTAACTATAGTTAGAGGTAATCTGTAAGTGTGTTGATTAATTTATTATTTTTTACAGTTGTGCTCAGAAGATCGATTTCATTTTATGCGTTGATGATTGGATTTCGTTTTAATGAATAATTTCATGTGTTAGCTCTTAGCCGGAGAGATTGAGTGTTTGTGTTGAAGAATTACATAGTGAAGGTTTTGAAAACCATTGCTGGTGTGCATTTAATTCTTTTTTTCAAGTTCCTCTCTTAAGAAATTACATTTAAACTTTGCCAACACTGTTTTCTAGACAGGAATTGCATTTGCAGATCTCGTTATTCGAATTAGTCTTGCATGTCTCCTAGCAAATGAATTGAATGAGAATAAACCTCTGAGATTGATCAAGTATGCAGAGTGTAGTTGAATGCATCAGGTTTCAAATTTTCATTGATTAATTGGAAAAGGATGGAAGAAATTCAACGATAGACTAATAACTCCATCTCTTTAACATCTGAATTTGAATCCCCTTCACACAATTCAATTTCGCCATGATGAACTGATGCTGAGAAGTGTGTTTTGGTCTTGTAATATCATTTCCTAAATTGTCATCAGAGGAAAGCATGTTGAACCCTTAGTTAAACTGAGAGGGGGGGGGGGGGGTGAATCAGTTTAACACAGTCATGATCTTTTAAACTTTTATGAAACCTTATTTACACCTTCATTTCATATCCAACTTAATATGTGAGTAATCTTAGAATGTGAGCAACAAGTATTAATATAATATAACAAAAGACTTAATATGAGAGCATTAGGTATTTAAGAAGATGACATAAATCAGATCAACACATAAACATCATGCACAGAGATACCAGATATAAGTGGAAACCCATAAAGGGAGAAAACCACATCTTATTATTGTTGTGATGCAAAGGCAAGCTCCAACTCCCTCTCACCACTATTTTTCTACAGGCACCAACCTACAGGAGGCTCCTACCTCAATTCTGCAAGCTACAACTTGCAAGGAAGCACCAACTCCCTTCAATTTTCTGCAGGCACCAACCTACAGGAAGCTCCAACCTCAGTCAGCTACAACTGACAGCTATCAAGCTGCAGCTTGATAGGGAAGCTCCAACTTCCTCAATTTATCAAACTGAAGGTTTGTTGATTTACCTCAGATATCAGCTATGTTCTGTAGCTTCTCTTTCTTCTTTTCTTTTCTTAATCTTCTCTGCCTTACACTTCTATACTCTGCCTTCTCTATATTTTCTCTCTCTAACCTCTTTTTGCATATCAAGATGATATTATTTATAAGGATTTTCTTGTGAATGTTAGCATTCTTCAATGAAATTGGAATGGACAGCCATGCTTCTTTGCCTTCTGCCTTCTAATTTCTTTTCCAGCTCACTCAGAAAAATGTAACTGTAGGTGCTTATTTTAATCTAACAGTGGGATTTTGTTTTCTTCCAGAGACTTGCCAATGCAACACAAACAATAAAAAAATTAAATTACAATAATTAAATTCACATATAATGAAAACTTCAGCTCAACTCATTTAGTCTTTTGGTTCGCTGCGCATTTGTCTTTTCTTTGATTGTGTCTGTCTTTTCTGTGACTGAGTTTTATCTCTTTTCAGCTCTGTTTGCTTTTCTGTCCTCTGTTGTGGTGTAACTGCTGCATACATGTAACTGAGCTTTTTATATCAGTGCATTTTGTAAATATGTGTGACTGCTGACTGTAATTCTGGGCAAATTCCAACCCTTTACACGCAGCAAGTGTCTTGTTGATGTGGGAGTTCCGCAAGCAGAACATACATGCATCGCAATCATTTTATATTACAAATCACCCTCCACCTTAAGCCGAGGCCCGTGGGTTCACATACCACGCGACATCTTTTAATACAACCACAAAAACGTGTTATATATATATATACCATCGCCTTTTTATATATATTTAACATAATTTCAACTCTCCACATAGTTATACAACGTTTTAACAAACAAACTGCCATGTCCACTTTGACACTGAAGAATCATGTTTAATACATAGCTAATGCCCTTTTGGGCCCACTTGCCACACTTTCCGATGCAATATGCTACTCCTCCAGCGATTTCTGATTGCGATTGATCGCAATCGCAAGCTACCTTGCTCTGATGCGATTGATCATTGTTCACTGTTCTTTTCCGATGCGATTGGAGCTCAAATACTTATTAATCATAGTTTATAAGCCCATCGGGTCCGGGCTTCAATCTCAATCGCAAGTCTTTTAATATATGTTCCGACAGTCTGTTTCTTTCCGATACGATTGACCACTGTTCACTGCATTTTTTCGATGCGATTGGAACTCAAATACTTATTAATCATAGTTTATAAGCCCATCGGGTCTGGGCTTCAATCGCAATCGCAAGTCTTTTAATATATGTTCCGACGGTCTGTTTCTTTCCGATGCGATTGGGAAGGGTCCCACCTTATATTACTTTGTTTCTTTGGATCTCGCGCTATATATGTAAATACGCTGCATATATATATATATATATATATGCTTTGCCGCTTGGGGTTAAGTGATTCTCGGAATAAGGTTTATGTATTATATGTAACGCCCATCGGGTAATGATTCTCGGAATTATATACATATATCCTCCAGCTGAGGTAGCGATTCTCGGAATAACGACTGTCTCTGCCTCTGCTGCTTCTATCGCTTTGCCTCTGCTGTGCTAACGCTTCTGCCGCTCTACCACTTCACTGCCTCTGTTTCCACTATTCGACTGTTTCACTACCTCCATATTCGCTGCTTCTTCCTCCGCTACTCGACCGTTTCACTCTGCCTCTGTATTCGACTGTTACACTTTAGCAGTGTTCTTCCGCCTGTCTCCTTTGCCCTGCTTTCTTTTTCTTTTGTCTGTCTCTGTTCTGCAGTCCTTTGCCTATTTCCGCTTCAGCACTGCCTCCTTTTCCATCAATGACAATATTTCCAACAGTCTCCCCCTTTGGCATTGATGGCAATACGCTTCCTCTGTTTGCCTGTTAGGATCCTTTCTCTTATTGCTTGCTCTTCCTCCCCCTTTGACATCAATGGCAAGGGGTTTGACTTCTTAGGTTATACGCTGCTGCTTCTGTTCTTTGATGCTGTGATTTTATTTATTAATTTTATTTTTCCAAAATTTCGTTCATTTATTTTATCTGAGATCTTCTATCTTTGTACGTTGCTTCTTCAATCCTTTGGATTAGATTCTCGTCAGGTTCACCACTGACTCTTTTTCCCCTTTTATTGACTCTTTTATGATGAATGTATTCTTGCCATAATCTTTTTGATCCTGAGGGCCTGTTTCATGCTTCCCTTGCTTGCAGATCTCCCCCTGGGAATGATATTTTCGTTTCTGTTCTCCCCCTGAGACTGTGCTTTCTCTTCATATTAGAGAGTAGCATCTACAGATACTACCCCTAGTCTGTCTCTTAAATATTCAAATGGTTCTCTAGCAAGCGGTTTAGTAAATATATCTGCTGTCTGTTCTTTTGTTGGTACATACTCCAGTTTTACTATCTTCTGAGCCACTTGTTCTCGGAGAAAATGATACTTGATTGGAATATGTTTGGTTTTTTAGTGAAGCACAGGGTTTTTAGATATACTTATAGCACTTGTATTATCACATTTGATTGAGATAGGTTCTTTGATGCTTACCTTCATGTCTTGGAGGGTTTGCTTCATCCATATGACTTGTGTACAACATGCTGCTGCTGCTATATATTCTGCTTCTGATGTAGACAGAGAGATAGATGTTTGTTTCTTGCTTAACCATGCCACTAGACTTTCTCCTAGATAGAAAGCACCTCCACTTGTGCTTTTCCTGTCATCCACGCAGCTGGCCCAATCTGCATCTGTGTATGCTGTCAAAGTGAAGCTTTTGCCTTTAGGATACCAAAGTCCATATTGTGCTGTTCCTTGTAGATATCTGAATATTCTTTTTACTGCCAGAAGATGGTTTTGTTTAGGTGCTGCTTGATTTCTAGCCACTAGTCCTATTGCTAGCATGATGTCTGGTCTTGATGCAGTCAGATACAACAGACTTCCTATCATGGATCTGTAGAGTTTTTGATCTATATTAGCAAACCCATCATCAGCACACAGTTTACATCCCGTGGTCATGGGAGTTGACACAGGTTTGCAGTCCTCCATTTTTAACTTTTTCAACATTTATTTTAAGTACTTTTCCTATGAGATGAATGTGCCTGTGTTCTTTTGCTGAATTTGAAGTCCTAAGTAGAAACTGAGCTCTCCAATCATGGACATTTCAAACTCCAATTTCATCTCTTTTGCAAATCATTTTGCTAGTTCATCTCTGTTTCTTCCAAACATAATGTCATCAACATATACAACAACAATCAGGATTTCATTTTCATGGGCTTTTATATATAGATTACTGTCTACTCCACCTCTCTTAAAGCCTTGTTTTTGCAAATATTTATCCAGTCTTGAGTACCAAGCACGAGGAGCCTGTTTCAGTCCATATAGGGCCTTCTTCAGTCTTCACACATAATCTTCTTTGTCTGTCAATGTGAAGCCTTCTGGTTGTTCCATGTAGACTTCTTCTTCTAAGTCTCCATTCAGAAATGCAGATTTTACATCCATTTGATATACCTTGAAATTCTGGTAGCATGAAAATGCCAGGAACATTCTGATAGCTTCCATTCTAGCTACAGGGGCAAATGTTTCATCATAATTAAGTCCTTCGACTTGTGAATATCCTTTGCAGACCAGTCTGGCTTTATTTCTGATTACTTGTCCTTGCTCATTCATTTTGTTTTTGAATACCCATTTTGAACCAATGATATTTTTCTCAATTGGTCTAGGAACTAGTCCCCAGGTATTGTTCTTTTCAATTTGGTCCAATTCCTCATTCCTTGCTTTTACCCAAGACTTGTCCTTGCTGGCTTCTTCAAATTTATTTGGCTCTATTTGTGACAGCATGGCTATGTATACCTCTTCATTTTGTTCTGTTAGCTGCCTTCTTGTCTGGACCCCTGCTTTCTTATCTCCTATGATTTGATCTTCGGGATGATTCTTCTGAGTGTATCTTGAGGGGGCTTTCGAGCTCAGCTCTTCATCTTCTATAGTCTTGCTTGTTTCATCATCATTCTGGTCTTCCTCTTCATGGTTATCTGATGGACTGCAGCAGTCAGTATCTCTTGTATTGTTTTAAAGTTCTTCATCAAATCTCACATCAATGCTTTCTACTATTTTCCGAAGAGTCTTGTTGTAGCACCTGTACCCTTTGCTTTTGGATGCATATCCTAGAAATATTCCTTCATCTGCTCTTGCATCAAATTTTCCAATATTTTCATCATTATTCTTTATGTAACACTTGCTGCCAAAGATTTTGAAATGTTTGATTGAAGCTGGCTTTCCATGCCACAGTTCGTAGGGAGTCTTGTCACTGCTTGGCCTTAGGTGAGCTTTATTAAGGATATGTACTGTTGTGTGTACTGCTTTTTCCCAGAAGGTTTGAGGAATATTATTCTCTTGCATCATGGCTCTGGCAATTTGTTGAACAGATCTGTTTTGTCTCTCTGATACTCCATTCTGCTGAGGTGTCCCTGCAATAGTAAATTGTTTTTTTATGCCATGTTCATTGCATAGGTCAGCAAAGTCATAATCTGTGAATTCACCTCCTCTGTCTGATCTGATGCATTTCAGCTTGCATCCTGTCTGATTTTCGGCTAATGCCTTAAATATTTTGAATTTGTCCAGAGCTTCTGATTTATTCTTCAGAAAAGCAACCCATGTCATTCTGGAGAAATCATCTATTATCAGCATGAAGTAGGATTCTCCACTTGGTGTTTTAGTTCTTGCAGGTCCACATAGATCCATGTGCACAAGCTGGAGTGGTCTTCTTGTTGACAACTCCTATTTGGCCTTAAAGGATGTGCGGGTCTTTTTACCCAATTGACAAGATTTGCATATGGTATTAGAAGGCCTCTTTATTTCTGGCATGTCTCTGACTGCTTTCTTTTTACTCAGTCTGATGATATGATCGAAGCTGAGATGTCCCAATCTCCTATGCCATAACCATGACTCCTCAAGTTTGCTAAGATGGCATGCTTCATCTTCCTCTTTCTTAATGTAAACATTGCTCTCTGTTTGAACACCTTTGAGTAGAGTCTTACCGGTGGTGCTTGATCTGACTTCACAGTCTTGTGCTCTAAATAGAACTTCGCAACCTTTGTCACACATCTGACTGACACTCAGTAAATTTGCTTTCAACCCATCTACAAATAGTACATCTTGGGCCTTTCCTCTGCCATTGTCTATGCTGACTGAGCCTTTTCCCTTGATCTTACCTGATTTGTCATTGCCAAAAGTGACATTGCCATATTTCTTTTCATCAAGAGTTATAAACTTGCTTCTGTCTCCAGTCATGTGTTTTGAGCAGCCACTATCCAAATACCACTGGCTTTTCAGGTCTTGAGTAGTTAGAGCCAAGTCACATTTATTCACCTTCTTTATCCACTGGAGGCATCCTTTTGTTTGGTATCTTTTGTGAGGTGATGAACTATATCTTCTTAGAGGACATTTAGAGGGTATATGTCCAACTTGATTGCATACACAACATTTGATCATAGTTTTTGTAAAATTATGAGTATGACCAAAATTTCTTTGATTCATAAACCTTCTTGAGGGGTTAAACATCACTCTTTGTCCATACTTTCTACACTCAATGATTTTATGGCCAAATTACTTACAATAAAAACAGTAACCATAGAAACTATTTGCATACCTGATGTAAGGTTATCTCTTCCATTTGTTTGCTTGGGGCAGTCTCTTCAATGTTTGCATCTTTTGCTGGTTTGAATTACTCCTCCTTGCATGACAATATGCAGCAATGTGTCACAGCTTGTGGCAGACGTAATAGGTGGCATTCTTTATTGGAGGGAAGAATCTCCTTTGATGGTTTCCAAATTTTACATATTCAGGGGTCTTAGTATTTATTACATTCTTTGCCACTAATGGTTTCTTCTGATCTTTGTCTTCCTTATTGCAGATTTCTTCTTTTGTAGGAATTGTTTGAGCTGCTTCATCATTCTTCTTTGCTTTTACAAAAATAATTTCTCTGTCAACCTTTTCTTTTCCTTTACTTGATTCTCCTTCATAGCCTATTCCAGTCTTTATCATAGGGGATCTTTGAGCAACCAAAATTTCATTCAACTTACTAGAGCTTGTTGTTTGAGAAGAGTTTATAACCACTTTCCTTTGAGAATTTTCTAATTTCTTCCTAAGACATACTACTTCTTCTTCCAAATTTTCTTGTTCTTGATTTTTTTCTTTGATTTGCTTAAGTAACATGTCCTCTATCTTCTTGGCTTCTTCAAGCTCTATCTTTAGCTGCTTAAGGAATTCTGAATTCTATTCTTCTAGTACATACTTGAGGAGAATGTCCTTTTGTTTTCTACATTTCAGTTTGAGTCTATCAATCTCTTCTAGAGCACTTCTTAGCTCCCCCTCAAGGTTGACTTCACCTTCTTCTTCTTCATCTTCTAGCAAGAGACCTTCAAGTTCTTCTATGGCCATCAATAAGAATTCAGAGGTTCCTTCTTCACTTGAGGATTCATCTGAATCTTCAGATGTACTGCTGTCTTGTTGAGCATAGAAGGATTTTCTGCTGAACTTCTTTCCTTTCTACCAGTTCTTTGATTTATTTTTCTCTAACTCTTGAGCCTGATTCCTTACTTTCTTGTGAGGACACTTAGCAGCATAGTGTCCCACTCTTCCACAATTAAAGCATTTGAAGGGGAGTTTACCTTTGTATTTACCCGAGCCTCTATCCAATTTCTTGACAAAATTTGCCTCTTCTTCATCCGAGCAAGAGCATATGTCTCCCTCTTCTTCTTTCTTCTTTTCTGTTTTAAAGGCTGCTTCCCTCGTACTTGGCTTCTTCTGTGGGAGCCTCATTTCATAGGCTGTTAGATTTCCAAGTAGTTGGTTCATGGTCAAGGTCTCCCAATCAGCTGTTTCTTCTATTGCAGACACCTTTGGATTAAACCTGGATGGAAGAGATCTTAGAATCTTTTGTACAATTATACTTTCTGGCATTTTTTCTCCAAGAGCTTTCATATTGTTAATAATTTCTGCAACTTTTAGGAAGAAACTGGCAATGTCTTCATCATCATTCATTTTTAAGTTCTCAAACTGGGCTCTATAGACTTGAAGTTTGGCAGTCTTTACTTTCTTGTCTCCCTCATGTATGTTCTCAAGGGTATCCCATATTTCTTTGGTAGTGTCTTTGTGCATTACTTTAATAAACTCTACTTCACACAATCCATTCAGGATGGCATTCATGGCTTTTGCGTTAGCCACAAAGTCTTGTTTTGTTTCTTTCTCTGTGTCAGTTGCCTTTGGGGCATATCCTAATTCCACAGCAGCCCAGATTTCTATTCCTAGAGACATTATGTATGTCCTCATTCTGATTTTCCAGAAAGCATAATTTTCACCAGTGAAGAAAGGGGCTTTATTGGTTGAGCATCCTTCTTTACTAGCCATCTTGGGAACCTAGGATCTCCTTTCAGTTGTTAGACTTGTACAAAGGAACTTTGCTCCGATACCAATTGTTGAACCCTTAGTTAAACTGAGAGGGGGGGGGGGGGTGAATCAGTTTAACACAGTCATGATCTTTTAAACTTTTATGAAACCTTATTTACACCTTCATTTCATATCCAACTTAATATGTGAGTAATATTAGAATGTGAGCAGCAAGTATTAATATAATATAACAACAGAATTAATATGAGAGCAACAGGTATTTAAGCAGATGACATAAATCAGATCAACACATAAACATCATGCACAGAGACACCAGATATAAGTGGAAACATATAAAGGGAGAAAACCACATCTTATTATTGTTGTGATGCAAAGGAAAGCTCCAACTCCCTCTCACCACTATTTTTCTGCAGGCACCAACCTACAGGAGGCTCCAACCTCAGTCAGCTACAACTGACAGCTATCAAGCTGCAACTTGATAGTGAAGCTCCAACTTCCTCAATTTATCAAACTGAATGTTTGCTAATTTATCTCAGATATCAGCTCTGTTCTGTAGCTTCTCTTTCTGCTCTTCTTCTCTTAATCTTCTCTGCCTCACACTTCTATATTCTGCCTTCTCTAGATTTTCTCTCTCTAACTCCCTTTTTTTTTTGCATATCAAGATGATATTATTTATAAGGATTTTCTTGTGACTGTTAGCATTCCTTAATGAATTTGGAATGGACAGCCATGCCTCTTTGCCTCCTGCCTTCTCATTTCTTTTCCAGCTCACTCATAAAAATGTAACTGTAGGTACTTATTTTAATCTAACAGTGGGATTTTGTTTTCTTCCGGAGACTTGCCAATGCATCACAAACAATAAAAAATTCAATTACAATATTTACATTCACATATAATGAAAAACTTCAGCTCAACTCATTTAGTCTTTTGGCTCGCTGTGCATTTGTCTTTTCTTTGACTGTGTTTTATCTCTTTTCAGCTCTGTTTTCTTTTCTGTCCTCTGCTATCGTGTAACTCCTCCATACGTGTAACTGAGCTTTTTATATCAGTGCATTTTGTAAATATGTGTAACTATTGACTGTAATTCTGGGAAAATTCCAACCCTTTACACGTAGCAAGTGTCTTGTTGATGTGGGAGTTCCACAGGCGGAACATACATGCATCACAATCGTTTTATATTACAAATCACCCTCCACCTTAAGCCGAGGCCCGTGGGTTCACAGACCATGCGGCATCTTTTAACAAAATCGAAACAACGCGTTATATATATATACCAGCCCCTTTTTTTATATATATAACGTAATTTCAATTCTCGGCATCGTTATACAACGTTTTAACAATCAAACTGCCATGTCCATTTTAACACTGAAGAATCATGTTTAGTACATAACTAATGCCTTTTCGAGCCCACTTGCCACACTTTTCGATGCACTATGCTATTCCTCCAGCGATTTTCAATTGCGATTGATTGCAATCGCAAGCTGCCTTTCTCCGATGTGATTGATCACTGTTCACTGTTCTTTGTCGATGCGATTGGAACTCAAATCCTTATTAATCAAAGTTTATAAGCCCATCGGGTCCGGGCTTCAATCGCAATTGCAAGTCTTTTAATATATGTTTCGACGGTCTGTTTCTTTCCGATGTGATTGAACAATGTTCACTGCTCTTTGTCGATGCGATTGGAACTCAAATATTATTAATCATAGTTTATAAGCCCATCGGGTCAGGGCTTCAACCTCAATCGCAAGTCTTTTAATATATGTTCCGACGGTCTGTTTCTTTCCGATGCGATTGGGAAGGGTCCCACCTTATATTACTTTGTTTCTTTGGATCTCGCGCTATATATGTAAATACGCTGCATATATATATATATATATATATATATATATGCTTTGCCGCTTTGGGTTAAGCGATTCCCGGAATAAGGTTTATGTATTATATGTAACGCCCATCGGGTAATGATTCTCGGAATTATATACATATATCCTCTGGCTGAGGTAGCGATTCTCGGAATAACGGCTGTCTCTGCCTCTGCTGCTTCTGTCGCTCTGCCTTTGCTGTGCTAATGCTTCTGCCGCTCGACCACTTCACTGCCTCTGTTTCCACTGTTCGACCGTTTCAGTACCTCCATATTCGCTGCTTCTTCCTCCGTTGCTCGACCCTTTCACTCTGCCTCTGTATTCGACTGTTAGACTTTAGCAGTGTTCTTCCGCCTGTCTCCTTTGCCCTGCTTGCTTTTTCTTTTGTCTCTCTCTGTTCTGCAGTCCTTTGCCTGTTTCTGCTTCAGCGTTGCCTCATTTGCCATCAATGACAATATTTCCAACAAAGCATACCAATCAGACCATAGGAATAATTATAAGATTAGATCGAAACTCCATATCTATTCTTCGAACTTGATCTCGGAATTGGTTGCTGATTTATTCAATTAGATTGGAATTCGAATTATTTAAAAAAACAGTGTGAACTGAAGGATTGAAAGGTCTCTACACTCGTTATAAAAAAACATAGTCTTCAGCATGTGCGGAATTCAAGGTAGGGTCAAATAGGATATTCCTTTTATCACTTAATTCTAGAAGTAGGATCTTATTAGTTTCCCACGATAAGCTTGTAGAAGGATTTATATACGTGTTTCCAGTAAGTTAACTAAGTCAAGGTCTTTCAATTATTTCTCAAGCACCAGTGTTCATTGTTGTTTCCAGTAAAAGTATTGAGTCGATAGGAATATTATTTTAGGGATTCATCCTGAATGCGATATTGTTGAACTATGCGCAAGGTAGGTTTTTAAGGTCTTTTCTAAGTTTGTAAAACAGATTAGGGTTTGTAGTCTTCGCTGCAATTTGGGAATTTATAGCTCATAAGAGTGAAGTATTGTTAATTTTGGACAACTAGGTCCAAACTCCATGTTGTGATGCTCAGATGAAGATACCAATATTTTTATTGGGTTCCTCTTTCGAAGAGGTGCAAGATCGATCTAAAGACCATCTTGATCCGATGAGCAAAACATTTATTTTGAATTTATTCAAGATATGTGCAGGTCGGCCTTAAGGTTTTGTGCCCCAGAAGTTGTGTCACACACCCTCACTGATGAATATATATTGGTCAAATTTGGAGGACATTTTCACTCATCTCATCCTCACACATTTCTCTCTCCTCATATGATTGGTTCGATGTCTTTGGTGGCTTTTCTCTCCACATGTGGGAAATTTCTAGCAGCAACACATTTCTGATTTCGGTCTAGGGTTTCTGCAGCAAACTTTGACCAACGTTGACTTTGGTCAATGCAAGGTCAAATCGACCTGAAAATCTCCAAAAATTTTGATTTTCCTAATCCACATTTTTTGGCACTATTCTCGAGGCAAAACATTGAATTTGAATTTTCAGCGTTGACCTAGCTGCTACTGCTATTTGTGTTGACCGTTGAATTTTTGGGTTGACTTTTGAGTTGACCATTTGGTTGTTCTAGAGGGTTGTGTGACATTTCTGGTTGGTTGAGAATATTGAGACTTTGTTGGTTGAAGCATCCTGTTGACCGCCGTAACGCACCAACACACTTATATATTTTTGGCTTGTCTTCTGTCGATCTACTGGTATGTTCTATTAACATTTTACTTTATTGTTTATGTGATTGTTGTCTGATATTGAAGAAAAAGTAAAGTTGCATCAAGCATAAAACATCTATATGAATTTACATGGTATCAGAGGTGAGGTGAAGACAAAGCCCTAATTTTTAGCAATCACCGAAGAAGAGGATGGGTTCCTCAAACTACAATGGCTTTAAGGCTGATGACAAATTGACTGGGAAGGATGAATTCCATGCTTGGAAGATGACATTGGATCTTAAATTGGAAGACCAAGATGTCATGGACTATGTGCAGAGTAAAATCCAAGAGCCTCCATCCACTGTTACTGCTACTGCCAAAACAAAGTATAAGAAGGGGGAGATCAAAGCAAAGCTGATGATCAGTGACTCAATTCATAAGGGTCTGGTTTCCTACATCTCTGAGCTGGGCACATCCAAAGAGATGTATGATAAGTTGGTCCACATGTTCAAGGCCAACAATGCGAATCAATTCCTATTCTTCAAGAATCAATTGAATAATCTGAAGAAAGGCAGGGATGAGTCTGTTTAATCATATTTTCTAAAGCTGACCGAGATCAGGAATAATATGCTGGCTATTGGGGAGACAATAGCTAATCGAGGGATGGTACTCACTGCACTTGGAGGGCTCTCATCCGAATGGCATGTGTTTAACACTACCATTCTCCATAACAATTTGATATCTGACTTTGACGAAGTACTATCGAGATGCGTACAAGAAGAGATAAGAATGAAGGAGTATGAAAATGAAGGGAATGCTACCTACGTTGCTCATTCTAGAAAGAATAACTTTGGTGGTCCAAAGAACAAAGAAAGAGCAGGGGCCCAAGGAAAGAAGGACAAGTGTTACACTTGTCATAGGACAGGTCACCATGCTAGATAATTCCCTTTCAAGAAGGATTCTCCTGATGATGATGATGACACAACAACAACCAGAGGAATGGAAATCAAAGGAACACCAGGTTCAAGGGGAAGAGGAAGGCTCCCTCCAACGGAAATGGTCAACCTTTCAAAAGGTTGAGAAACTCCAGGTATGAGGAATCAAATGTTGTTGATAAAAGAAATGAATTCATTCTTGTATCTGCCCTCTCTGCTGCATCTCCACCCGACACTATGGATGTCTGGTGGATAGATAGTGGTTCTTCAAGGCACATCACTGGGTTCAAGGAAGAACTTTCTGACATGGTTGAGAAGGATACAAATCTGGAAATTATCTTTGGAGATAATGCCACATATCCCGTGAGAGGGACAGGGACTGTGACCCTCCACTTGTCTCAAGGTCAAGTCCTCTGCTTGCAGGAAGTACTCTATGTACCTAATTTGAAGAAGAAAATTGTTTCTATATCCACCATGGAAGACAAAGGTTTCAATGTGGCATTCATTGATGGGAAGGTGTGCATCTGGAAGAAGAGCTTCAAGGAAGCTATCACAATTGGGTTTAGAGTTGATACACTCTACTAGGTTGGAGGAAGTCCACTGGGAGTGATGACATGTGATACTATTCGACAGTCTGAACTATGGCATCGAAGGTTTGGACACCTTCAATACAAGGCCCTTCCCGAAGCAAGGAAGGTGGTAACGAGGATGCCCAAGTTTTCAAATAATCATGAAGGTGTATGTCAGGGTTGTGCTGAAGGAAATCATACAAGGGGACCTTTTCCCTCAAGTATCACAAAGACATCTGATGTCTTGCAATTGATACATTCTGATCTGTCTGGGATGCTGCCTGTGACATCCTTGGGAGGATGTTCTTATTATATGACATTCATAGATGACTTCTCTCACAAAACCTAGATATACTTCTTGAAGAGGAAGGATGAGGCTTTCATGTGGTTCCGTACCTTCAAAGCCTTGGTGGAAAATCTGACAGGGAAAAATATCAAGATATTGAGGACCAATAATGGCACTGAATATGAGATGAAAGAGTTCAAGAAATTTTGTAGAGAATCTGGCAACAAGAGGGATACCACAACTGTCTATAATCCTGAGCAGAATGGCGTTGTTGAATGAGATAATAGGACCATTATGGAAGCTGGCCATGCCATGCTATGTGACCAAGGTCTACTGAAGTTTTTGTGGGGAGAAGCTGCGAACACTGCTGTGTACATACAAAACTGATGCCCACATTCGACTCTGGACTCCAAAACTCCTGAAGAGGTTTTCACTGGTAAGAAACTTGGTGTCTCACATTTTAGAGTTTTTGGATGTCCTGTTTATTTTCATGTGCCAAAAGAGAAGAGCAACAAGCTGGATGCTTCTGGGAAGAAGGGAATGTTTGTGAACTACAACGAAGCTTCGAAGGCCTATAGAGTCTATGTGCTTGGTCAAAGGGAAGCGAAGATATGTCATGATGTCACCTTTGACGAATATGCTTCCCTGAGGAAAGTAGTCAATATTCTGAGATCTGAGGAAGATCATGAAGTAAGGCCTGGAAATCAAGAAGAACCGAAGCATGAGACAATGCCCGATGCTGAAGGACTGATGGACCCGATTGATCCACCTCCTTCACTAGGGAAGATACCATCATGGCTTAGGGACACTCTCGAAGATGCCGATGGACATAAGGCCCCAGGGGGGCCATTCTGTGAAAGCAAGAAGTTGAATATATACCAAGGGTATCTAGCAACCATGAGTACTATTGTACAATCTGAGCCTGGATCTTTTGAGGAAGCCGTAAAGCATCCATGAGCCTAGATCTAGTAGCCATGAGCCTGGATATTTTGAGGAAGCCGTAAATCATCAAGTCTAGGAGGATGATATGCACGAATAATATGAGTCCATATTGAAGAATGATGTATGGGATGTGGTTCCAAGACTGGAGGACAAAGCAGTTGTCACTTCGAAATGGTTCTACAAGATCAAGCATGGATCTGACGGAAGTGTTGAAAATTTCAAGGCAAGATTCGTTGCCTGTGGCTTCTCTCAAAAGGAAGGCATAGACTATGATGACATATTTTCACCTATGGCCCAATATACCACCATCTGATCTATCATAGCCCTTGTTCCTATGCAAGGATGGAGTCTTCATCAAATGGATGTGAAGACTACATTTCTACATGGTGCGATAAAGGAAGAGGTGTATGTAGAGCAACCTCTGGGTCTCGAAGTCCAGTATCGGGACACCCATGTCTGTAGGTTGAAGAAAACCCTCTATGGGTTGAAGCAAGCACCCATAGCTTGGTACAAGAGGATAGATAGCTAGCTGATGAAGCTGGGCTTCACTCATAGTAATGTTGATCCGAACCTTTACTTCAAGGTTGATAGAGAGAAGCCTCTCATTCTGGTGTTTTATGTGGATGACCTCTTCCTAACAGGTGCTGACCCTCTCATTCATCAGTGCAAGAGGGAGCTTGTTGCCAAGTTCGAGATGAAGGACCTAGGGCTGATGCATTACTTGCTAGGGCTGGAGGTCTGGCAGAAACCTGGCGAGATTTTCCTTTCTCAAGGAAAATACATTGTGAAGCTTCTAGAAATATTTGGTATGGTGGACTGTAAGTCTGTGTCGACAGCGATGGAGCTCCACTTTAAGAAGTTGAGTGGAAGTGTTGTTGGTCTCGTGTTATCAAATCCTACTGAGTATCGTCAACTCGTAGGGGCCCTGATGTTCTCGTCCGGACATATGTTTTGCAGTGAACACTTGAGTCAACATATGGTTGAGCCTCATCACACTCACTGGGTTGGTGCCAAAAATCTTCTGAGATATCTTCGGGGCACGATAAACCATGGGCTGAGATACACTGCCGGGAGTGTGACACTCCTTGGATGTACTGATGCTGATTGGGCTAGCAGTGTGGTGGATCGTAAAAGAACATCGAGATGCTGCTTCACACTTGGATCTTCTTCGATATCATGGATGAGCAGGAAGCAGAAGTCAGTGGCTTTGAGCACCGTGGAGGCCGAATATGTTGTAGCGAGTATGGCTTGTTGTGAAACAGTTTGGTTGCGAAAGATATTTAGTGAGTTGTTCGAGCATGTGCTAGATACCACTGTAACACTCTGTGATAACCAGAGTGGGATTTAGTTGTCTGAGAATCCCGTTTTCCATGACCGATCCAATCATATTGATATTAGGTAACACTTTATCTGGGATATGTTACAGCGAGGCACCGTAAGGTTCAATCATATAGGAACTGATGAGCAGGTCACAGATATTCTCACAAAGACCCTAGGGAAGGTCAAGTTCCTAACCTTTCGTGAGAGTCTTCGTATCGTGGAATGACCCTATGTTGAGGATATTGTTGGAAAATGAGCTCTGGGAGATCTGGGGGGCTTTGGGGATAGCTTCTTGGAGCTATAAGCAACCACAGGGCTAGGCTTGCCAAACCTTGTCAGTGTGCTTCTGCCCCACCATTGTGATGATTTAATTGGTTCACCTCTCATTATCTATGCCCCAAATGCATCCTACCCATTGAGTTCAGGGTTCATGGGAAGTACCTCTCATTTGGCCAATGAGGTGGGAAAAGCTAGAGACTAGTAGCAAAGACTGATGGACGAATCAGAGATTTCCGTACTTTCTATCTAGGATGGCACGGTCCAACCACTTGATCTGGGATCAAGTCTAGTGAGGTTTCAGACCTTCTATTGACTTCGGGTCAGATAAACCAACTTTAGGTTGGTATGAGACTCTTTGCGAGTCCTATAGAGGTTTCGGACCTCCGGGCTAAATTCGTCAACCGGGAATGATGTCTTTGTGACTGACCCACTTTTGTTCTGAAATAAAGAAGCTAGAAAGGCAAGTTACGACGGGATGACGCACGAAGTTTGGATTGCACAGGTGGATGGAGTTCTCGCTAGTTGGGAGGGAGTGTTAATTTTGGACAACTAGGTACAAAATCCATGTTGTGATGCTCAGATGAAGATACCAATATTTTTATTGGGTTCCTCTTTCAGAGAGGTGCAAAATCGATCTAAATATCATCTTGATCCAATGAGAAGAACATTTATTTTGAATTTATTCAAGATATGTGCAGGTCGGCCTTAAGGTTTTGTGCCCCAGCAGTTGTGTCACACACCCTCACTAATGAATATATATTGGTCAATGTTGGAGGAAATTTTCACTCATCTCATCCTCACACATTTCTCTCTCCTCATCTAATTGGTTCGATGTCTTTGGTGGCTCTTCTCTCCCCATGTGGGAAATTTCCAACAGTAGCACATTTCTGATTTTGGTCTAGGGTTTTTGCAGCAAACTTTGACGAGCGTTGACTTTGGTCAATGCAAGGTAAAATTGACCCAAAAATTTACCAAAATTATGATTGTCCTAATCTCCATTTTCTGGCACTATTCCTGAGGAAAAATGTTGACTTTTACTTTTCAGCATTGATCTAGCTGCTGCTGTTTTTGTTGACCGTTGACTTTTTGGGTTGACTTTTGAGTTGACCGTTTGGATTTTCTAGAGGGTTGTGTGAAATTGTAGGTTGACTGACCATATTGAGACTTTGCTGGGTGAAGCATCATGTTGACCACCGTAATGCACCAACACACTTATATATTTTTGGCTTGTCTTTTATCGATCTACTGGTATGTTTTATCAACATTTTACTTTATTGTCTATGTGATTGCTGTCTGATATTGAAGAAAGAGTAAAGTTGCATCAAGAAGAGAACATCTACATAAATTTACAAGTATGATGAGTGATCTGAGCCTTTACAAATTATTTTAGAAGTGATTGTTGGTTTAAAACTCCGGAGCATTGTATAAATTAGCTACATTGCAAATTGATTGAAATAGGTGAATGAGTGCCAGTTGTGATTTTCATTAGGCTGTTAATAAAAATTTTAGTTTATAGGTTGAATTAGTTCCCATTACGATATCTAGAACAGTGTGTGCGCTTGCTTCGATTAGTATACATCATCTTGTTGACTAGGAAAGCAGAGTGTTGATTGCGGAAGGTTTCTTGAGTAAATTTGCCAGAGTTCGATTTAATGATTTGATTGATTTCAAATGTAATTACAATTTGATTTCTTGAGTACAGTTGCATGATTCAATAGTGTAGGTTCATCTCAGTTGACTTTGAAAAGTGGAATTAGGGTTTGCTGAATGAAATTGTCATAAAGTAGATCATAAATACAACATGAAAGACTGAGTTTTCCGCTGTGGTTGATAGTTGTGTGAAACAAACATTTCAAGCAGTTTTAATGTTGCAATATCTTGTTTGATGTCAAGTAGTGAAATTGGTATAAAAGTGTCTTATCCTAGGGTTTGAGTAAGGAAGCCATTAGTAACTATAGAATTTATTATGCGAGCATAAGATCAATTGATAGGTGCATTTAGATTAATTAGTTTCCTCCAAGTGTGGCCTTTGAATGCTAGAATTAGGGGTTTGGAACTTTTGCAAAGAAATGGTGAATTGTTAAATTGAAGCTTGTTGAAGATTAGGTATTTTCTTTAAAGTAATTATGTTTTTATTTCAGTTCAATCACGAGATAAATTAAGTAAAGGGTTAAGTGGTCAATTCAAATTCAATTATTGATCCTGTTTGGAATGGTGAACTGATTTATTTTCTGCGATTTGTGTGTTTATGAGTATTTGTGTGCTTTAATGCTCAATTAGTTATCATAAGGAATCATTCAAACTTCGACTCAAAAACTTAATCTCGAAAGCACAGTACAACTCGTGTTTATGAGACCAGATTGACATATGAATATTGGAGATTTAATTCAACAATTAATTCTCACAACAAGCTGGAGTACCAATTCCATATACATGCAGTAGGTTCGACATGTACTCTTGATATGATTTTCTGTGCTGAGTTTTTCTTGATGAGGCCACTCCCTTCGCTTTACCTTTCCCTTTCTCTGCAATTGCTAGTTTATCTCCCTGCCCTCCATTGCCTTTACACAAATGTGTCTACCATTTTCCTCTTTCCAGGACCACCCAAAAACTATGCATGCACTCGAGTCCACACTAGAGTTACCACCCTTTGTGCAGAGTCTAGAGAGATATACAAGATAGGCAGACCAGTAATTTCAAAACAAACAAAATTGTTAATAACTTTCAACCAATTCCACCTTTTCTTCCATATTTTCTCCGAGATGGGCTCACATTTGGCTGCCCCTCAATGCTTCCGCTGCTTAGGTTACAAACATTGATGTCTCTCCAAATCCCTTGGTAGGAGTGTTCCAACCATTGGTTGGTGATATGAGGTTTCCAAAACCATGCATCAAACTGTATGGAGCCGTAGCTTCCACAAAATTCACCCCTGATTGGGTTTTGGTTTATACAGAATATGTTCTTCACATGACTACCAAAATGAGATAAAAATTCTCATATTTTGATACTTTTGCTGCTCAGATTATAACCACAAATGGAATTATTTGACCAGTTCTTGCCCATTTTGGCTTGCATCCTACAAGGCAACCATGAAATTGACCCATCTATCCATATGTTACCACAACAAACATAAAACCTGCTCAGGACACCCCAGACATTATCCTGCTCACAACTACCCATATGAAGCAGCGTTTTGAGCAATTTACCAACTCCCCTACTCCAATTACCGCCTATAAGAGGAGCATGGAACCAAAACATACCCATCTGGGCCAACCAATTATCCTGTACTATGGGAGTTACCCCTTCGAATCATATGTGGCTGCAACAAGCGCAAAGTCCACCCATAGTTGGGTCAAATAGGATCTTCCTTTTGTCACTTAAGTCTAGCAGTAGGATCTTATTAGTTGCCCACAGTAAGCTTGTAGAAGGATTTTTAGAGAATGTTTCCAGTGAGTTAACTAAGTCAAGGTATTTCAATTATTTCTCAAGTACCAGTGTTCATTGCTGTTGCCAGTAAAAGTATTGAGTTGATAGGAATATTAGTTTATGGATTCATCCTGAATGCGATATTGTTGAACTGTGTGCAAGGTAGGTTTTTAAGGTCTTTTCTGAGTTTGTAAAATAGATTAGGGTTTGTAGTCTTCGCTGAAATTTGGGAATTTCTAGCTCATAAGAGTGAAGTATGATGAGTGATCTGAGCCTTTACAACTTAGTTTAGAAGTGATTGTTGGTTTAAGACTCCAGAGCATTATATAAATTAGTTACATTGCAAATTGATTGAAACAGGTGAATGAGTGCCAGTTGTGATTTTCATTAGGCTGTTAATCAAAATTTTAGTTTTTAAGTTGAATTAGTTCCCATTACGATATTTAGAACAGTGTGTGTGCTTTCTTCGATTAGTATACCTCATCTTGTTGACTAGGAAAGCATGGTGTTGATTGCTGAAGGTTTTTTGAGTAAATTTTCCAGAGTTAGGTTTAATGATTTGATTATGTCAACTGTAATTACAATCTTATTTCTTGAGTGCAGTTGCATGCTTCAATAGTGCAGGTTCATCTAAATTGACTTTGAAAAGTGGAATTAGGGTTTGCTGAATGAAATTGTCATAGAGTAAATCATAAATCCAGCATGAAGGACTGAGTTGCCCGCTATGGTTGATAGTTGTGTGAAACAAACATTTCAAGCAGTTTTAATTTTTCAATCTCTTGTTTGATGTCAAGTAGTGAAATTGGTATAAAAGTGTCTTATCCTAGGGTTTGAGTAAGGAAGGCATTAGTAACTGCAGAATTTATTATGTGAGCATAAGATCAATTGATAGGTGCATTTAGATTAATTAGTTTCCTCCAAGTGTGGCCTTTGAATGCTAGAATTAGGGGTTTGAAACTTTTGCAAAGAAATATTGAATTGTTATATTGAAGCTTGTTGAAGATTAGGTATTTTCTTTAGAGTAATTAGGTTTTGATTTCAGTTCAATCACGAGATAAATTAAGTAAAGGGTTAAGTTCTTAAGTCAAATTCAATTATTGATCTTGTTTGGAATGGTGAACTGATTTCTTTTCTGCAATTTGCATGTTTATGAGTATTTTTGTGTTTTAATGCTCAATTAGTTATCATAAGGAATCATTCAAACTCTGACTCAGAAACTGAATCTCGAAAGCGCAGTACAACTCGTGTTTGCGAGCCTAGATTGACATATGAATATTGGAGGTTTAATTCGACAATTAATTCTCACAACAAGCAGGAGTACCAATTCCATATGCATGCAGTAGGTTCTGCATGTTCTCTTGATCTGTTTTTCTGTGCTGAGGTTTTCTTGATGAGGCCACTCCCTTTGCTTTACCTTTCCCCTTCTCTGCCTTTGCTAGTTTATCTCCCCGCTCTCCATTACCTTTACCCAAATGTGCCTTTACCATTTTACTCTTTCTAGGACCACCCAACCACTGTGCATGCACTCGAGTCCACACCGTAGTTAACAACCTCTGTGCAGAGTCTAGAGAGATATACAGGCTAGGCGGATGTGTAATTTAAAAAAAAAAGAAAATTGTTAATAAATTTCAGCCAATTCCACCTTTTCTTCCCTATTTTCTCCTAGATGGGCTCACACTTGGCCACCCCCTCAATGCTTCCACTGCTCAGGTTACAGACATTGACATCTCTCCAAACCCCTTGGTAGGAGTGTTCCAAACATTGGTTGGTGATATGAGGTTTCCTTAGCCATCCATTGAACTGTATGGAGCTGTAGCTTCCACAGACTTCACCCCTGATTGGGTTTTGGTTTATACAAAATCCATTCTTCACATGACTACCCAAATGAGATAAATTTTTTCATATTTTGCTACTTTTTTTGCTCAGATTATAACTAGAAATGGAATTATCCGACCGGTTCTCGCCCATTTTGTCTTGCATATTACAAGGCAACCAGGAAATTGACCCATCTATCCATATGTTGCCACAACAAACATAAACCCTGCTCAGGACAACCCAGACACTACCCTCCACACAGCTACCCATATGAAGCAGCGTTTTGAGCAATTTACCAACTCCCCTACTCCAATTACCGCCTATAAGAGGAGCATGAAACCAAAACATACCCATTTAGGCCAACCAATTATCCTATACCAGGGGAGTTATCCCTTCGAACCATATGTGGCCGCAACAAGCGCAAAGTCCACCCTTAGTTGGGTCAAATAGGATCTTCCTTCTGACACTTAAGTCTAGCAGTAGGATCTTATTAGTTGCACAAATTAAGCTTGTAGAAGGATTTCTAGAGCGTGTTTCAAGTGAGTTAACTAAGTCAGGGTCTTTCAATTATTTCTCAAGTACCAGTGTTCATTGTTGTTGCCATCAAAAGTATTGAGTCGATTGGAATATTATTTTAGGGATTCATCCTGAATGCAAGATTGTTGAACTGTGTGCAAGGGAGGTTTTTAAGGTTTTTTCTGAGTTTGTAAAACAGATTAGGGTTTGTAGTCTTTGCTGCAATTTGGGAATTTCTAGCTCATAAGAGTGAAGTATGATGAGTGATATGAGCCTTTACAACTTAGTTTAGAAGTGATTGTTGGTTTAAGACTCTAGAGCATCGTATAAATTAGTTACATTGCAAATTGATTGAAATAGGTGAATGAGTGCCAGTTGTGATTTTCATTAGGCTGTTAATCAAAATTTTAGTTTTTAAGTTGAATTAGTTCCCATTACGATATTTAGAACAGTGTGTGTGCTTTCTTCGATTAGTATACCTCATCTTGTTGACTAGGAAAGCATGGTGTTGATTGCTGAAGGTTTTTTGAGTAAATTTTCCAGAGTTAGGTTTAATGATTTGATTGATGTCAACTGTAATTACAATCTTATTTCTTGAGTGCAGTTGCATGCTTCAATAGTGCAGGTTCATCTAAATTGACTTTGAAAAGTGGAATTAGGGTTTGCTGAATGAAATTGTCATAAAGTAGAACATAAATCCAACATGAAAGACTGAGTTGTCCGTTGTGGTTGATTGTTGTGTGAAAAAAACATTTCAAGCATTTTTAATGTTGCAATATCTTTTTTGATGTCGAGTAGTGAAATTGGTATAAAAGTGTCTTATCCTAGGGTTTGAGTAAGGAAGTCATTAGTAACTGTAGAATTTATTATGCGAGCATAATATCAATTGATAGGTGCATTTAGATTAATTAGTTTCCTCCAAGTGTGGCCTTTGAATGCTAGAATTAGGGTTTTGGAACTTTTGCAAAGAAATGTTGAATTGTTAAATTGAAGCTTGTTGAAGGTTAGGTATTTGATTTAGAGTAATTAGGTTTTGATTTCAGTTCAATCACGAGATAAATTATGTAAAGGGTTAAGTGCTCAAGTCAAATTCAATTATTGATCCTGTTTGGAATGGTGACCTGATTTCTTTTATGCAATATGCATGTTTATGAGTATTTGTGTGTTTTACTGCTCATTTAGTTATCATAAGGAATCATTCAAACTCTGACTCAGAAACTGAATCTCAAAAGTGCAGTACAACTCGTGTTTACGAGCCTAGATTGACATATGAATATTGGAGGTTTAATTCGACAATTATTTCTCACAACAAGCTGGAGTACCAATTCCATATGCATGTAGTAGGTTCTGCATGTTCTCTTGATCTTTTTTTCTGCATTGAGGTTTTCTTGATGAGGCCAATCCCTTCACTTTACCTTTCCCTTTCTTTGCCTTTGCTAGTTTATCTCCTCGCCCTCCATTACCTTTACCCAAATGTGTCTTTACCATTTTCCTCTTTCTAGGACCACCCAAAAACTATGCATGCACTCGAGTCCACACCAGAGTTAGCTCTATGCAAACTCTAGAGAGATATACAGGCTAGGCGGACCTGTAATTTAAAAAAAAACAAACTTGTTAATAAGTTTTAGCCAATTCCACCTTTTCTTCCATATTTTCTCTGAGTTGGGCTCACATTTGGCCGCCCCCTCAATGCTTCCACTGCTCAGGTTACAGACATTGACATCTCTCCAAACCCCTTGGTAGGAGCGTTCCAACCATTGGTTGGTGATATGAGGTTTCCCGAACCATCCATCGAACTATATGGAGCCGTAGCTTCCACAGATTTCACCCCTAATTGGGTTTTGGTTTATACAGAATCCATTCTTCACATGACTACCCTGTTATCTCCCCGTAATTTCAACAAATTGGTGAGACTGAAGTTGCGGAGAGGACATTGGAACCACTTTGGGATTCTAGGATCTAGCCCTCCTAAATCCAGAGAGGGATCTCTCTATAAGTGCAAAGATTGATTTATCTTTAAGGCTTTTGGGTAATGATATTAGGCTAGTTATGAAGAACAATGGTTTTTTTTTGTTTTGGTTGGGCAAAGATATGTGAAGGTGAAGGAAGTCTAAATGAAGGGTGAAGGTGAATGAAAGTGAAAATTGATTCAGCTAAGAAGATAGGCAAGAAACTGCTTCAGTCCATTGGGCTATGGAGTCATATTAGGATTTAATTGAAACAACAAGGTTCAAGAGTGGTCCATGGGGCAAGTCATCTATGTCTAAGGATCTCTTTAAAGTTGATTTTATGGGATGAAATGAAACAATAAGAAGGGGAATTAACAAATGAAGAACAAAGAGTAGCCTAATATCAAGTAAGTACTTTGAAACTATCCTGCTTTTGGCATACACTTAAGAAAGACATAAAAGTAATCTAAGATCAGGTAAGTACTTTGAAACTAGCCTGCTTTTGATGCACTTTCAATAGAAAACATTTAAAAACACAAAAATAATAGCTTAAGATCAAGTAAGGACTTTGAACCTATCTTGATTTTAGCATATTCAAGGGAAACATTTCAAATCAATTGTTGGAGGAGAAACTAGAGGATAGGGCTCACCATAGACTTCCCTAGCTCTGCTTTACTTAGCAAACTTATCAAGACAACACATGAGATAACAAACAATAGTCTAAGATCAGGTAAGGACTTTGAACCTATCCTGCTTTCAACATACTCTTAGGGAAACATTCAGACAACCTTTGGAGATAAAACTAGAGGACAGGGCTCACCATAAACTTCCCTAGTTTAACTTTACTTGGCAGAAACTGAAAATAACATTCAAGAAAAATGTTTAGTTTAGACAGTAGGACGTGGGAACGCCAGCATTCCTAACTGCTTGGACTATATTAAATCATTCTTAAATAAACAATTTTGGAAGAAAACACGTAGATAAAGTTTATCAGTAAGAGCAGGGTACCTTTGACAGTAAATCCTAACTCTATAATTGTTGTTCTTTATTAGAGAAGATGGAAAGAATGGAAACAGAAATAAAATAACAATTTACAATAAGAAAAAACATCACTGTTGACATAGACCAAGATCCCATAAATCAGCTTGTATTTGATACTTCAAACCAGCTACAATATTCAAGTCCAATGGTTATGTACAGCTTCAAACTGCTCATCTCAACTTAGGTATCTTCAATTACAAACAGAGCTTACAACAGCTTCAGTAAAATATTTACAGGCAACAGATATGCAGTGACCAACATTGTCTCATCTTCTACAGAAGTATTTATAGAAGAAATGAGGAGGTGGGATAGGATAAAAGATCTTCTAGGTTCAATTAATACAGTTTAATGCTTCTCGGCCTTTGAGGGGCTCAATGGAGAAGATTTCTGATATTTCCTCTGTATTAATTGGTTTAGATTAAGTATTAAGCTTGCTGGGAATATTTTGTTTGACTTTAAGGCTATTTCTTATCCTTGTAATAACTTTCGCTGACAGTGGTAATAAGTTCCTTTGGCTTGAAATAATTGTTCAGCTGCATTGAGGCAAATATCTTCTGTTCTAGCAATAACTATGACCTCCTTTGAATGCTTTGAGGCTGCAGGTGGCTTTTGGTAGGTGACAGGATTCATTTAGCCTCTGATGTGGCAGTGGAGGCTTTCTCGGACTGATAGATATTATTATTTTTCTTTAAACACTGTTAATTTGATTTGATTCTGTGTGTTAGGCTTAATTAGGCCTAAACTCTGTCTTCTGTTCTTCAAACTACGTTTAATTTAGTGGATTAGGCTTTTGATTGTCGATTTTAGTCGTAATCCCTCAAAACTGTGTAAACCGTCTTCAATTCTTCATCTCTGCTGTGACTGGATTTTTTCACACTGATACTCTTTACTTGATTAAATTTTGTTGTGTCTTGTTGATGTGCAGGTGTGCAGAGGGTTTTTGAAATGGCATCAGTGCTCATGAGGCACGGACAAAACATGGTGTTGAACCCTGTGGAATGATATTCTTTGATGAATAAAGGCCCCAGGGATCGTCATCCCTGGCCTTCAATTTTCCTTTAAAATAGTTGAAAAACTATTAAAACCTACACAATACAAGAAAAATTTAGAAAAATCCTGCGTATTTGGGTTCAGACTGCTTTGGAGGCTTAGGTTTAGAGCGCATCCATTGGATGAAAGCATCCAATGGTGAGGATAACTTTTCCGAGGTTAAAATGAGGCGGTCGAACAAATGGTGGAGAGATTAAGACGGGGCCGTCGATCTTGCAAAGATCAACGGTCGAGATCGACCGGGGAAATATAATGTAGAGGGGGTTATGTATTTGCGAAATGGAAGAAAATGCTAAGAAAATAGGTGAAAAACCTTTGGCGGAGGATAAAAGGGTTAAAATTGAAATTGGGGTTTTGGAAAGATTCTGGGCCGTCGGATGAGATCAGCCACAGAGATCAACGGTTAAGAATGCATATGAAATCCCTTGGAGGATGGTGGAGGGCGATGAACTGAGAGCGAAATTAAACTGGGACCGTTGATCTGCAGAGATCAACGGCGTAGGTTAAATGCAATGGAATGCAATACAAACGGGGGAAAGTGGTTTTGGCTGAAGAAACCGCTGTTTTCGCGTGAAAAAATGGAGGAAGGGTGGTTTTAACTTTTCGAATGCGATATGCGTTACTGGCTGACACGTGGACTTTTGAAATTGCCTACATCGCGTAAATTTAAATCATTAACGTTCGGGCTTAATTTTACGCGAAACTGCGCGCTGGCCATTAGATCTGGGGCGTCAGATCGAACGGTCGAGAGAAGAGCGCGATAAGACAGGATGCAAGGACGGAAAGAGGTGGGGCAGGGGAAGGCAGTTTTAATCTTGACCGTCCAATCATAGGAATGAATGGTGGAGATTTAATCTGGGCAAAGGTAGGACCCAAAGGAGTTGGGCCTATCGGGTTAATGACGGACCGTTGGATGAAACAGATCAACGATGGGGATTTAATCTCAGGGTTTAATAAAATAAAATATGAGGGAGGGGGCGTGCGGAGAAAGGGTGATTGTGGGCCGTTGATCTGTAGAGATCAACGACAGAGATTTGTTTAAAATTTTATATAGTGGGTTCATGAATTTTAACAAAGGGAAGGGATAAAATATCTGGACTGTCGGATCTGAGTGTATGGAAGGTCCAGATCCAATCAGAAGATTTACGATCGGAGGAGGAGAGAGGAAAGGCTCAATGAAAATATCCGATGCGATTGAACGAGGGCCGTTGAATTGAGGATCAGATCGACGACAAAGATTTGTCTGCAGAGGTCCAAAGGCGGAGGGATGGGTTTTTGGATGGAGTGATGTGGGCCATCAGATCTGGGCCTGGCGGGAGAGATCAACGGCTGAGAATCCATCGGGAGGGGCCAATCGGAGGGGGCGAATAAAATATTTAAACGCGCCCAATGGAAATCTCCGATGCGAGATTGCACGGATCATTGATTGGTTTAAGATGAACAATGGAGGTTCGCCCAACCAATGAACCGTCGGGACCCTTTATAATATGAAAAAATGGGGCTTTTGATAAAATACAAAGGGAAATTGGCTTCGGGGAGGGTTTATTTATATGTTTTAGCGCCCGATTGCAGGCTCTTGGTTTTGCGAAGAGGCAAAGGAATTGGGGGATATAAATAAAAGGAGGCAATCGAATCGGAAGTTTTTATGTAACAAAAAGACATGCGCCTGTTGAAAGTTTCGATTGCGATAAGCACTTCGGGACTTTAACTCTTGGTCCTGGGCGTGGGTATATGGTGGGGAAGTGGTTTAAGGCTTAGCCCAAAGGGGCTTAGGCCTATAATGAAAAAAAGGGTTTTTCATGAATTTTCAAGGATTTTCAAAGGATTTAGGGGGTTTCGGATAAGGCAAAAAAGGAGTTTTAAACCTTATCAAAGGGGTTTTTATGAAGGGAAGAAGGGAAATGAGGGAAAAAAGAGGAATTTCATGGGGAAAAAGGGGATAAAAAAGGAGGTTAATAATGAGTGAAAGGAGGGGTAAAATGAGGGGAAAAATGGAGTTTTTGCAGTAGTCTTTTCTTCAGGATAACAACAGATTTTCAGAATTGAGAGGGAAATAGCAGTGAAGATTAACTCAAGGATAAGTCATCTTCACAAGACTTCAAGAATTAACAATTTGGCAATAAAACCTGTTTCTTGAAGGCTTCAAAAATGATTTAGCCACCATTTGATATGACAAATTTTATAGGTGGCTAACATACCCAAATGAGATAAAAAATTTCATATTTTGCTACTTTTGCTGCTCATATTATAACCACAAATGGAATTATCTAACTGGTTCTTGCCCATTTTGGCGTGCATCTTACAAGGCAACCAAGAAATTGACCCATCTATCCATATGTTACCACAACAAACATAAACCTTGCTTAGGACACCCCAGACGCTACCCTGCACACAGATACCCATATGAAGCAACGTTTTAAGCAATTTATCAACTCCCCTACTCCAATTACCGCCTATAAGAGGAGCATGGAACAAAAACATACCCATCTGGGCCAACTAGTTATCTTATACCAGGGGAGTTATCCCTTCGAACCATATGTGGCCGCAACAAGCGCAAAGTCCACCCTTAGTTGGGTCAAATAGGATCTCCCTTCTGTCACTTAACTGTAGTAGTATGATCTTATTAGTTGCCCACAATAAGCTTGTAGAATTATTTCTAGAGCGTGTTTCCAGTGAGTTAACTTAGTCAAGGTCTTTCAATTATTTCTTAAGTACCAGTGTTCATTGTTGTTGCCAATAAAAGTATTGAGTCGATAGGAATATTAGTTAGGGATTCATTCTGAATACGAGATTGTTGAACTGTGTGCAAGGTAGGTTTTTAAGGTCTTTTCTGAGTTTGTAAAACAGATTAGGGTTTGTAGTCTTCGCCGCAATTTGGGAATTTATAGCTCATAAGAGTGAAGTATGATGAGTGATCTAAGACTTTACAACTTAGTTTAGAAGTGATTGTTGGTTTAAGACTTCAGAGAATTGTATAAATTAGTTACATTGCAAATTGATTGAAATAGGTGAATGAGTGCCAATTGTGATTTTCATTAGGCTGTTAATCAAAATTTTAGTTTATAGGTTGAATTAGTTCCCATTATGATATCTAGAACAGTGTCTGCACTTGCTTCGATTAGTATACCTCATCTTGTTGACTAGGAAAGCAGAGTGTTGATTGTTGAAGGTTTTTTGAGTGAATTTGCCAGAGTTCAGTTTAATGATTTGACTGATCTCAACTGTAATTACAATCTAATTTCTTGAATACAGTTGCATGCTTCAATAATGCAGGTTCATCTTAGTTGACTTTGAAAAGTGGAATTAAGGTTTTCTTAATGAAATTGTCATAGAGTAGATCATAAATCCAACATAAAAGACTGGGTTGTGCAATGTGGTTGATAGTTGTGTGAAAAACATTTCAAGTAGTTTTAATGTTGCAATCTCTTGTTTGATGTCAAGTAGTGAAATTGGTATAAAAGTGTCTTATCCTAGGGTTTGAGTAAGGAAGCCATTAGTAACTGTAGAATTTTTTGTGCGAGCATAAGTTAAATTGATAGGTGCATTTAGATTAATTAGTCTCCTCCAAGTGTGGCCTTTAAATGCTAGAATTAGGGTTTTGGAACTTTTGCAAGGAAATGTTGAATTGTTAAATTGAAATTTGTTGAAGATTAGGTATTTGATTTAGAGTAATTAGGTTTTTATTTCAGTTCAATCACGAGATAAATTAAGTAAACGGTTAAGTGCTCAAGTCAAATTCAATTATTGATCCTGTTTGGAATGGCGAACTGATTTCTTTTCTACAATTTGTGTGTTTATGAGTATTTGTGTGTTTTAATGCTCAATTAGTTATCATAAGGAACCATTCAAACTCCGACTCAAAAACTGAATCTCGAAAATGTAGTACAACTCGTGTTTACGAGCTTGGATTGACATATGAATATTGGAGGTTTAATTCGACAATTAATTCTCACAACAACCTGGAGTACCAATTCCATATGCATGCAGTAGGTTTTGCATGTTCTCTTGATCTGTTTTTTTTCGCTGAGGTTTTCTTGATGAGGCCACTCCCTTCGCTTTACCTTTCCTTTCTCTGCCTCTGCTAGTTTATCTCCCCGCCCTCCATTGATTTTACCCAAATGTGTCTTTACCATTTTCCTCTTTCCAGGACCACCCAACAACTGTGCATGTAGTCGAGTCCACACCGGAGTTAAAACCCTCTGTGTAGAGTCTAGAGAGATATAGATGCTAGGCGGACTTGTAATTAAAAAAAAAACAAACTTGTTAATAACTGTCAGCCAATTCCACCTTTTCTTCCATATTTTGCCCGAGTTGGGCTCACATTTGGCTGCACCCTCAATGCTTCCACTGCTCAGGTTACATACATTGACATCTCTCCAAACCCCTTGGTAGGAGCGTTCCAACCATTGGTTGGTGATATGAGGTTTCCCGAACCATCCATCGAACTGTATGGAGCCGTAGCTTCCACAGAGTTCACCCCTGATTGGGTTTTGGTTTAAACAGAATCCGTTCTTCACATGACTACCCAAATGAGATAAAAATTTTCATATTTTGCTACTTTTGCTGCTCAGATTGTAGCCACAAATGGAATTATCCAACCGGTTCTCGCCCATTTTGGCTTGCATCTTACAAGGCAACCATGAAATTGACCCATCTATCCATATGTTACCACAACAAACATAAACCCTACTCAAGACACCCCAGACACTACCCTGCACACAACTACCCATATGAAGCAGTGTTTTGAGCAATTTACCAACTCCCCTACTCCAATTACCGCCTATAAGAGGAGCATGGAACCAAAACATACCCATCTGGACCAACCAGTTATCCTATACCAGGGGAGTTATCCCTTTGAACCATATGTGGCTGCAACAAGTGCAAATTCCACCCTTAGTTGGGCTTAAGACTCTACAGACAACTATCTCGAGGTACCTGTACAAATACATCATCAATTTAACCATTGTATAGACTCCTCTGCTCAAATTACAAACTTTAATTGGGTTGTAATACCAGCCCAAACCCATTAGGCCCAAATTTTTATCATGCAACAAAGGAATTGACACGACCAAGCTTAGAAAATACAACCCAGACACATTTTCTTCAATCCCATGACTCAGTTTCAATGACCTATGCAGGTCATTCTTCCTATATTGCACAGAACCTCCATGATTACTAGTAGATGAGACTGAGATACATACCCGAGTTGTCGTTGCTCCGTTGCGTGGTGGTCTTCCACCCTGTTGCACCTTTGCTCCAACGTTCCTGCTCCCGGTTCTACCTTCTCTACAATCCTACTCACAATGGCAACATCCTTAATGGGCCTTTGCATGTTGTCTTACCACTTTTCATGGCTTTTGCTCCACATCCCCATCATTGTCTGACATTCCATTATGTTCGCTCTTGCCTGCATTCAATCTTGGCGTGTAGTGGCATGGAGTGGGCCGCCCACCATTGTTGCCCATGTCACCCTATTCATGTCGTGTATCCCCATATGAATCGTTACCCTCTTCACACCCCGATTAGGAGACCACATGAGCAAGTATTGAAGTTAGCTTAAAACTAGTTTTTCATGCATGCACATCAAGCTTCAATAGCACTTCATGCATGCACATCAAGCTTCAATAGCAATTCATTGAAGAAAAAGGCTTCAATAGCACTTCATGCATGCACATGAAGCTTCAATAGAAATTCATGGAAGAAAATGGTGAAAAGTTGCAAACATTTAAGAACTAAGATACATAATTTGATTCGAAATATTTTAACAATATTAGTAAACCGAGTTTAGCGAATTGAATTGAAAGTTGAATGTTAGATATTTTAACATATCAGAGAACTAAATGTTTTGTTTGTAAATTTTTTTTATAATATTTTATGTGTTTTTTTACATGTTTTAAATAATATAAAATTATTTAAAAATAATTTGACTTCTTTGATAAAAAGTTGAAATTCTTTTTTCCCTTTTTCCTTTTTGGATGGGGAGTTTCTCTAAAATAATGATATTTATTCATTGGCATGAAGGGGATGAGAATAAAAGCACATCATTGTCATAGAGCCTTGACAAATTCAATTACAACAGTTGCAGCGTTTTGGCTAGCCAGCCCAGCAAAGACAGCAGCCTGATTACTGTCAGAAGTTTCATTTCCAGCCAAATCAGAGAGGGATCTTATTGCTATGAATGGCAGTCTTTGTGCCAGGCAAACCAGTGCTACAGCAGCACTTTCCATGTCGATGACACTTATACTGAACCTGGTGTAGATGAAGTTTCTGTATGCTGCATTGTCCACAAACACATTTGCACTCGATCCTCTTTCTACTAGAACAACCTCAGGAGTATTTGGCAGACAAGTTGTTGAGTTCAAACACCCTTCTAACTTGAGACCCTAAATCAATACAATGGAAACTATTTCAGTATATTGAAGCCATTTTTATTGCATAGTAAAAACACATAGGAGGTGAGCTGTTTTAATTTGAAATTAAGATAAATTTAATTGATAATAGATTGAATACATAGAATTTCATGAAAGGACTGGTAAATACCTCAAGACTCTTTGCAATCTGATAATAGTGCTCGTCCACAGGCACCCAAAAGGCATGCTGCCGGACACCTGGGGTTCCATTTACTGGAAAAACCTCCTCTGGTTGATACCAGGCACTATTCAGGAGGTTGCCTGAGCTCTGATCTGATGGATTTGTGAAGTTTGCAAAGTGAAGGTACCCAAATTGTCTTGTGTAATCTCCACTTGATTCGAGAGAAAGTTCATTGTTGGGTCCATCTCCATATCTCTGAACCAAATACACATGTATTTAGACTCATAAATTCAACTATAAGGTAGTTATACAACAATGTCTACCTATCAGGCCATAATATGATCTGTGTATGTTTCACATAAATAAATAGAAATGTTAACATGCCAATTCCAGAGGCCAGTATGAGCCCAGTGACGAGGAATTACAACATCTCCAATGTGCAGAGAAGGTTGGGCGTTCCCTGCAATTCCATAGTAGATGACTCCTTTCACATTGAAGGAACTGAGCAGCAACTGAGTTGTTAATCCTGCATTCAGCTACACAAAACAAAACGCAATAAAGTATATATGTGCAAAAAAGTAGAATTACATAATGGGTTATAGCAATGGAGTCATACTTAATAAAAATCAAAGGACTGATATCAATAAAAGAAATTATTGAGAACAACCATTGCCAATCCTGACATGACAATGATGGCTCTGTGCATATGAATGCTTCCTATATGAAATCTTCTCCCTGCCAAAAAAAAAAAAAAGGGTTAAAGAAAACAAATAAACATATTGCCACTGTTCAAGATTTCAGAGCCTTTCTTGATTTTAATTTTCTCTAGATGGTGACCTGCAATATCCAGAGTACTGGAGAGATTGAAGGCTGGAGATTGAAGAAGAGGATCCATCTCAAAAGCATTAGGAACAACTATGCCGAGATAGGGGCCATGGCTATTGAGGTCGTCGATGGTTTCCTGAGGCTTTGGCGATGGAAGTAGGGTTCCAACTGATGAGAAATGGATTATCAATGCCACAATGAATAGCGTCGATATATTGGGGATTACAGTGAAGATCTTCATCCTGTTTAGAGAATGAATTTTTAGGATCAACAATCTTTTTCGGTTCAATTGTTAATATCTCAGAATTCAAGCTTTTGCGATTTACAAGGTTTAGAGAATGACTCTTGCATACCCATCACAACAATCTTCATCCTGCTTTCAAAGCGAAACACGATCGTGGTTATGTTCTTGAAACTCACAAAAGCCCAGTAATTTCATATTTTTACTTAAAAATAAAAATTACATATACTCTATGTAAACATTCGATAATTTTATATCAATTTTTAGGATGACGGGCAACTTTACAACATTCACAGTATTCTTTTCTTTCTCCGGGGACAAAGTAAAGTCCGATTCCTGTGAAAACCACCCTACTCGGTTTTGGATGAACGCTCGGGATCAAGACTCACTGAAATTCTCGCATATATATATATATGAGAAAGAAATTGGAGATACACACGAATAAATATTTATTCCTACACTGAAATCACACAATTACATCAACCAGTGTGATCTAATAATTTCTAATTTGAGAGATTGTTATTCAGAAAATATCTCTAGTGTTTAATTCATTCAACAAACCAATCTTATCTAGAGTAAGTGTTATTTCCATGTTCAAGTTTCTTTAACGATTACATTATAAGTCACAAATTACATATAAATTATACCAGTCTAATATGGTCTTCCTCAGTAATTATGTTCACTCTGTGACCTTGCAACAGTATTCTTTTTTCACTACCACATGAGCTACCACTTGATATCCATTTCAAACATCTTTACCTCTCACCATCATTGATGAAATTTGCAGAATTGACATTTCTTGACAACCAAGAAGAATAACCTAGATATTGAATATCTCTATGAACAAGTTTCCATCCTAGTAGTATGCACCAAAATACACACTTCCATTTATATAGGTATCCGACATTCAATTATGCAACTAACCCTTTTTTTTTCACATACATTTTTATACATTGATAACATTTAACTAATGCTATAACTAGTAGTTGTTTTAGAAAAGCATGAGAGCCTATGTATTAAATTCATTATAGTTGTCACAATTTGAGAAGTCCTTAAAGTTGGGGTGTGGCAAGTCTTCAATAGTAGCTATGTTGACTGATTCATTTAATTTTCCATAATTTGAGAAATCCTTAAAGTTGGCCTTGGCAAGTCTTCAATAGTAGCTATGTTGACCAATTCCTTTAATTTTCCATTTAGGAGATCTCTCGCGCTAGTTTGACAATTGAAGATTATGTGTCCCTATTTTCTAGAGTAAAAACGTTTTAGTGAATTCTTGTTTTTATAGAATTTTCTCTTTGAGAATAGTACCATCTCATCATGTGAGATGTCTTATGAGTTACCTGATTCTATCCTCTTCTCTTTTGGTAAGAGTGCTACAATCATTTCATCTAATGATAGAGACAAATATTTACTTATGTTGAAAATAACATTATCATAATTTGAAGGTAAGTTATTTAATATAATAGACTTAAGCATTTATTCTTCTATTTTTACCTCAATTTCCTCTAGCTGCCTTATGAGCGATTTCAGATTATTTATTTGTGTAGACAATGATACCTTATTATGCATTTTGAGTTTGAATAACTGCAATTTCAAAAAGAATTTTGCATTGCCCGTCTTTTCGCCAAATATCTTGCTTAAGTGTTCCCATATTTGTGAAATTTTTTTTCCTAAGATAGTCCTATAATAGACTTGGCTTTCTCTTCCCTTTTCTGCTATTCAAATAATTTTTTTGGATCTTAAGATGCTGATTCGAATCCTTTTACTATTTACTCCATAGATTTTAATGCATCAAATTCATTTGGACTTTCACCTTCCACATACAGAAGTTTGACCCTTTGAATTTTTCAACAACTATTTGTTACATATTTAATAAAAAAAACTACTATACAAATTATTACCTTCTGCACTACATCCACTCCTTACGAATCTTGTGGTGGATCCCACAACTGGCTTTCTCACAAATATGCAACACCATATAGGCTGACTCATGGGAACTCGATTCGCTGGGTAATGTCAATATGGGTCTGGTAGCTCTTATTGCAAGACGACCTTTTTCCGTCAAATTTGTAGGAAATGAAGACGCGGAAAGATATAGTAATTCTGCATCAGATTTTATGGTTCATGATAGAACCAATGATTATATTTATTTCATCGCAGCAACAAGACCTTCAAGCCGACTGTATCGATTCCTTACGCTCAAGATTATCATCCATAAAAGTAATAGGCAATCAATGTTGTCGTACCACTACACCTCAACACTCTTGTGCTGAAAAACTGATTTCCTTGCCCCGGTGAATCAAATCTAACTTGACTTCTTCTGTTACAGTGATAGTTGCCGACGCCTTGGCTTTTCTCAATCCCGCGATAGTAAAAAAATAAATCGATTTCAAGAACAACGCTGCACTATGATGCCATGGCTAAGGAGACAAGGAATTACCTTTACGAAAAACAAACCATCGTGGGGTACGAATGCCGTAAGGGCAACAAGCAGTATAAGTGTTGAGTTCTGCCCTCCGATACCACCAACCAACGCAGGCTTTTGTGCCTTGAACTCAAATTTTGTGAACGTTCAGAAGGCCGATTTAATGAGTACAAATGATCATCTTTATATTGAGTGCAGACAAACGACCCTCCTTTGAGGATTGTTTGAACACAGGATCTTCACATTCTCTATCTCTGATAACATGTGGCAACATAAATTCAATTACTCTCACATTTTCCTAGTCTCGGAGTTAACCCAGATGTTAGAAATTTTTAAAAGGAGACAGGGGGAAATTATTTCCCCTCAACACGGAGTTTATAGAGAGTTGCGGAAATTATTTTAACCAAGACAACACAGTGGTGGAAGTTTACACAGAGACGGAACTCACCTAGTACAGACCATCCAGTTGCGGAAATCAAATTATATGAATCTTCTTTTCAATACAAAGTGATCGAGATTAAAATTGCAACTATAAGGAGGAGAAAATATAATCAAATAACTTTACTCACGGTGAAACAGAGTGTTGCAGTAAGAACTGTCTTCCCACACTTATATCTGCCACATTACACAACACTCTTTTTGATCTAATTACCAACATGTAAAATATAAACATGTATATCGAAGACATTTAATTCATGACAAAACAAATTTAATACATAGTACGTGTGGAGATCATTTTCTGAACATCACAGAAGTTGCGTGAACTAAACAACATTTGCGGATTAAATGTTTGCCCATGATCATTTACTAACCATGCATTAAATTTTATTTGACTTTGATTATTTAATTATGTTGTAGAATGAGTTATGTACTCTGCTCAGAACTTATCTTTCTCTGAAAATGCAATCTTCAATCTACAAAACAATCAGTGAGGTATGGCTGCTATCAGAAAATTAAACATGGTGGTTGTGTTTAATTTTCCAACACTCCCCCTTAATCGCAACTGTTGTCATTGACCATTCCCAAACAATCTCTGAGATAAATAAAATTTTCACGTGTCAATGACTTTGTGAAGATGTTTGCAAATTGTTCCCCTCACCTGCGATGCAGCAACACAATTTCACTGTTGTTAACTAATTCTCTTATGAAATGATATTTAGCATCAATGTGCTTTGTTCTCTTGTGGAAAACATAATTCTTTGATAGTGCGATTGCTAAACTGTTATCACAAAAAATTGTGGTTGTTCCATCTTGTTCATGACATAAATCCCACAACATCCTTCTCATCCAAACTGCTTGACATGTTGTTGCTGTTGTGGCGACATATTCATCTTCTGTTGTTGACAATGACACTATCGGCTGCTTCTTGGAAGCCCATGAAATGACTCTTGAACCCAAATGAAAAACATATTTTGATGTGCTCTTTCTATCATCAACACTCCCTGCCCAATTACTATCAATGTAACCAACCAGCCTAAAATCATCAGTTGTGGAGTACAAAATGAAATAATCCTTTGTCCAATTGACATACTTTAAAATTATTTTGGCTTCTTGCCATTGTGTCTCCTTGGGTGTCTCCATGAACCTTGACACCAAAATCATTGCATACATTATATCTGGCCTAGTTGTGGTCAAATACATTAGGTTTCCCACCATACTTTTGTATAATTTTGGATTAACATTGCTGTTGCAATCTTCCTTGCTCAACTTCAACCCAATGACAGTTGGAGTTGGTGATGGCTTGTTGTTTTGCATATTAAACCGCTCCAAAATTTCTGCTATATACCCTGCTTGGGAGATGAAAATGCCATTTTATGTTTGCTTCACTTCTATGCCCAAAAAATAACTTAACAACCCCAAGTCAGTCATTTCAAACTCACTTTTCATGACTGCTTTGAAATCAACGATGAGGAAATCATCACTCCCTATAAAAATCAAATCATCTACATACAAAACGACAATAATAAACTTACCATCACTTTATTTGATGTAGAGAGTAGGTTCATCGTCACATTTGTCGAACCCATTATCCATCAATTAAGCATCTATCTTGCTATACCATGCACGCGGTGCTTGCTTCAGCCCAAAGAGAGCTTTCCACAAACTACACACCTTGTCTTCTTGGCCTTCTACCTCATAGCCAGGAGGTTGTGAAACATACACCTTCTCTTCCAACACTCCATTCAAGAATGCTGATTTTACGTCCATTTGATACACTTTCCATTTATATTGCACGACAATCGACAACATTGTACGCACTATCTCCATCCTCGCAACTGGCGCAAATGTTTCTGCATAGTCTCTTCTATGCTGCTGCTTATATCCTTTGACAACTAGCCTTGCTTTATGCCTTTCAATATTGCCTTCAATGTTTCTCTTGGTCTTATAGACCCACTTCACTCTAATGACTTATTTTCCTTGCAGAATGTCCACTAACTCCCATGTGTCATTCTTTTCTATTTCTCCTATTTCTTCATCCATTGCCGCAACCCATTTCTCTTCTTTGACTGCATCTTCAAAATGAATTGGGTCATCTACATGACAAAACAATGCAAATAATGAATTCAAACCAACGCTTCTATCAACTTCATCTTGCTCATAAATTTCATTTAAATTTTTGAATTTTTGTCTTCTTATGCTTGTAGAAGATGGGCTTGGTGTTGCGCTTGAAGTAGATGGAGTTGCGGATCTTTTTGGTGTGCTTGGAGAAGCACTTGCTTGGTTGCACAACACTGTCCTATTATTTGTTTGCGGTGTGCTTTGTTGAGATTGTGTAGGTGGAGGAGGAGTCACCATTGAGGAATTAGTTGTTGTGGTCAATTCCTCTTTGTCTTCGTGTGAAATACATGTCTTCACATTTATAGTCTTCTCTAAAATTCCATCCAATGCTTCCTCTTCTATGAATTTAACATCTCTGCTGATTATAAACTTCTTGGTTGATGGATTGTAGAACTTGTATGCCTTGGATTCATCATTGTATCCAACAAATATACATTTCTCCCCCTTGCTGTCAAACTTCTTCCTCAACTCATCTAGGACATGTGCATATGCCACACACCCAAACACTCTCATGTGAGTGGCATATTGATTTCTTCCATTCCATGCATCTTCAGGAACTCTATTCATGACACTTTTGGTTGGACACCTATTAATAATATATGATGCACAAGCGATAGCTTCAGCCCAATAATCATTTGGCAAATGCTTTGCCTTCAACATACTCCTTTCCATCTCCATAATGTTCCTATTCTCTCTTTCTGTAACACCGTTTTGCTGAGGTGTATACCTTGTTGTAAACTTCTTGTGAATTCGAAGCTCCCTGCAAAATCGTAGGAACTCACTTGAGATATATTCTCCACTTCTATCAGTCCTCAACACTTTGATGTAGTGTCCACTTTGCTTCTCAACAAGAGCTTTGTAGTGGCGGAAGCGGTCAAAAAATTCACTTTTTTGTTTTAGGAAATAGACCCATATCTTCCTTGTGTATTCATCTATGAAGGTGAAAATATAGTGGCTGCCACCAAAAGATGGTGTTTGCATTGGTCCACGTAAATCTGAGTGGAAAATTTCCAAAAGTGCCTTTGCCCTTATTGAATTTCCTACTGGAAATGATTATCTATGTTGTTTGCCTAAGATGCATCCTTCACATAGGTTGTGCAATTTTTCTATGAGTGGCAATGCCTTCACCATGCATTTCCTATGCAACAAATTCAAACCTCCAAAGTTGAGATGACCAAATCTCAAATGCCATAACCAATTTTCATCTTTGATTTCTTGTTGAAATTTTTCTTGTGTGACAGCTGCTACAACACCTTCTTTCTTCAAATCTTATCTTAGCTTGAGAGGAAAAATTCTATTGTTTGTCATATGAACTTTTGCAATCAGTTGTCTACTTGGAGTCTTATCCAAGATTGTGCGTACATCATTTTGAAAAATACATTGTAGCCCTTTTGCATGAGCTATCCAATGCTTATGAGGTTGTGCTTCGAACCAAGAACAAAATAAACATCTGACATGAACTTCTTCTCTTCCTTATTTGTTAGTATGTCTACTATTCCTTTTCCCATGACAGAGACCTTGCTATCAGTCCCCAATGTCATTTCTTATTTTACACTTTTATCTAAATTGGAAAACATTTCTATGTTTCCAGTCATGTGGTTGCTACACCCTAAATCTAAGAACCATACATCTCCTTGTTTTTTTGTGCTACATTACAAGCTAAAAACATGATATCATGGTTCTGATTTTCCTTTATGAAATTTTCACTTGGTTTCTTACTTATGTCATATTGCTTATTTCTAAATTCATTTGCATAATGATCATAATTCTTACAATAATGACATTGAACTACCTATGACCTTGTGCTTGATTTTGGCTTGGGCCTTGACTTGGATTTTGATTGCTGCCCCTTCCACTTGAGCTTGAAGGGTTGATTCTTCCACCTCTGTGTGGGCTTCTTCCTCTTCCTCTATAATTTGATCTTCCTCGACCTCTACCTTGACCAAATGAAACTTGTGTCTTGAATGCATGCTCTAGTGATGATTTTGATCCTCTGTTCAATCTGTGTTCATGAGACACCAGTAATGCATGAAGATCATCCACTGAAAACCATGAGAGATATTTTGTCTCTTCTATTGCCACAACTATGGCATCAAACCTTGATGTCAGACTTCTCAAAAAATTTTCAAATATTCTCCTTTCCTCAAGTGTCTCACCATGAGACTTGATTTGGGTAACCAACCCAACTACATGTGTAAAAAATAAGTCTATATTCTCAAACTCTTTCATACAGATTGTCTCAAAATATCTTCTCAACATTTTTAGTTTTGTTGTCTTCACCTTTTCCATGTCTTGGTATGCTGTCTGGAGTGTATCCCATGCTTGCTTGGACTTCATTGCTATTGCAATCCTTGAGAAGCTACTTTCATGAACTGCCTGAAAAATATAGAAGAGGGATTTGGAGTCCTTCTTCATGTTGTCCCTCAAGAAATCTCTTTCTGCTTGTGTCAAAGCATTGTATGCTATTGCATCTGCTGGTTCTTGGAATCCATTCTCCACCAATTCCCAAATGTCTTCTGAAGAAAACATAGTCTTCATTATAATATCCCAATAATTGTAATTCTTGCCATTAAACTGTGGTATTTGTGGATTAATCAAGCGTGTGCTTATTTCTGGCATTTTCATTGTGTTTCTCATTGCTGGAGAATAGGCTGCTCAAAACAACTTAGAACTCCTCAGTAAAAACACTATATTTTACTTATATTTTTAAACGGGCTCTGATACCATGTTGGAAATTTTTAAAGGAATATAGGGGGAATTTTTTTTCCCTCAACACAAGGAGTTCACACAGAGTTGTTGAACACAGTTGCTTAAGTTTACAAAGAGTTGCAGAACTCACCTAATCCAGACCATACAATTGGGGAAATCAAATTATATGAATCTTCTTTTCAATACAGAGAGACCAGGATTAAAATGGTAACTATAAGGAGGAGAAAATATAATAAAATAACTTTACTCAAGATTCATAGTGAAACAGAGTAAAACAGAGTGTTTATATTATAACTCAAAAACACAACATACACATTCATATGGAGGTTGGAGCTCTTTCAGCACTAAAACTAGTTCTTACTGAGAATTACATTCACTAGGGTTGCGGAGTAACACACAGTAAAATCCGTAATTTGTGTTTTCACTCGCCCACCAAAATTTTCTCCACGATTTTCTCCACTTGTCTTTCGAGACTTACATCCGTCACTTTAATACATAGTCTAGGCGGACATCATTTTCTGAACATTACACAAGTTGCGTGAACTAAAAAATGCTACTCTGCTCACAAATTGTCCACTCTACTCATAACTTGTCCTTCTCTGCAAACTCAATTTGCAACCTGCAAAACATTCACTGAGGTATCGCTGATGTGGTGGTTGTGATTAATTTTCCAACACCAGAGTTATCAACCTTAATATCAAGAAATAAATTGGAGATGCACACACAAACACATATTTTTCTATTACACTTCTGTAATCACACAATTACATCAAACATATATAAAATATATATAGTATTTGTGAGATCTAACAATTTCTAATTTCAGAGATTAGAGATTGTTGTTGAGAAAATATCTCAACTCTCCAATCCACTCAACAAACCAATCTTACCTGGTTTTCCTAAAATAAGTCATATATATATATATATATATATATATATATATATATATATATATATAATGCAAATTTAGATATGAAATTTATTATTATTATTATATAAATTAAATTTTAATATAATTTCTTTTGTTTATTACTAAGTTAAATAAATTTATAGTTAAAAAATAAATTATATCATTAAAATCGTTTGGAGAAAAAATAAATTATATCATTAAAATCTTTTGGAGAATGCATTTGTTTTGGGTTTACAATCAGAATTTTTATGTTATAATAGTTTTACATCATTTCCAAACAAAACATTCATTTTATATATATATATAATTTAACTTTTTGTTAGAAAAAGATGTAAGACTATTAGAACATAAAATTTTTGTTTGTAAATCCAAAACAAATGCATTTTCCAAATAATTTTAATGACATATTTATTTTTATTTTTTTTAAATTATAAACTAATCTAATTCAACTATATATATATTAATTTAGATTATTTTAAATTAGTGTCCAAAACAAATGCATATATATATATATATATATATATATATATATATATATATATATATATATATATATATATATAAAAGTGTCCAAAACAAATGCATTTTCCAAATAATTTTAATAACACATTTTTTTAAAATTATAAACTAATCTAATTCAAGTATATATCAATTTAGATTTATTTTAAATCAGTATCTCTCAATTTTGAAACAAGTTAATTTGAGAGTTAAGATAGATTTAATCCTTACTTTAATATTTTATAATAAATATCTTCAAACTTTTAAATAGATTTCCACCTAACAAACACCATGGAAAAATATCATAACCTATACAATACCATTAATATATAAATCACCATAAATAAATCAAATGACTAACTTAAATTTATATACTTACTATTTTTAAATTTTAATGTTAATTTCTTTTAATTAATAAAATTAATTGATTATTATTTTTTAACTATTAATTTTGTTTTCATAGTTTTAATTGTTAAGCAAAATATATATAGCATAATAATATTAATTTGTAAGAAGTTAGAGGACTTAATTTTAATTAAAAACAATAGCATCATTACTTCATTTATTAAGCAATAAATATTAATATTACAAACATGCATTTAATCTTATATCAATTTAATTAAACCCATTACATATTACAATCATTACCATTGGAAAAAATAATTGCATACTAAATCTTTAATATAAAATTTTTGTTTCATTAATAATCTCACAACGATGCTTTCCAATGCTAAAAGGGAGACTTAAATGTTGTATTTGACCAAGTAAATATTTTTATTTTAATTAAAAATAGTAAAATTTCAAAGGTTGAGTGAAAATAAAAGTAATATTTTATTTTGTGATAATTTATTTGAATTTTTTTATTAATAATTTAATATTTATATTAATTATATTATTTTTTAATAAATAAATTATATATAAAAATTTAATATTTATTTATTTATTTTTATGTTTTAGAAGAATAGGTAAATGGGTTGGATTAATATTTAAGTGGCTCATGGGTCTATTTTGACTGTTGGAAGTAATGGAGAAATCTAAACTTAGATTATTGTTATGATGAGGATAAGTTTGAGAATCTAATCTTAGACCTCATATCCTAATATCTAGGGAGTGGTTGGAACCATCCTATTAGTGTGAAAGGCTATATAATTGAGGCTCCTCTGACTCAATAGTCAGTGCTTGTATGAGTGTGTACACTCTCCAAGTTTTCACTTGGAGGCCTATTTAATCAATAGTTAATAGAATCTAGTTTTTTAACATGGTATCAGAGCTTTAGGTCAAATCTAAGTGGACCTGTGTTGTGTGTAGGGATCTAAGTGAGGCTAAGTCTTTGGAGGCCGAGAAGGATCGCTGTGGATTGAGTTGCGTGAGCGGTTGTTGTGAATGCCGTTTCCTTTGAGCGCTTTTGAGAATCGAGTGGCAGAGGCACCTTGATTAGGGTTTTGGATCGGCACAACCGTTTAGGTGTTGGATTGACGCAGCCATGGTTGGAGCATATGGAAAGGGTCCACATTATCAGATTCAAGCAACAGGGAGATCGAAGTGGAGGCTATTTGCATGCGTGAGCCTACTGCGTATGGTCATTGAAAGCCTGGTGGACGCACATAGAGTAAGAGCAGTGTTGCTGGTGGTTGTTGTTCTATCACACCTCTTTGTTCGTTGTGTCCCTGCGAAGGCCGAGAGGCAGCAGTGTTGAATCGATGGATCAACCTGGTGAAACTACGTGGAGGCTGTGAAGGCCGAGCTTAGCGAGTCCTTTGATGAAGGAGTAATAGCAGTTGTGAGCAAGGATACTGTAGAGACATGTGTAGAGGATAATTGTGGTTGTGAGCCACAACCACGCTACCGTAAGTTGTGAAATCAAGTAAGATTTTACAAAATCAATCGTTTTTTGCTGAGGGTTTTGTAAAGCTGTCCATTTTTTTTGCAAAAGCTGGTAACCATCAGACTCGTAGTTGTTAGCAAAGTCGGAAAACTAAGTGAGTAGCTGTTGGAGCCACCTTTCTGCAGAGATTTGAAAGTTTTTTTACAAAGTCCTATTCAGTATTTAACATTAGAAGGCAGTGTGTAGCCTACGGATAAATTATTGTATAATGAATATTGCCCAACCTTATTCGACCTTATGACCAGATCTTGTGCACCCAATAGATTCTGGAATAGAGGCTTTCATTTCCTTCTGCATCGATATTGATCCTATTAGTTTTTAACATTGATCGATCTGGTGAATGTTTTTATTGCGGAAATGAATCTACAATTTCGAGGACTTCCTTTTTTAAGATGCCAAGATTGTTACGATGCTCTTCATTAATCCAATAGAGGAAGACTGTGGGGTCCTCTGTTTAGGACGACGTATCTGATGGTCAAATGATTGACTGGAGAAACCGCACTATTGTGAGCAAGAGAGTAGCCTGCATGTAGGCAAGGAAAGATACAATTGAAGCTGCAGATTGAATTTGATGCGACCAGGGTGGATTGTTGAAAGTGCTGAGGTAGTGCCAGACTGTACAACGAGGTGCAGTTTGGCCAGTGCATCAGTGATTTGCTTCAGATTTTGTTGCATGGCATAGAAGCCACAGTCTACAAGGTTCTATAGTTGAAGAGCTGCCAAAGGGAGAAGTTTCCCGCCTGCATGGTAATGGGGTTGCTGGAGATCGTTAGAGGACCGAGTGGAGTCGAAAATAAATATGGAAGCAAGACAAAGCTGAAATTTTCCAATATGGTTGCACTTTTAGACATATTTGACCCTAATGATGTTTTCTTCATGAGGCTTGGTGGTTTTATTAATGAACACGACTACCAAGAGATACTATATGTTTTGTAACAGCCTGAGATTGAAGACTCACGAGTTGTTCTGCAGGAAGGGAGTAAAGAGGAACATATGGTTGAAGATCAAGAAGACCCAGTAGTCGTTCTTGAGGAAGGGAGTAAAGAGGAACATATTGTTGAAGATCAATTGGACGAGCCACATGAACTTGATTGCAAAGACGTGGCAGAAGAAGACAAAGCTGGACATAATTTAAATTGTGATGATCTCATGAATATTTTAGTATGTGCAGATGTTAGCAACAAAAACAAGGAAAAAGCAACGAAGTTTGAAGAAGAATTGAAGTTTCTTGAAGCATGGCTTGAAACACCATGTATTTATGAAATCGGCACAAAAGTTGCAACAATGAATGATGAAGACATTATCGCTGACGTTCATATGGTTGACACTGGAAATAGTGAGAGGAAAAATTCTCCTATCTAGCCTGTCATAATTTTGAGAAGGGCGAGAATAAGAATTCAAGCTTTCCATCACTGGGGAAGAAATGAGGTGAAAATACATCACTACCTCATGGCGAGGAAAGTGAATATGAAGCCTCACCTCAGAATGAACAAGTATGGAGTCACGAGCATAAAGACCAAAATGAAAACCCATGTTACCAAGTTTTTCATGTTTTTTATGGTAAGCCTAGCTGAGACTAGACCAACAGGCGTATGTTATTTTTCAGTACCCTTTCTCCATTAAGGGGGAGTGTTAGAAGTAATGGAAAAACCTAAACTTAGATTATTTTTATGATGAGGATAGGTTTGAGAATCTAATTTAGACCTCATATCCTAATGTCTAAGGAGTGGTTGAAACCATCTCGTTAGTGTGAAAGCCTATATAATTGAGGCTCATCCGACTCAATAGTCAGTGCTTGTATGAGTGTGTGTACACTCTCCAGGTTCTCAGTTGGAGAGCCATTTCATTTAATTAATAGATTAACGGTTTTTAACATTGAATACACTAAAAATTTAGGTGAATCTATGCATGACTGATATGTAGGTGAACCTATGCATGAATGTGTCTCGTAGTTACCAATAAACCTCTAAGTGAACACTAGGTGAACTCATGTTACATGCACTACAACTAACCTCTAGGTGAGCACTAGGTGAACTCATGCTACCACTAACTCCTAGGCTAACCTATGCACAACACCTACCACTGAATTTATAGGTGAACACATATGCGACCACTACCACTAAATCTCAAAGTAAACCCGTGGGCGCCCCACACATGGATCACAAAGCTTTCAAAAGAGATTTTTGCCTCAAACTACTCATTTCACAAAGATTTCGTATCAAGACTATCATCAATAAAGTTGCTCCCAAATTTTTTAATAATAAACAAATTCAACCACTAACCATTATACAAAAAATACCTTAATAAAATTATATAATTAATTAATGTATCATTTTAGACTTTTAAAAAATAATTCTCAATTCTTGATTTCTTTTTAATATCTTATAGCCTCATCAACCATCATTATTAAGTTAGAAGTAAGGTTAGGTTTAAGTGTTCCACAATGATTAAATTTCATTTGAATTAGAATATTTTTACAATATTTAAATGAGATTGACTATTGAAATTAAATTTGAATTTGACTATAGTGATATATATATATGCATGACGCAAAATTAAATTGCCGACTCACTCCACCCAAGGGCACATAGCTCTTGACACCACGACATATATATGTAGAGGGACCATATCATGATACCGACGTTCTATTATTCAATAGTTCTCTATGCAAATAGAGCGAACCGACACACACCTCTAATGCAAACGTGATACCATCAATGGATTATTCAACGTTGCATATGCAAATAGAGGAAACTAGTACGTACGCACGCTCTACAAGCAAATGGAGGAAACCGCCACGTACGCCATATGCAACAGGAGGGCATTTCCAAGAAACAAATTGGCTGGACATATCCTTCAAACATCTCCTTTCGCAGCGACTAAAACACAGATTCAAAGTCATTTTGCAGTGAGTAAAACACAGATTAAAAGTGAATTTTAAAACAGTAGTTTTGGTTTTTTGCCTTGACAATTATAATAATTTTGGTAAGGTTTTAATAAAATTTGGTAAGAATTTTTGTAAATATATGTTAAAGTTGGATTTTTGGGATCTATCGATGGGGGAGCTGGCGGGCATCATTGCAGAATATGAGTCAATTACAATTGACGAGGATTTCTTGCACACTCTTGTGTTGGCAGAGGATGGATTAACCGGCGATACACATGGCCACCGAAATGATAGAACTACCAACTCCCACAAAGACACCGCTAGGGAAAACGTTTCATTTTTTCCTGGTGCACCCACTTCTGGTCCTTGTTCATCAACGAATTCAGGTGGCGCCTACAAATCTCTTACCTGTGAGGCCATACCTTTCAAGCCAGAATATGGGTGTCAGTTGCTCAGTTTTGGGAGAGACGTAATGTAGGAGAGAGTGGAGAGCTTGACAAACCAAGCGCTGGTGGGTCGGTGCCATTTCGAAAATCACACTGACTGTTAATATGATAAAGTGGATGATGGAAGTTTGGAAACTGCTCTTAGGATATCTGCCGCGGGTCAGTAAATTAGAGAGCGGGTGGTATTGTTTTCATTTTATTAAGGAGGAAGATTTGTGTGAGGGTTTGAGGAGAAATTGGATAAATGGTCGTTGCTTCTTAGCCCTCTATCGGTGTAATGTGGGATTCCACCCTATTAAGAATGCGCCCAAAAACCATCTATTATGGGTAAAGCTACCAGACTGCCTCTGTAATTATGGTCCATTCAAGTATTAATGAAAATTGGAAACATTTTAGGGAAATGTCGGTTTGTGGATAAAAATGTTTTGGTGTGTATGATAAGAGAGAAGCATGGATGTTAGTCAAGATACTTTTCGCTGGGGTCTACTAGCCCATGTGGACCTAAAATGGGACGAGGTGGTGTATAGAAAGACTTTGCACTATTGGAATATTCCTTTCCGGTGTCACCTCTGTCAAGCCACGGGCCACTTGATGTGCAAATGTCACCTGTGGAAACATGACAATGCTGACATAAAGTGCCATTAAGGCTGGTAATGGAGATAGGGAAACAACACCTACTTATGAGCTCAACGGGAAGATTTCGCCAAATATTTTTCTGGGTAAGTTGAAGATTTATATTCTCATACCCTTTGTCAATAGTGATATCGTTTCTGATTGGCCAAAAAAATCTTTTGATCGTGGTAGGGATCTACCAAGTACCTCTGATTATTTTTTTGCGGGTAGGGTCTCTGTCGATAGAGAATGTGTCATGGATGGGCTAGTAAAAGCTTCGGGTTGGGAATTTCCAGTTCTATCGGACAATAATATGGTGGGTGGGGAACTTCAATGTTATCCTGAATTTGGTCTGATGCACTCGTCGTTTCTTGACTGGACCCCGCTGCCCCTTCCTGTTTTTCCCCGAGAGACTTCCTCTTGTCCTATTAATGACCACTCTCAGCTGTCCTCCTCGCCCCCCCTTGCTACTCCATCTACAAAACCTCCTGGTTCCTATGTGAATGCAGAGACTCCTCACTCCCCTCATAACTCAATCAGGAGTGATCTGAAACTATTATTGATGGACCTCGATGCTCAACTTGCCCCATTGTGGGTTGACATTGGTAAACCGTCACATCTGCCTATTAAAATTAGTCATGCTTCCATGTTGAACGTCACCATCTGAAAGGGAAAAGGCAGGCCTAGTAGGAAGAAAAAAGTTGTATCGAGTTTTGAATCTGAAATTTTCAGTGGGAATTTTTGAGACGTCCCGGTGTCCCATGCCATTGACAGGTTCTTTAGAGCATTGACCCCTTCCCTTGCAAATTCCAAATGAAGCTCATTTCCTTGAATTTTCATGGTCTGGGGGGTCGGGGAAAATTTGTTTCATTGCGGGATTTTTTGAAGCACTTAAAGCCTTCATTGATTTTTATCCAAGAGACTATGAATATTGTTGATTATTCTCTCTCCTACTTTCATGCCATGTTCCCAGAGTGGCATTTGGTTTCGAAAGCTGTTGAGGGTCGATCTGGCAGTTCGACAGTCTTATGGGATCTTAGATGGGCAAATATGAAGGCTTATAGTTTTTTTGGTGGGATTCTCCTCACTGGTTTCTTCAGAGGTTTCAGAAATAGAGTACATCTTATCAACTTATATGCTCCTTACACTGATAGGATAAATTTCTGGAATAAGATGGAGTCTTGTGGTTTCCTCATTTTGGAAAATTTCATTATAGCAGGAAACTTCAATTGCACCTTGAACATGGAGGATGTTTGGGGGGATAGGGGTAGAATTGACCCACTCTCGAGATTTCTCAAGGGATTATTTTGTGATGCACACGTTCATGATCTGACTCTGGAAAATAATTGTTCAACTTGGTTCAATGGCAGAGAGGGTCATGAGTACATTGGCAAGTGGATTGATAGGTTCCTGATACAGTGAAGCTTCCTATCTTGGATGGGACACACAGTGTTAAAGTGGAAGACATCACCATATCGGATCATAGACCGATTTCCCTCGAATGGCATTTTGAAAAACGTTTGGGTGGTAATCCTTTCAAGTTCAATAGGGTTTGGTTGGAGAACGCCAAATTTAATGATTTGGTTAATAATTACATTAAAATTCATATCCGTTGTATTAATATGACAACAATGGAGCATATGTCTAATACATTACGTGGATTAAATAAATCAGTGCGAGAATGGGAAAAGAGACAAAAGAGACAGATGGAGGAAAATATGAGGGAAATCAGTGCAACCATGACAAAAATTTTCTTATATGTGGAGGAGGGCAGACAGGCTCCAGATTTTTGGAAAAAAATAAAAAATTTAGAGATAGAAAAGAAAGATATTGTTGATAGAAGAGAAGCCTTGGGGACTCAAAAGCCGAGCCACATGGCTCCAGGTTGGTGATAAAAACTCTAAATTATTCCATGCATATGCTACTGGTGGAAAAACTGCAAATTCTATATGGCAGGTGGATGTGAATGAGACCCCTCATTTCGCCACAGAGGACATACAACAAGAAGCGGTAAAATATTTTATGAAGATGTACAAGCTGGAGGGACACCTGGTGATAACAGAGCAATTAGATTTTCTTGTGGATTTTCCCAAGATCTTTCAGGAACGGGACCTGGATTGACTAAAGGAAAGAGTAAGCCCTGAGGAATTGATGATGGTACTAAAATATTTCGCGGTGGACAAGAGTACCGGTTCAGACGGATGGACTCCGAATTTCTTCCTGCATTTCCATGAGGTATTTATAAAGGATATTAAGAGATGGTAGAATAAGAAAGTGTCTCGGGCAGGATTCATGGGGCTCTAAATTCAACCTTCTTGGCTTTAATTCCAAAGAAAAAAGGTTTGATGACTTTGAATGATTATAGGCCAATTTATCTATGCAACACTCTATATAAGATTATTTTAAAGATTATTGCAGAGAGATTAAAGAAGGTATTATCAAATCATATCACACTTGAGCATTCTGGTTTTCTACAAAATAGAAGTATCCATGATGCTGTGGCAACAACACAAGAAGTAATCCACACAATTCAGTCGAAAAATATGAGTGCAACAATCATTAAGGTGGATTTGAGTAAAGCATACGAGGGTCGACTGGGGTTTTCTAAGACTTATTCCCTATAAGATTGGATTGGATAGACTGGCAATTGAGTGGATCATGGGATGCGTGAGTAACACTTCAATGGCCATTATCATAAATGGATCTGCGTCCAGTTTTTTCTATTTGGGGAGAGGGCTACATTGGGGATGTGCCCTATTGCCTCTTTGATTCATCCTGGTGATGGATGATTTCAACCTAAAGCTCAGAAAGGCTTTCGACTTTGGACATTTCAGGGGTATGAAAATCACTGAACAAAGGGATACACTACAAGGACAAGGCTCTCTAGTGGATGTTGTTGAGGAACCCCACAGAAAAATACCCCATACATCCATTTCTAGCGGAGGTTACTAGAGGAGGTTGGCAGGCGAAGGGTTTTGCAGCTGTTTTCCGCTCGGTGCGCTTATCATTAAACGTCGCACCGGTGCTCTTGAATCTCAAAAGCACCGGTGCACACAAAACATTGGCACACTAGACACCGTGCACTCTGTACACACCCGCCCGGTGCGTCATATTATTCTAGAGCACCGGTGCTTCACTAATATTCTGTGCCAGTGCATTATAAAACACTGCGGCAAAACCAAAATCGCCTGGTGCAGTTTAAGGAAACTGCACCGGTGCATCATAAAAAAACGTGCCAAAACACAAACTGACCGGTGTGTTCGTAAGAAATAGAACCGGTGCGCCTATAAACCACGCACACGGGAAAAGGGTTAAATAAAAAAAATTACGGCAAAAAACCCAGATTTTTTCATTTTTCTAGTGCTCCTGAGCTCTCAATTACCGATGCGCTCTACCATATAAAGCACTGGTGCACACAAAAAATTGGCACATCGGAAACCACGCACAACATACACACTCGCCCATGGCATCCTATTACGGTAACGCACCGGTGCTTCACAAATCTTCCGCGCCGGTGCATCATAAAACACCGCGCCAAAAGAGAAATGTGCCAATGCGTTCTTATCCAAGAGCACTGGTGCTCCTATAAAACGCACACACCAGAATAATGTTAAATAAAAAAAATAATTACGACCAAAAAACCGGTGCTTTACGACTATTCCACACTGGTGCTTTACGAATATTCTGCCCTGGTGCATCATCAAAAAATTGCACCAAAATTGAAACATCTCGGTGCGGTGTTAGGGAACCACCCCGGTGCATCATAAACAACGCGCCAAATCTAACACTGCATGTTGCGGTTGTAAGTAAGCGTATCGATGCGCCTATAAAACCCCGCACACCGGAACAGGGTTTAATAAAACACAAATTACAACCAAAAAACCGCATTTTTCACTTTCCTTGGTGCTCCAGAGCTCTCAAGCACCGGTGCCATTTTCCCTTCTCTGAGCCGCCCTAACATCGGTGCTCCCATTGCACCCATTGCACGCACTGCTGCTCTGCATTGGCCACCAATCTCTAGCTTTAATTTTGAAAAACGGTGGGCAAATTTTCTTTTGCAAATTCTACAGCTAATATGCCTCCTCGATGGTGAAATGTACAGGTATTTTTCTATTTTTTCCATAATTAAGCTTATTAGCAGATTAGAATTTGAAATAGCCTTAAAAATAACCATTAAAAAAGAGAAAAAAAAAAATTGCGCGGTACACCCAAGCCGTTCAGCTCGCACCGGATAGCGGTGTTGCCTATAAAATTTACAGGCCACACCGCCACCGCTGCTAACGGTATTCGCATATTTTCCGGGGCAGTACCGAAAGGCGCCCCGCATTATTTTAAATTAAAAAAATAAATTGCGTTGCGCTCATTTAGCTAGGTGCACTGTTGACCATGGGAATAACAGTGCGGTGCATTTATGGAATTATCCACCCCAGTGTCTGTCAGCGCACTGCATTCAGCATTCCGAAAGGGTCAATGGTGCGAACGGGTAAAATACCACACCATCGACTATGTAATTGTGAGGAAGTTGGTGCGCTCACACGACTATACACTCCGGGGCATATATTTCAGTCAGTGCACTGCTATTCTGACATCAGATATAGTCAACGGTGCTTGAAAAAATTTCAGCTGCACCAAGGTCAGTGCGTTGTATTTCATTTGGGGCATTGCCACCATTGCGCTACAAACATAAGCCGCACCAGAACTGGTGTGTGACTGTTTTTGTGGCACACCGACTGGTCTTTTTTTTTCAAAAAATAAAATATATATGTAAATTCCTAAATACATGTCTGTTTTAATAAAAACAAATTATTTAATATGTCAATGATTCAGAGAGAAGAGGAGGAACAACAACAACAACAACAGGCGGAACAATATGACATGATTCGCCAATGGGAGTCCCAAGAGATGGAGAGAGATGCATACCCTCGCCCTATTACAGCAAATACCCAGGGGATTCTTAAGTAGGTAGGCCTCCTCAAGTTCTATAAAGAGGCTACTTCCCTAGAGGCCCATAGTGTGTTTTTGAGATATCTTATCCGCAGGTGGAATGCCCACTGACAAGATTTCTAGGTTGGTCTTGACCAGTGGTACACACCCACTAAGGAGGATATTTATTTTATTACAGGAATATTAAGGAGAGGGGTGGATTTTCCCTCATTCCCAGAGGTTCCAGCTAGTTGTGTACCAGGGATTCAGTTAGTTTACTCCCAGAGAAACATTGGAGCACATGCACCGTCTCCTTTAGAGTTTCAGGTACCTGGAGGTCAGTTACGTATAGGTACATTTGGTAGACAGGACATGCAGTGCCTCTCACTTATCATTTTGACCATTTCGGACAACACCACTGATGGGAAACGCATTAGTTGCTCGCTTTTATATTATTTTTACTCTTTAGTACATGAGCCACCACTTTTCAAGTGGTTTGCCATTTTTTTGCAGCAGTTTTGTACGACCTTAGATAGATGTCATGCTCATGTACAAGGGAGGGTCAACTTCCCTTTTGCTTCAGAGCTGTTTTATTTATTTTTTGAGAGGTTTCCAGAGATGTGGCCTAGTTTTGTTCGACAGCCTCGTAGGCCAATGTTGGAGGCACGGATGCACATGTGGGGGCAGATGATGCCCAAGAGGGGAGACACTATGTTTCCAGCCAGGATATCGCATGATGCACTGGAATTACTAGCCAATATTGACGAGCTGCATCCCTTCATTATGATCCCATGTCCTTATTCTGGATTAGATTAGCGAGGGTGTGCTAACATCCTCTTCACAGATGATGAGCCACAAGATGATAGAGGTAATATTACTGTTTTATTTATATTTATTCTAACATGTTCTTTACCTTTTTTTGGTTAAATTGTGTAATGAAATTGTCTAATTATTGTTTTGTACTTGTATATATTTTGCAGACATTGGCTCTTTTGATGGCGAGGAGATGCCAGAACCACCACATGATTTAGGTGTGGATCCTGATGGCGATCAGGACATGGCCGATGCTGAGGATCATGATTAGGATGAGGTCGGTGCAGAGAGACATGCTCCTGCTAGTGCACCGGTACCGCCTTTTGCTAGGCATGGTCGACCTGAGACTAGATATAGGATAGATTTTGGCAACTAACTCATCACATAGACTATTGAGGCGGGCATCAGGCCCGCTCAGTACAGAGACATACAGGCAGATGATAGGCTATTACAGATGTAGAGAGGCATGCCGCGTGACATGTATAGCCTGATGCAGAATGTCGTAGGAGCTACGATAGTTGTTACGTGACTGAGGAGGATTGTTGCACGTTATAGCCATAGTCGAGTCGCGGCACGTGATGGACAGTCCGCGAGTAGCGAATTATCATCGCATGATCGTTCACCTCGCGCCGCACCTGATGAGCATGAGGCTCCACTAGCAGCATCTAGTAGTCATCATGGAGATGAGGCTAGACCATTGACCACGTCCAGTCAGCATCCTGCATCATCCATCAGTACTAGTCATGATCATGAGCAGGCTGGACCATCGACCGTCGAGGCTGCACTATTGACTGAGCAGGCCTCCACTACTACTGCTTATATTGATGTTGTACTACCACCAGCTGATGCATCCATCAGTACTAGTCATGATCATGAGCAGGCTCGACCATCGACCGTCGAGGCTGCACCATTTACTGAGCAAGCCTCCACATGTTCTGCTATTGATGTTGTACTACCACCAGCTGATCCATGACATTTATATTACAGTTGTATATTTTTAACATTATATATATATATATATATATGGTCCATGTATTTTATGTTCATGTTGCAGTTGTACTTAATTTACATGTTGGTGATCATCACGATGTGCATATTGTTAGGTCATGTTAGATATGTTCATTCAATGTTTAGCTTGCTTATAGATGTGTATATATGATAGCAAGATTTATTTGACATGAGATGTATATTTGATGTTTGTGTTGTGATAATGTTAATATATAATGTTAATTTGATGTTTGAATGTGTTTTTTAGTCGAATATGATGTTTGTACGATGGTTATCATGATTGTGATGATGTTTATTAATTAATTTAATATTAAATGACCATGATATTTATTAAATATTATGTCGTGATTGTAATTGAAATTTAAATTTTAATTGTATGTAAAATTTGTAATTGTAATTTTAATTGTAATTGTATGTAAAATATTTAATGTAAAATTTTAATTTTAATTGTAATATTTAATTTACTATGAAATGATTGTAATTGTAATTTTAATTGTATATATGAAAAATTGTAAAATTGTAATTGAAATTCTAATTGTATGTAAAATTCTAAAATTGTAATTGTATTTGTAATTATAATTGTATGTAAACTATTTGTAAAATTGTAATTATAATTGTAAATGTAATTCTATGTAAATGTAATTGTATATAAAATTAAAATTGTAATTGTAATTCTAATCATAATTGTATGTAAAATTAATGTAAAATTGTAATTGTAATTGTATGTACAATATTTGTAAAATTTTAATTGTATTAATGTGAAATGATTTTATTAAAATATTTAAATTTGTAAATTTGCAAGTAATTGTAAAATAACAAATCTAGAATAATATGAATTTTTGTAACATAATAATGTTTAGAAAATAATGAAAATAAATTCATGTACTTTAGAATTATCATTATTTTATTATGATCTTACATACAAAAAAAAGAACTTTATACAGTCAGGTGCGCTTACCATCATAACACGCACCGGTGCGTTGTATTACTTAGACGCACCGGTGCTTCACAACTCTTCCGCACCGGTCACGAATAAACACAAATAAAAAAAGTGCAATTCTATTTTCTTTAAGTGAAAAAAAAGTGGCAATTTGAAAAAAGGGTGGAAAAATATTTTCGAAAATTTAATTTCATAAAATAATTATTTGAATACTAAACACTTTTCATTATTTCACTATTTTTGCTAAAAATTTTAGCCAGATATTTGCAGAAGACAGACTTGGAGCAAGAGAGCACGAGGGCACTGTGGAGCAGCGAAATACGTTCAAACAAAAGTATTCAGAAAATTAGAAACCAAACTTCTAGTGATTCAAACCCTGTATCATAGAATTTCAAACCATCTAGTGATTGAATTTGATTATTTTTTTTATTTTTTTTGCAGTTTTTTCCATTTTCACCCTAAACCCTTAATTTTTTTGTTTTTTCCCTTTCTTCTCCATGTTTCTGTGATTTTCAGAATTAGGATTTTTCTTTTTAGATTGACATTTAATCCACGGGAAGACTTGCATAGCCAGATTCCAATCCATTCGGCCATTGCGTAAAGTTTTGGAAAAAATAGATTTTTCTTTATCGGTGCGCCCTGCGTACCCTAGCACATCACGCAAGTATTGTGTAATAAAAAAATTGAAAACATTTTTTTCTAAATCAGTGCGCAAATAGGGCACCGATGCTCCATTTTACGAGGATAGCACGATACGGTCTATTACGCTATTTTTGCGGTGTGTTTATAATACCCCACACACCGTATGATCTATTATACTATTTTGTAGTGTGTTTTTAATATCCCCACGCATTGGCCGCGGTGCGTACATCATCAAAGGCGTACTAGTGTCTTGAGATTTATTTTATACCTGAAAAGTTGAGAATTTATTTATAAATATATTAATGAATGATATGGTACAAGTTTCAGATTGATAAAGAAATGATTGACAAGAGATCAAGTAACAAAAATACTGATAACACATCAAGAAAAGCAAAAAAGGAAAGTTATTTGTAAATTCTTTATAAAAAATATTATTTTTGAACTATATGTAAGTTTAACTAATATATATTGTTTACTGCGTATCATGCAGAGCCACAAAATGACGAAGCTCAATATGATTATTTCTGATCTAGGATCAGAAAAGCATAAAAGCTTACTGAAAAAATTGCAAAAGGATGATTCAGATGAATGAAAAAATAATATCGATCCAATATGAGTTTCTTTTTTTAATTATCATTAATAATATACTTAAAATTATTATATAACATGTGTCAAACAATCTATTAATTCACATCTGTTTAATGTTTTACAGGGACCAACAACTCAGAAAAGGAGAGTCGTTCTAAGAAAAGAAAAAAAATAGAACATGCAAATGAAAATGAATTGCTCCTTAGCTCATTTGGAGTGGTGCTGGAAGTTAACAAAAGGGGGAAAAACTTTTACAAAAGTTTGAGGGATCTAGTGGAACGAATGTATAGACGTTCTTTCCACTTACAATACAAAAATAAATCCAATGATTCCAAGAACCAAATTTTATCTAAACTATAGGAAGAGTTTCTAGAGAATTGGTCAATGAGACATGTCAGACTTTTAATAGAAAAAACGTATAAAAAAAAGGAATGAAAAAATAATATTCGTTTAAATGTTTGTCTAGAATTATTTATAAATATCACTTTTATTATATTTACTTTTCATATATCAATATAAAAATTAAATATTTTATTGTCATGTTACATTTTCGGGAAGGTTATGAAAATCTCAAAAGATGAACTAGCTGATATCATGTCTACCCATAAATTTAGGGAATGTCCAAAAAGGTGTCTGAGGAGATGGATAACAGAAATGGATGAGATGCATCACATGGAAGGAACCCATTTCAATAACAACGTACTTCAAATGCAATAAATGCATAATATGTAATCATTGAATTTTCGATCATTAGGTACAATAAATAAACAATTTAGCATTAAATATTAATTTTCAAGAATTTTCTTGCAGAAAAGAAAAGAAAATGGAACCCATTCAACACATAAAATAGGACGACAAGGAAGAAAATGGTTGATCTCTAAGTTTGTGAGTAATTGTTACTTCCTTATAACAACTTAACTAGATTTCATTTTTGTATATTTTAAGTTGTTTTACAAAAATCATCACTGAATGTCTTCAAATAGGTGCCAACATGCAAAGAAGAACCATTAGACGAATTGATTGAAATTGGGTTAAATATGGGTTGTGAGTATATGTTGGCATATCGAAATTTAATTGTGGAATTTGTAAGCATCTATCGATCTTGTTTTAATTAGCTCCGTCTATAATTAATAGAACAAAAACATCTTTTATATTAAATATATGATTTGTTATGGGGTATAAAACTTGCAGGAAACAAAGTATGGAATTGCGCCAACAGATGAAATTTTGAAAGATGGCATGGTACATGGTTTTGAAAGAATGTGTATAGTTTATGAGTCAATTGTTGCTATGGTATGTCATTTTTATTTTCGATTTACATTGATGTATATTATTTAATATTGGAATTTTCATTATTCTCACCAATGTATATACACTCATTTCAGTTTATTTTTATGTTTATAGATGGAAAGTGAAGAAGGAGAAAACAATAAACGTCGTGAACACAACATTCCTGAAAATAATCCAAGTCATGGAAGTAGCTCTAGCAGTGACAGTAATTCAAGTGAAGAATGATGATCACTATGTAATTTGGATATCAAAGCAAGGCGTTTTATTTTTTGAAATATGTCTGTGAAATCAAACATTTTGTTTAATGTAATGGACATACTGTCCGAATTGAAAGACAAAGGGATACAAATAATTGTCCCATTCTATATGATAAATACTGTCTTATATATATATATATATATATATATAATCATAAAATATGTTTTAATTTATTCTATTGTGTTCTCCATTGTCGTTCTCAAATGCACTAATAAAAATTTAATTCATATGAATATTGTTATAAGATATATATGTGTCGAATTTTGATGAATAATGAATTTTAAAAAACCACAATAATTATGATATGATATAACAAATTAATTCAAACATCACATTCAAATGCATTAATAAAAATGTAATTAATATGAATATTGTTATAAGATGTGTGTAATATTCCAAATCTAAACTACTCAGCAAGACAGGCTTGAAAAATGTATTTTTTAGGGATGTGTGCTTGACCAGCCAAGACTAGCCCTTGGATCCCTTAGATAAGAGTACCTAAGACCAAAATCCAAGAGGAGGCTCAAAAGAAATCCTTCTAGAGTGGTTAAATAGATCTCCCACTACTAGATGTCCTCAGAAAGTGCCCGATGAGGGACTGCAACAAATGTAAGCACATGTAATGGAATGACAACGTTATTCTATAGCTGTAAACACATGAAGATATGTATAGCCAAAAAATATCTAATATAGTAGCAAATGTATACAATGTGTGGAGCAATCAATCACTCCAGCTAGGCAATGGAAGCCTCAATAGAGCATATACAAGAAAATGCAAGAGCACTGCTATATATGAAAATCCCTGGCTAAAATAATGCAGTTTATAGAAGACACTGCAAAAAAATACATGATAATAGAATGATATATCAATATTAGCTCAAAGAAATGATGGGGAGCAAGCTCTCAACCCCTAAAAGCACTAATACAACAATCCCCGGGAGGATTGGTTAGAACACATGTACAAATGGAAATTCTGCAGAAATGCCGGAGTTGCTCTAACCTCCTGCAGCTCTCTTACATTCTTCTTCCTCTCTCATCCACTCTGCAATTCTATAACCTCATGTTGTTCTGTCTTATAATCTTCTGCTCTCTTCCATTCTGCAGCTTTCTAAAATCTTCAGCTCTCTTCAATTCTGCTGCATACACCCTCTCTCTCTCTCTATGTTTTCGTCCCCTTCTGCACATGAATATTACCTATTTTATATAGCTAACTTCATGGTTGTTTGCATTCTATAGGGAATATGAAGTGAACAGGTACGACTCTTTGCCTTCTACCTTCTCATTTCCTCGCTCAGCACATTCAAGATGTTACAACAATATATACAATAATTATAGTATCAAATTGGAGTTTTGCTTTGCCTACGGAGACTTGCCTTTGCATCACATACATTGAAAATAATTAATTCATTTACATTAACAGTTACAACAAATATATTTCACTCAACCCTTTCAGCCCTTGGTTCGTCGTATATTTGTCTTTTCTGCTGTTGTCACTGTCTTTTCAGTTTTTGCTATTATATTTTAGCTCTGCTACATAACTGCTCTATTTGTTCCGTTACCTGTGTCTTTTGTGTTGCGTTCACCCACACTTTGCTTGCATATCAACCTTTTATCAATCGAACGGTCATCGCACTCCACCTTTTCTAACTTCCCAATCTGATATAATTCGCACACCAAGTTTCATGTTATTTAATTGTTCCCAACCTATGCGAAATAGGTGGTTTTAGAATGCCACGTGTCGCCCTCTTAACGCTATCGCGTTCGTTTCACCTTTTACCACTTATCCTTCAAAATTGGTGCGACAAACTCTTATCGGTTCTCTAATCTTGCCTTCACTGTTCTGCTTATTTTCCGTTTCTGGTTCCAAGTATCGTTTGACCATTGCTGATGATTTACATGCCTTGCACGTATCTCTAGTGGCTATCGCATTTTGGCATTCCAACGTTCTTTGCTATATGGATCCTTAGCTCTCCGATGCAATTTAACAAAAGAAAACCACATACTTCCGGACTTGAAAACTTTTAGGCTTCAGCTTCGATCTGCATCGCATCCACTCTCTTTATTGCACTTCGCACTTCGGTGTTCCCATGTGTTTCTTGCTATGCATAGCTCTTCCAACCCCCGATGTGATTTCTCAAAGGGAAACCTTATACCTTCGGATTTGAAATCCTTTAGACTTTTTCTTTGAATTTACATCGCATTCAGTACTCTTATCGCATTTCGCATTTCGGTGATTCAACCGTGCTCTTATGATCTTCACCCCTCTAATCTTGCGATTTGCGATATACGGGCCAGGTCCATGTCGTCGTGCCATGTCACCTTGCCATGCCATCGCCACGTCACTGCCACGTCATCGCCACGTCACTGCCACATCATCGCCACGTCATCATATCGCACTTCATATTTTCTGTGACCACTGTGTTTGTGCGATTTTTCTCCTATCTCGATTGCGATATGTGATGGTAATATCGCATCGCAATATCGCAATATTGGCTATCACATATAATTTACCATACCATGCAAACTCATATCTTATGCGATATGCAATATGTGATCGCATCGCATCCCAAATTAAAACAATTACCTTGTGACTTGCGATCTTGATCTCCGCCGATGTGGTCATCACTGTTGATCTTCCCAGATCTATGGTCCTTGCTGCTGCTGGCACTTTCGATTGATTTCTACCCTACTTATCTTGCGATGAATCTTATCCATTCATTTCTTGCCTTTGCTGTTGCGATCTAATCGTGATCATCCGTTCACCTCACTTGCAATTCTTTTGCCTTAGTCTATTTTCCGTTTGTTTACGTTGTCGCCGCTCTGCAACATCGGTTCCTCCACGCTACTCATCTTGAGCTTGTTCTGTATTCTTCAACGCGATTCTCTCCTGAGCTTGTTCTTCTATTCGATATTCACTCCGACTTGGGATTCTTTCCCTTGCTGCATGCCTTAAACGTGTCGATCTCTCCTGAGCTTATTTTGTTTCCTTTGCTCCTTTTCTTCCTTAACTTCTTCTCTACTGCCTCTGCTTCTTTCTACTGCCTTTGGTGCCTTCTTAACTGCATTCGTTGCCTCTGCGATATTTTATGCCTGTCTACGTTAGCTGTTTCTCTACCTTTGTTGCTTCGCTATTACCTTTGTTGCCTGAGCTGCCTTTGCTCCTTGTCTGCCTTGCTTCTTAGCTGCATTCGCTTCTTTGCTGCCTCTGCTGATAGTCTAATGTTGCTCCTTGCCTTTCTGCTGCTCCTCTACCTATATTTTATGCTTTCTTACTACATTATTGTCTGATCTGATCCTTTGCCTTATGCTATTTCTTCTCTGCTCCTTTGTCTTAGTGATAGTTCAGGTGCTGATCCTTTGTGCTCCTTTGCCATCAAGGACAATATTTCGAACAGTCTCCCCCTTTGGCATTGATGGCAATACTCCAATACTTCCTTCAGGAATTCCTCCCCCTTCTCATTCTGAGAAGTCTCTTTTCTTCCTCTGCTTGCTTTTAAGAAGAGCCTTTCTTCTTCTTCTTTCTTTTCCTCCCCCTTTGACATCAATGGCAAAGGGTTGCACCTTTCCCAATGCACTTTCTGTATTTTCATTTCCTCTCTCTGAGTTGTGTTTAGGCCTTATTCTTCTGACTTTGAGCCATGCTACTCCAAACTAGTGTACAAGAGTTGTTGGGAGAACACTTTTGAGAATCATTGAACTTGTATGTATATACACAGTAAGTTGATATCACCCCAAAGCTCAGAATTCTTGCACTTGTATAAAGCTGAAAGTGATGATAAGGACACTTCATAGAACACATTGTACCAGACTTATATAATCAGAGATGCATCATTGGAATAATACTAAAGTACCGAGAATGGTCCATACGTTATATAAATTTTGCTCCAAATATACTTCAGTCCATATTATGATATTCATCTGAGACACATATTTATAGTACACATCTATTCAAATATGACAATGCCAATATATATTTTATAGCTGTGGTTCACCTTTACTTCCTGTTGGTGGTGATATGAGCTTGTCTGCTGACAGGGATATTACACTTAATAGCTGAAAGGTCCTTGTTACTGATGTGAACAATGAATCAAACCAGAGCTTACAACTTATTTTGAGATTAGACAATATCTTTCAATCTAAGAGACCAAACAACTTTACTGCTTGTACAATGTACTTTCAAAACAAACCCTTGAGGCTAGATACATTCAATGTATTGGTCAGTCTCACTTATCAACCATGCAATTTTATTTATGACATAAGGGGGTATGTATGTCAATGATCAATCTCTCTTTAATGGTGAATTACCAGCAAATCCTTTATGCTGAAGTATGCTTTTGATGAATCAATAACAGACTTTTGAGCTTCAACTGTAAGATTAACACAACTAGTCCTTCATACTTCCGATACTTTAACTTTTCTATCATGATGATCTTCAACAAAACATATTCAAGTTGTTTAATTGAAATATCAGCAAACTGACTTCACACAGTTTTATGAATGATCTTAAGAAAGAGGCCTTGAAGATATATCTGTACTGACTTGAGGAAGGCATGCAATTATATCTAAAAATAGATACCGCTTCAATGCTCAATATACTACTTCAAGTGTAAACAAGATAATGATCCTTTTGCCTTTTCATTGACCCTTTTATGCTTTAATAATGCATATAACGTTGGGTATACTACCTTGATGTACTTTTGCTATATTCCTTTGATCTTGAGGACCTATACCATACCGCAGCTCCACTAATAATACTTGGTATCCTGTTAATAGGCATGTTGCTTGTACCAAATACCAATTGATACTACTTTGATAAACCATGCAGAGATTTCACTTTAGCTCACACATGAACCCATAGTTAATACAACCTTCATAGTTTCTACTATTGAGATTTCTACTGTTTACACCAACAATCATCAATATACTGAATTTGATCTTGGTATCATTAACCATTTTTCTTATTCTTTCATTCTGTTCAAAGGAATGCCATTGCATGTTCCTTTCTAGGACTGTTCCAGAATCATTGCTACTTTATATTCAATTAAACTATTCTAACATAATGATCTTCGAGAAGACATCTTCAATTTATATACTAGGAATCTTCATGGGCAGATCACTCAGAGATTTATCACTCACTTAACTGCATTCCTCCAAGGGGACTTTTCATAGATGAATGATGTAATGATTTAATGATGATAGGCACTTCTCTTACTCATCCTTCTTAATGTGATTCATTGTTAATTCTAGCAGTATGATGCACAATGTGATCATCCTTTATGGGTCTTTCCAATTCCGTAGCTCGAAACATAATTTTTGTGATCTTAACCATTCATCACTTAATGTGCTGATGTCTTCTTAGCTTACATGTTCATGGCTGATGTTCCCTCTACCATCATGGCTGCTTGCTGCTTTCTCTTCTTCCATCAACCTGTTGGCTATTGTGTGCTTCAGGTATTATTCTTCCTCTATAGTTCTCTGTTAGAGAAATTGTCCTTTCCCTTCCTGATCTTATAGCTGTTCTCATTCCAAGGAGCTATTCTTAGACTACTTTCATGGGGACTATTTATGGACTGCACTCCCCCTGGGATGTTTCTTCTTAGAGCAGCTCCCCCTGAGACTGTGATGGATTCATTATGTTATTGAGTTAACAGGATCCCCCTTTCTATTTTCCTTCCAAACTTTATTAGGGTTCTTCATAATGTCTGCACTTATTTTTTATTCACAGTATTGTCAGATTGGATTGGATTCCATCATCAGTATAGAGTTATTTAATGTATATGATAGTTTACAGTCTTTTTCTTTGTGACCAAGCTTGAGGCATACATAACATCTTATTTTACCAAGGTACGTTTGAGCTGATGTATAATATTTTTTTCCCCTTTTTTAACACAATTTTCATTCAACAGATTTATGTCCAAATTCATTGCATGAAAAATAGTAGCCATGGAATTGATTAGTGTACCTGGTGAAAGTTTGTCCTCTCCATTTGTTTGCTTGAGATAGTCTTTTCATTTTCTGCATCCTTTGCTGGTTGGACTAGATTTTCTTTGTCTTACAATATGCTGCAGTATGTCCTAGTTTGTGACAGGCAAAACAAGTGACATTTCTCATAGGAGGAAAGAATATCCTTTGAGGTCTTCCGAACTTGTTCAATTGATATTCAGGAACATTTGAACTTTTTGCAACTGCTTTCTTCTTCCTCTCATTCTTTGTCTCTTGATGTTGCTTCTTGTTTCTGTTTGTTTCATCACACATAAAGTTCTTGCTCGCTTCTGCTTCCGTGGTTCCTTTTTGAGCTGCTTCATCATTCCTTTCAATTTCTTCCTTCTCCGAGGTCTCCATCGAGGCAATCTCATCTCCGAGCTGCTTACACCCCCTGCTCCTTTCTTCTATCAGTCTTCTAGCTGCAATAATCTCAAATTGCTGAGAGTTAATTTTTCCTTTTACAACTTTTACAAAAATGATATTCTTGTTATCTTCTACCTTGGACTTACTAGATTCTCCTTCATATCCTATCCCAGCCTTTATGAGAGGAGACCTTTGAGAATTTATAATATTTTCCAATTGTTCAGAGCTTGTCATTTGAGGAGTATTCATTAATAATTCTCTTTGGACTTTTTCTAAGTTATTTCTCAGGCACACTACTTCTTCTTCCAATTTCTCTTGCTTCTGAATTTTATCCTTTATTTTCTTTAGTAGAGTGTCTTCTACTTTCCTTACTTCTTCAAGTTGTTTCTTCAGGCCAACAATTTCTTTCTTATCTTCATATTCTTTCTCATCACATATTTGCACCAATTTCTTCAGGTCTTTGTTTTCATTCTTCAATCTTCCTATTTCAGTCTAGGCAATGTCAAGTTTGGTTTGTTATTTCACTATAATTTCTTCATGGAACTTAATTCCATTCACACTAGCAGGTACCTCATTTGATTGAACATTTTCCTTTTGACATGAATTTTTCTTCTTCTTGATCCTCTTCTCCTTCTTGACAATGCAGCCCCTAGTATCTACTTCATGCATGAAATGCAATCTATCCCAAATTTCTTTTGCAGAGGTTAGATCCATTATTAAATCAAGATCCTTATCATGAAGATTGTTATATATCACACATTTTGCCTTGGCATTCCACTGTTGTTATTGCAAAGAGGTAGAGTCTATGCAATAACCATCACATACAAGCTTCCATACCTTAGGTTCATAAGCCATTAAATCTATTTTAACCTTATCTCTCCATTCAGAAAAGTTTGTTGTATTTAGCATGGGTACATTTTGATAGTCCATGACTCAACCAGATCTCCTTCAAGATATAAGGCTTACACCAAAGGAACCTGCTTTGATACCAATTGTTGAACCCTAAGTTAAACTGAGAGGGGGGGTGAATCAGTTTAACACATTCATGGAATTTTAAAAATTTCCTTTAAACTTATTTACACCTTCATTTCATGATCAACTTATTACATAATGTAACATCAATATTAATATGTGAGCAGCAAGTATTAAGCAGATTAGATGCACCATATCAACACATAAACATCATGCACATAGAAAAAAGATATAAGTGGAAACCGATAAGGGAGAAAACAACATCTTATTATTGTTGTGATGCAAAGGCAAGCTCCAACTCCCTCTCACCACTGATTTTATGTAGGCTCCAACCTACAGGAGGCTACTACCTCAATTTTGCAAGCTACAACTTGCAAGAAAGCTCCAACTCCCATCTATTTTTTGCAGGCTACAACCTACAGGAGGCTCCTACCTCAGTTCTGCAAGCTACAACTTGCAAGGAAGCTCCAACTCCCATCTATTTTCTGCAGGCTACAACCTACAGGAGGCTCCTACCTCAGCCAACTATAACTGGACATCTATCAAGCTACAAATTGATATGGAAGCACCAAATTCCTCACACTACAATGAAAACACACGCCGATTTACCTGGATATCATCTCTCTTCTGTTCCTTCTTCACTGCTGTCCTCCAGCCTTCATATCTTCCTTATATCATCTTTGGATCTTCACATTTTCTCTATATGATCCTCCTTCTTCTTACACTCTCTAACCTCCTGCAGCTCTCTTACATTATTCTTCCTCTCTCATCCACTCTATAATTCTCTAACCTCATGATGTTCTGTCTTATAATCTTCTGCTCTCTTCCATTATGCATATTTCTAAAATCTTCAGCTCTCTTCAATTCTGCTGCATACACCCTCTCTCTCTCTCTCTATGTTTTTGTCCCCTTCTGCACATGAATATTACTTGTTTTATACAACTAACTTCATGGCTATTTGCATTCTATAGGGAATATGAAGTGAACAGGTACGACTCTTTTCCTTCCACCTTCTCATTTCCTCGCTCAGCACATTCAGGATGTTACAACAATATATACAATCATTATAGTATCAAATTGGAGTTTTGCTTTGCCTACGGAGACTTGCCTTTGCATCACATACAATAAAAATAATTAATTCATTTACATTAACAATTATAACAAATATATTTCACTCAACCCTTTCAGCCCTTGGTTTGCCATATATTTGTATTTTCTGTTACTGTTGCTATCTTTTTAGTTTCTGTTGTTATATTCTAGCTCTGTTGCATAACTACTATGTTTCTTCCATTACCTGTGTATTTTGTGTTGTGTTCACCCACACTTTTCTTGCATATCAACCTTTTATCAATCGAACGGTCATCGCACTTCGCCTTTTCTAACTTCCCAATCTGACAGAATTCACACACCAAGTTGCATGTTATTTAATTGTTCCCAACCTATGTGAAATAGGTGGTTTTATAATTCCACGCATCGCCCTCTTAACGCTATCGTGTTCATTTCACATTTTACCACTTATCCTTCAAAAGTGGTGCGACAAACACTTACCGGTTCTCTAATCCTGCATTCACTGTTCAACTTATTATTCTAGTTCCAAGTATCGTTTGACCATTGCTGATGATTTACATGCCTTGCACGTATCTCCAGCGACTATCGCATTTCGGCATTCCAAAGTTCTTTGCTATATGGATCCTTAGCTCTCCGATGCGATTTAACAAAAGAAAACCACATACTTCTGGACTTGAAAACTTTTAGGCTTCAACTTCGATCTGCATCGCGTCTGCTCTCTTTATCGCACTTCGCACTTTGGTGTTCCCATGTGTTTCTTGCTATGCATAGCTCTTCCAACCCCTGATGCGATTTCTCAAAGGGAAACCTTATACCTTCGGATTTGAAATCCTTTAGAATTTTTCTTTGAAGTTGCATCACATCCAGTACTCTTATTTCATTTCGCATTTTGGTGATTCAACCTTGCTCTTACAATCTTCACCCCTTCGATCTTGCGATTTGAAATATGTGGGCCAGGTCCACATCATCTCCATGTCGTCGTGCCACGTCACCTTGCCATGCCATCGCCACGTCATTTCCACGTCATCGACACGTCATCATATCGCACTTCGTATTTTTTGTGACCACTGTGTTTGTGCGATTTTTCTCTTGCCCCGATTGCGATATGTGATGGTAATATCACATCGCAATATCGGCTATCGCAATATCACAATATCAGATATCGCATATAATTTACCATACCGTGTGAACTCATATCTTATGTGATATGTGATATGCGATCGCATCGCATTGCAAATTAGAACAATTACCTTGTGACTTGCAATTTTAATCTCCATTGATGTGGTCATCACCGTTGATCTACCCAGATCTATGGTCCTTGCTGCTGCTGGCACTTCTGATTGATTTCTACCCTGCTTATCTTGCGATGAATCTTATCCATTCATTTCTTTCCTTTGTTCTTGCGATCTAATCGTGACTGTCTGTTCACCTCACTTGAAATTCTTCTGCCTTAGTCTATTTTCCGTTTGTTTACGCTGTAGCCGCTCTGCAACATCGGTTCCTCCACGCTACTCCTCTTGAGCTTGTTCTGTATTCTTCAACGTGATTCTCTCCCGAGCTTGTTCTTCTATTCGATATTCACTTCGACTTGGGATTCTTTCCCTTGCTGCATGCCTTAAACGTGTCGATCTCTCCTGAGCTTGTTTTGCTGCCTTTGCTCCTTTTCTTCCTTAACTGCTTCTCTGTTGCCTTTATTTCCTTTGGTGCCTTCTTAGCTGCATTCGCTACCTTTGCTATATTTGCTACCTCTCTACATTCGTTGTTTCTCTGCCTTTTTTTCTTCACTGTTACCTTTGCTGCCACAGCTGCCTTGCTTCTTAGCTGCATTCAATTATTTGCTGCCTCTGCTGATAGTCTAATGTTGCTCCTCTACCTCTATTTTATGCTTTCTTAGTGCATTATTGCCTGATCTGCTCCTTTCCCTTATTGCTGGTTCTTCTCTGCTCCTTTTTCTTAGTGATTGTTTAGGTGCTGCTCCTTTGTGCTCCTTTGCCATCAATGACAATATTTCCAACAAATCTACCCTGGAAACCTTCCTTACTAATCTTCCCGAGGAATAGAGACTCCCTCCTCTGAAATATGAGACAAGGAATGGTGTTGTGGAACCCCTCCACTGCAACACCCAACAACACTACGATATACTTCAGCAGAAATAACACAGTGACTGAATATGTGGCTTGGCCTTGAGCCAAGATGTGGAGAAAATGAAGTGCAATCCTTCAAGAGGCCTCTCATGAAGGAGAGGAAATTCTAAACAAGAATCCCTCGTGCTAAGTAGCACTGCAACTCAACTGAACAACCAGAGTATGAAAAATAGTCTTCACACTAAAATCATATGCTCAAAGATTTCTCACTATGGCTGCCTCTTCCTCCTTTTATGCAAGTGAATGCCTCTTTGCCTTGGATCCCACACATTAGGGTTTCATCCACAAGGAATCTTTCTCCCTCCAAAACTATGTTGTCTTCCCAAGCAAGCTACACCTCTTAGGCAGCGCTGTTGACTTGGTCAAACTTGACCTTGTCCTCATGCAATTGCCCCTTTTCACACTGGAAGGTGAAAAATTAAGCTGCTCCATTGATCCTTTTCACATTATGAAGGATCTTATTCCTAATCATGGGCCTTTTACCCATTTTATTCACCTCCTAGATGAAATAAGAAAAAATTAATGTTCCAATTATCTGCATGAAGATTTTGGAACATTACAGTCCTCCCCTCTCAAAGATTACTTGTCCTCAAAAAAGTGCAAGGATAGACTGAATTATTTTCTCCTCCTCTCCCTATAGCATCCATGTATGATGATCTCCTCTAAGTGAAGTGATGCTATCTCATCGATCAAGCCTCCACATTGCTCCTCCTCAACATGCAAGTTAGTTATCAAGCTAGCATCGTGTGAAAGTGAAATACTCAAGAGGATGACAAGGTGATGTCTAGAGGTCCCTTTGAAAAATGGGATCTGAAATGAAATGGAAACTATCTTTCCCATATGGATCCTCCATACCCAAGCTATGAGCCATGAAAAATGAGCCACCTTCCAACTAGGCAACTCCTGAAAGCTGTCATCCACCTTTGGCTCTGGCAAAGTAGGTGGGATGAAAATCTGCACATGGTAGACTATGTAGCCTACCCCATGTTGTCCATCTCTCCACTTATGATAAGTGTAGAGTGTTGGCTATTCATGGGCTGCGATAAGTTTTCCCTCCAGTGGAAAAATGAGGATTATACCTCCAAAGATCTCTCCCTCAATGCTGCAAATCAAGCTGGCCCAAGTTTCTCCATATATGATGAGTTGGAAGTCATCATCATATGGAATCTCCTCCATCATATGGCTCACCTCATAAAGAGACATATGTGCTATCAAGGTGACCATATCATCTCCCATGTTCCCCTTAGAACATGTAGTGCAAAGAGTGTGAGGAATTTCTCCCTCAAAGGACACATTCACCCAATGTGTCTCTCTCCCAAGCATGCCCCTCATAAAGACAGAAACAGTAGAGCCATAGGGAGAAAAAATGAGAATCATACTTGCTTCCATATGCAACAAATGAGAAGGACAATGGTCCCTCAAATGTAACCAGCGCAACTTGACCCTCAACTGCAATAGAGAGTGATAAGAAGTGTGGCTTCTCAACCACTTGCTTGCTGCTCCAATCTCCCCATAAGTATGGAGGAAGTGAATGATGTAAGGTGTACAATGAGCATGTCCTCCATAATATCTATCTTCCCCCAGTCCTCCTAGGGAATGCCCATCAATCATGCTTATGGCCTCAACTAGACCATGAAGCTCTAAAGAAAGAATTCTCCTCCTTGGAGCAACATCTTTCACATGTATGGTTAATGGACATACATCATATAAATAATCATGAAAATAATCATCACCCTTACCACACTCTCTACTCATACAAATGGAGTGGCTCATAAATTAGTCTCCTCTCATCCTCCAAGAGAATAGAGGTGGTGGTGCTAACTCTCTCAAAGATTCATGTATCTCCTCCATCTCCATCTGATCCATGCATCTGCTCATATGTTGATATATATCCTCCTCAAAGCCCATCCAAAAATACCCCCCCATGATGGTGTGGTATGCTCTCATAGAATAAGTGGGACTGAAAAGGAAAATCCTCCTGAGCTACTTGTAGCAACTTCTCCTTGAGATTGGAAACTATAGGAAAGAAGATCCTACCATGATAGTAGATGACCTCATCTTTGATTGAGTATCCCTCATGCAACTGGCCATCCAAGATCATGCAAGTAAAAAGATCCTTGGAATACTCCACCAACAACTGGGAGCTCCAATATGGATCTAACCTCCATAGTGGACAACGCTGATGATCTCTCATGAAGAACATCTGTCATATGGCTGCCCTCTCCTTTGACATCTCCCATTTCAAAGATGCAAGTTGGAAGGTTGCTATCCTTCCTCTGCTGCTTTTGCCACAGTTTAGAATTTGAAATGGAAGTGGGTAAAAATGATGTTGAGGGAAAGCTCTCTCTCTCCTTGAGTCTACCCCAGACTCCCAGTGATGTATCAAGCTCTACCAAGGTCTCCACCTTCCTGAAATCCATGAGTGGTGCCCCAACATGTGAAGCCTCCATCCTCCTCTACTAATCCAGTGGTCTCCTTGGAAAAATGTCTCCATGCAGTGAGACATCATCATCAAGAGATGACTGAATATATGAATGAACAACTTTGTTCATGCTTCCACTGCGCAATCCAATCACCCTCTTAGGTGCATAAACCTCCATAGATGAATAGGGATGTGTAATCCTCATCTCATGATGCTGGGTCTTCTCCCTACCTCCTCCTTGTGTCTCCATGGTTCCACACCTCCTCAACAATGGCACATGTAAAACATGAATTGTGCCTTGATCTCCACACATGAAATCCTGGGGACTTCCTTGCAAAGATGCAAGCATCCCTCTATTTGGAGCAAGGGCTCCTCCTTCCTCTGCATGAGGTGATAGATCAACTCCAGATATAATAGCGTTGTTGCCCTCAATCTCTGCAACATGAATGGGTGACCTTCTAATGATTGGATCCCTTTTTGAAAAAGAGACCTCCATGCTCTCTTGCTCAAAAGTGTGAGAAGAAGGTTTCTCCTCCAGCAAAGTATGGTGCAAGTTTTCATGCAAGGGTTTTGCTTGAGTTTCCTTGTTTATTCCCACCATGTGTGTCGCATGAATCTTTTTATCAAATATTTTCACTAATGCCTTAGTGAAATTTTCATAAGATGAAATGTTTACATTTCTCAAAGAAAAAGATTCAAAGATCCACCAGGAAAAAGCCTTACCTCTCAAATGCAGCGCTGCAACTTTGATGGCTTCATCTTCAAGAATGTGATGCTGCTGCAAGAAGGTCCCTAACTCTTCCACCCAAGCTTTGGCTGAACATACAGGTGACCCTTCAAAGGTAGATAGATAAAATCTATCCTGCTGCTCTCTTCCTTTCACCTTCATCTTGCAAAACTCTGAAAAACTGAGATGATCTCAGAATTTCTGAGTTTGAAACTCATACTCTTTCAAGAAATCACTAAGGGTTTCCCTCCTAGCAACCTATTCTTCTCTTTCCATCTCTCTTCTGCCAATCCTGGGCATGTGACTGCGCTGAGTATTAGGATGTGTATCTACATGCTCACACTCCTCAAATATAGAGTTTTCTTTAGAATCAAACCCTCCAGGAGATTCTCCATGCATCTTCCTCCTGATCTCCTTGAAATATTCATGAATCATATGTACAGATTTAGGAAGAAAATTTGTAATCTTATCCCCTTTCTCTTTTTATTTTTCTTCTCAAAAATATGGATTCTTTCTCCTGCTTATTTCTTTGTCTCCTTCTTGATGAGAATAGAAAGTGTAGGGCTCTTCCTCTTCTTTCTGCTTATCCTCCTTGAGGAGTTTCTTCATGGATCTGAAATATGATGAGATAAATCCCATCCTTTTCAATATTCTGATCTTCTTGGTCTTAGACTCACAGGCTGAGCTAAGAAAGCAGCTCTGATACCACTGTAATATTCCAAATCTGAACTGCTCAGCAAGACAGGCTTGAAAAATGCATTTTTCAGGGACGTGTGCTTGACTAGCCAAGACCAGCCCTTGGATCCCTTATATTAGAGTATCTAAGACCTAAATCCAAGTCAAGGCTCAAAATAAATCCTTCTAGAGTGGTTAAACAGATCTCCCACTACTAGATGTCCTCAGAAAGTGCCCGATGAGGGACTGCAACAAATGTAAGCTCATGTAATGGAATGACAACGTTATTCTATAGCTATAAACACATGAAGATATGTATAGCCAAAAAATATATAATATAGCAGAAAATTTATACAATGTGTGGAGGAATCAATCACTCCATCTAGGCAATGGAAGCCTCAATAGAGCATATACAAGAAAATGCAAGAGCACTGCTATATATGAAAAGCCCTGGCTAAAATAACGCAGTTTATAAAAGACACTGCAAAAAAATACATGATAATAGAATGATATATCAATATAAGCTCAAATAAATGAGGGGGAGCAAGCTATCAACCCCTAAAAACACTAATACAACAATCCCCGGGAGGATTGGCTAGAATACATGTACAAATGGAAATTCTGCAAAAATGCCGGAGTTGCTGGGCAACAAATGCAACTCAAAACTGTAATAACATGGAGATGGTTGAATAAGATGTACAATCTGAAAGAAACATTCTCCAATGGATCTCTCAATGCAAGGTTGATCTCGACACTGAAGATCTTACCCTCCAAGGAGCTGGTGCAACCCCTCACTACAAGTGTGCACTGAAATAACGCATTATGGAGGCTGGACTGCGCTGTCTATGATGGGAGATGTTGGCCTTGGTGCCAAAATATGAAAATATGCCATGGAAACCTTCTTTACTAATCTTCCCAATGAATAGAGACTCCCTCCTTTGAAAGCTGAGACAAGGAATGGTGTTGTGGAACCCCTCCACTGCAACGCCCATCAACACTATGTTATACTTCAGCAGAAATAACACAGTGAATGAATATGTGGCTTTGGCCTTGAGCCAAGATGTGGTGAAAATGAAGTGAAATCCTTCAATAGACCTCTCAAGAAGGAGAGGAAATCCTAAACGGGAATCCCTCGTGCTAAGCAGCATAGCAACTCAATTGAACAGTCGGAGTATGCAAAATAGTCTTCAGACTAAAATCATATGCCTAAAGATGTCTCACTATGGATGCCTCTTCCTCCTTTTATGAAAGTGAATGCCTCTTTGCCCTGGACCCCACACATTAGGGTTTCATCCACAAGGAATCTTTCACCCTCCAAAACTGCGATGTCTTCCCAAGCAAGCTACACCTCTTAGGCAACACTGTTGACTTGGTCAAACTTGACCTTGTCCTCATGCAATTGCCCCTTTTCACACTGGAAGGTGCAAAATTAAGCTGCTCCATTGATACTTTTCACATTATGAAGGATATTATTCCTACTCATGGGCCTTTTACCCATTTTATTCACCTCTTAGATGAAATAAGAAAAAATTAATGTTCCAATTATCTGCATGAAAATTTTGGAACATTACAATGTGTCGACTTTTGATGAATAATGAATTTAAAACAATCACAATAATTGGACTGTCACATGTTGATGTTTCTAAAAAATACAAAATGAAAACCAGTGCATGTCAGTAACTGTACACCGGTGCGTTTATGTGTCTATACGCACCGGTGTCGTTGTACGATCTATGGGCAGCACACAAATATCGATACCAATTATAAATATCAGTGCATTTGTGTGATACTGCGCACCAAGGCGTTTATGTATCTATAAGTACCAATGCATTTTTACGATCTATGGGCACTGCACGAATACCGATACCAATTATAAATCTCGGTACCTTTCTATGATACGGCGCATCGGTGCGTTTATATAAGTATATACACCGGTGTGTTGATACGACCTATGGGCACCATACAAATCCAAAGACTAACCAGAACGGCCCTGTGCATTGTATGACCAACACTGCGCCCGGTGCAGTTTTACACCTAAACATCCTGGTGCGTTCGACTGAGACCACCCTGGGGCGTTGTCTACATGTACGCATCGGTGCGTTAAAGCCAGAGTAGTGCATCGATGAAAAAAACATCCGTAATAACCTTCGGCCGCCCATTTTTTTTTAGTTGTGTTGAATTTCTGTTAAAAGCTCCGCTAAAACCTCCGTAACCCTAAATAGATGTTGCAGAAAATGTTTTTTGACAATTTTGGCCAATTTTATAACACTAAAAACCTCCTTTATAACCTTTGCTAGAGGGTCTTTTCCTTGTAGTGATATCACTCACAATTTGTTTGTTGATGGCATCCTGATTTTCGAGTTGCTGATGCGCAGTTGATGGATTACTCTACATGATATTTTCAATAGGTTTTTCTCTGCTTCCGGTATGATGCCAAACTTGGATAAGTCTTGCATATATTATGCTGAGGGTGATCGGTAACCATATGAAGAAATTGAAATGTTGTTTGATTTCAACATGGCGCCACTCTATGATGGTTTCACTTACCTTGGCTTTTGCATGAAACCCAATAGATATCTTGTGAAGGACTAGAAGTGGCTGATAGATAAATATCATAAAAGAATCAAGGGTTGGTCATTGAAATGGCTCTCAAAGGGGGGGAATATTGGTCCTTGTCCATGCAGTTCTTCAACAATACACTATGTACTGGGCTCATCTCTATGTTATTCCACAAAAAATTCTTGCTGGAATTAGGTGGATTATGTAAATTTTTATTTGGGGGAGAGGCAGAGAAGATGGAAAATTTCATTTGGCCAGATGGGATCTGATCGCAATGCCGAAGGAAAACGATGGATGGGGAATTATGTATTTGGAAACCTTTGGTAAGGCGCTACTTATAAAATATATATGGAGAGGATTACAAATCCAGGGTATCTGGCATGACATTATTAAACATAAATACCTTAACCAGAGGGGCATGGAGGAGCTCTACATTTAGGGATGGGATAAAAAACCTGAGGGGTAAACTATATGGAGGGGTTTCCCAAATATTTGCTCCACTTTCTCAGAAAATTTAAAATGGACTTTTGGAGATGGGAACAAAAGTATTATTGGCCAACCAAACATCTGTGGACTAGTACCCTCATTCTCTATTGTTGGGGAGCTGACGAATTACTTCAACCAGAAATGCATATTCTACATGGGGCATATTGTAAAAGTTTGGAAGGATGGTGACCCATGATGGATGCTGATAGAAGAATTGGAGTTGCACGGAAATTTGGGAGTAGAGTGGACAAAATTCACTAATGCCTTGAGGGGGAAAATTTGGGTGACCAGATCACTTGGGGGGGGGGGGGGGACATTAAAAAAATGGACAGATCATCATAAGGGAAACTTATAATGCCCTCATGTAAAAAAGGGCTAGAATCGAACAAAACTGCTGATTCAAGGATATGTGGAAATTAAATGTTCAAGTTAAGATGATTATTTTCCTTTGGCTTGTTTGGCGGGACATAAATCTCACTTGGGTGAAACTTAATAAAAGAGGAATTTTTGGTCCCTAGATTTTTATTCTTTGCTCAATGGACAGTGAAGATAACTCTCACCTTTTTTACTGTTGTTCCTTTACTCATGAAATTTTGTTTTTGTTGTGTTTTCATTTTAGGTTTATGGTGCCATACTACGAAAATACAGAGGACTGCATAAGATGGGGGTATAGAAAGGGTAAATCATTCAGAAGCATCCCTATCCTTTTTCACTAGTACACTTGGTGTGGTAGGAACATATGGTTTTTTTAGGGACGGAATAGCACACCAGAAAGAATAGGCCTACAGATTATCAAAAACTGGGAAAAACTCAGAATTCATCAAAAAACCCCAACTGATTTATCTAAATGAATGCGCCCTTTTGAAATTCACTACCCGACAAGCTTCTTTGATGGGGAATCTCAGAATTCCATATGCGGTTGTGTGGCATGGTTAATGATCTCCCCTATCTGTCATTATAAAATCTACTGGCATGGAGGTGTGAAGAATAATATGAAGGAAGATATATTGGCGCTTTGGGGATTGCTTTGGTTTTCTAGGCACCTATATTTGGACAAGTTATGGGTATTCGGGGACTCCCAAGTCCTTTTGGATCACATGAATAGAGGCACAACGTTGAATGCGGGCCACCTCTCCGACTTGCTAGATAGAATAAAAGAACTTAGAAAAATTTTCTCGGCCATCACCTTTAGTCATATATACTGGGAGAAGAATGCTAAAGTGGATAGATTATCAAAAAAAGGCTTGATGGGGAATCTGGGGGAGATGCATTATGAGCTTTATGATACAACTGGTATAGGTGTGAGTGGAGTAGTAAATTTTTTTTAACCAGCATGAAAAAATTGTGGCAAGAACAATATTCAGAAACTTGCTGACACAATGCCTCCGGACAACTTCTATGAACGAAACAAAAAATTTTTCGGTGATTTTCAGACCCCGAGGGGGATCAGCTATTGTGTATTCTTATGGATTTTTTTTTTTTTTTTTAATGAAAATGGCATTGATCATATGTATTTTTGTTTGATCTTTTATGTTTTTGTATGATTATGGTATTTCACAGAATTAACGAAGTTTCAGTGTTTATTGATGAAATTATCTATGATCACCAAAAATTTTCTGGATGTAAAAGGACTTATAAAAGTTTAAATTGGAGTGGTACATTAATATAAAATATGAGTATTTTTCTACTGAAAAAAATATGTTAAATTCGTCCAAATTCAAGGTTTTGGGTGCCCTGAGGTTTTTAATGGTGCTGAATCCATTTCTGCCATAAAATACATGATTCAAGTACTAAATTTTTTGAAATTTTTTTGCCCAAATTCCAGTCACTTTTGACCATCCTAGCAATTCCCCAACCTCCATAGAGTTATCCCATCTAAAATAATGACTACCTCGAATGTCAAATTGACCCAACCCATTGAAATTCAATAAAATTATGGGAATCCTTTGTAAATGTATGGCATTTCAAACTTTAGGAATGAAATCTAGCTAACGTGTAAATCTAGTGTACATGAATCAAAATGAACTTAAATGAATTTGAACAATTTTTTTTAAAGGTGGGCAACATTTCAAACTTCAAAATCCAAATTTGGTGAAATAAGTGAGAGGATAAGAGATTAGATTTTCATAAAGTGAAGTTATTCTTTATTTACTTTTTTCTAGAATAAAATCCTTTTATATGTGTCTTAAACTTCATTTTACAAGAAAGGATTAAATTCCTAATTAATAACTTGATGGTGTTGATTTATCTCATTTCAATCATCTTCATTATCTTAGTAGAATCATTTTCATTATCTCGCATCCATGATTAGTTATTTATCTTATTCTAGATATTAATTTTCTTTTATGTCTTGAGAAATCAATAAATGGTGGGTTTAGTACTTGATTCTAACACGAGGTTGATTCCGACCACTACCATTATGACCTCTAGGTGAATTGCATAACTCCAAGCAAGTAGCCACATGCAAGCAACCAAGAATTTGAACACAAGACTTTGTAGTCACATTCACTTTATATTTTTATAGGCTTTCCAAGTGAGCGAGGTAGATTCCAACAACTACCACTATGACCTCTAGGTGAATTTCATAGCTTCGAGCAAGTAGCCACAAGAAAGCAGCAAGAATTTGAACACTTGACTTGTAGTAACATTCACTTTATATTTTTATAATCTTTCCAAGTGAGCACCCCACGGTTCTCATTCTAGTCATTATCATTATCTAGAAAAATTCTAACATTTTTTTATTTGATTTGGTTCTTTCTTTCTTAAGAAAAAAACTTAACCATGAGAACATGTAGCTTGTGATTGTATTTTTTGGGTATGTGTTATATTCTTTGCAAAACTAGTGTTAACATATCATTATCTAGAAAATTCAAAAAAAAAAATATTTGATTTGGTTCTTTCTTTCTTATGAAAATAAACTTAACCATGAGAACATGTAGCTTGTGATTGTATTTGTTGGGTATGCATTATATTCTTCGCAAAACTAGTGTTAACATCTCATTATCTATAAAATTCTAACATTTTGTATTTTGATTTGGTTCTTTCTTTCTTATGAAAATAAACTTAACCATGAGAACAGGTAGCTTGTGATTGTATTTGTTGGGTATGTGTTATATTCTTCGCAAAACTAGTGTTAGGTGACATTAGGTTGCATTGGCCACAATGAGAGGCTTGCAAAGGGGTTGTGCTAAAGGTTTCGGGTAGCTCCTAAAAAAATCACGTGGACCCAAGGATGGTTTGGTGAACCCAACGATGGTGGGAAGACACACCCATGGTTTTGCACATGATTTTGGGCATTATGGTTTTTCCATGGTATTTTGTAAATCCAGTTAAGGGAACTACTATTATGTTTTAATATAGGGTTAATGGATTATGGGTTTATGAATGTATCAACATGTATATAATGTATTGTAATATTGAAAAGAACTTAATGAAAAATCAATATGGTTTTCCAGTTTTGGGTTCCAAAGAAATCTATGTACACTTTATGTTCTTGCCAAATTACATATTTTCTATTTTCTAATAATTTGTTTGCAGTAAAGGTAATTTATGTACAAGATTAAAACCTTAAGAATATTGAAAATATTTCTATTATGTCATTTTTTCTGAAATTTTCTCACTAAAATTTATCTCAATAGAAATACAAGCATATGTACATTATCGTATTATAATTATTTGAAAAACATGAAAAACTGAAAAACTATTTTATATAAATGCAGTCACATTGCATAGTTTGAACTATTTCAAAATTTACTCAAGTTAACATTTTAAATGAAATAGAATTAAGATCGAAATGTAACAACCAAATAGGTTATAAAAAAATGTTTCTCTCACTTGTGCAAAGCCATAGACCTCTTTCCTCTTCTAACACTTTCTCATAATTACTAAGATGGAAAATATAAACATCAATACCAATGCTAGGATCACAAAGAGAGGTCGCACTTCCTTGTCCAAATCCATTAGATTGAGAAGAAACGCTAAATTGATGTACAATACCATACCTATTAAATCTACAAATACATATTTTTTATGTAGTGAACATCTATAAGTTTACACTAGTGCTATGACCTCCAACATTCGCAGTCTCATCAAGGTTCTCTACTCCAGGGGAGTTAGGAAGAGTGCTATGACCTGCAGCATTAGCAATCTCATCAACTTTCTCTACTCTAGAGAAATTAGGAAGATTATAAGGATTTCAAACATTTAGAATGGTAAAATTGGTTTTTACTACATCTCTAATATTACAATACTCATCACTGATCTATTTAGCCACCATTTTTCTATTCAATAGTAACACTAAAACAATGATTGAATATTTAACAATGTTATATTCCAATAAAGAAAATCAATATTCAATTGGTTTACATCTCAAAATTAAATGTTGTAAATCAACATAAATATTTTGGGATAGCTCTAATTTGTGCTTAATATCTGCAATTATTAAAATTCACCCCAAAAAAATGACTTTCTAGAAAGATTGTTTGTCATTATCTAAAATTTTCCATGCCATGAGGGGCTTACAAAACGACCTATGAGTCTCACTCTAAATTCTCTACTATCTCTACTAAAATTTGATCCAATTCCAAAGAGTGTTTCTGCATATAGTTGAAAAACAATCCCTTCATCAAACCCTGGACATGAAATATTTGTTGCCATGGGGTTTGTAAGGAAAAGACGAGCAAGCATTTTGTCAATGGGGTTTGTAGAAAAAAGGTGAGCAAGCATTTTGTCAAATATTTGGCAAAAGGTCTTCAGAACTTTAGCTTGAACAATTGCTAACATGTTCCGGTGCTTCCTCTTCTCCAACAACTATCAATGTGCCTCTATGGCATTATCGAAGACCAAAAGCCATTCAATAATCTTCAAATATGTCTTAAAGCACGCCTTTTCAAAATATTTGCTGGTATTAAATTTTTATATTTTCATTTTATTATTTATTTGACTTTATATTGATTATAATTTAATTAGACAAACTATTTTTATATTCAATATTAAAATTAATACTAATTTAAATAAATTTTACATAAAATTCTTAACCTAGATCTGAGGAAAAAGAGAAAGATGATTAGTTGATCATTCCTTAGTTGCAAGAATATTATTGCTTCAATTTTGCTTTTGGTGTGTCTCGAACAACTCACCAAGAAATTTCCACGTATTTAGTAAGCATATGCTTCTCCATTAACATTTGTTTGTATAATTAGATACTTGGTCATAAATAGAGCTGACCGTCGGAGTCGGCCTCCTTGGGTGGTTAATTTTTGGAGCTTTTTTAAATGTGGAATTCTCATATGTCAAATTATTGCATGTAATGTTAGATTGTTTTTTAAATTAATTGATGATTAGTAGTAAAGTAATTGTTTCTTCACCTTAGGTTAGAGGTGGAATGATGGATGACAGTAGGTTCGAAATTCAATTTACTTATATGGTAAGGCATGTGGGTGGTTGCGCTAGGTTCAGTGGCATGTAATGTAGATTTTTTTTTAATTAATTATTGGTTAGTAGTAGAGTAATTGTTTTTTCATTTTAGGTTAGAGGTAGAATGGTAGATGAGAATAGGTTCGAAATTCGATTTACTTATAGAGAAAGGGGGTGTGGGTGATTCCTCTAGGTTTAGGAGTATAATTTCTTCTTTAAAAAAAAAGATTATTTATAATATAAATATCAATTATTTTATTTGGTTAGTTTTTTTATTAAATAATTTTTTAAAATTTTATTGAGGTTTTTGGATTATAAGATTTATGTTAATCTTAAATTTATCAAAGATGAAGAGAAATCAAATATATTAAGGTGATAATTTTTTTTATAGTGCAAAAAATGAAAAAAGGTTTGTATTTCAAGGTTTTGGCACTTATAGATTATGTCTTGACATGCATCTATATATATATATGCAAAGAAGAAATTGACCATTTCCTTTATTGTGAGGAATGCACACTGGAGTTTCACTCAATCAACCTCTAATATATCACGTGCCTTCATGGCATACTAAACAATACCCCTAAATTGACTACATATTGGAAAATAACTAAAAAAATCACATTATTTAACCACTTACCAATACGAACCCAATATACCTTCCCAATTAAAAAACCCATACTTTCACTAGATATTATAGGTATCAATTTTTTCATAAACATTTTTTATATATCTTTATATTTTTTCATTAACTTTGAGCTTCATTTTTTATACATTCTCATATAAAAACCCTTTAGCCCTAATATATCCCCCAATATATTATGTCATTTTTTACTCAATATGTATCCCCCGATATAAACGCACGTGGTATGTTATTTCTCCCCCAGTGAAGCCCTGTGGGAATGCATTAATAAAACATTTTAATTATAAAAAAGGTTTAATTTTCATTTACATAATTGACATTGATTTTTTTTGCTCAACATAACCATTGAAATATATAATTTTAAATACACACCCCCCATCCACATTCTCCCTTGTTGGAAACAATGTTAATACTGAGAAGGGGGGTGAATCAATATTACAGCTGATTTTAACTTTTTATGCCAATTATCTTTACTCATTCAAAATTGGCATCCACTACATGAGAGAAACCATTAAAAAACCATAACAACAACCATATGAATCAACGCAAGCACACACATCATGATCAACACACATATGATAGAGAGATTTAACATGGAAACCCTTCCAGGAGTAAAACCACCAAAGCTTGTTTTGTTGTTGACGTAAATATAAGAGAACCTAATCTATTACATCAATTTGTTTGCGAGCTACCACTCACAGGAAGCACCAACTCCCCTTGATTGTTTGCAAGCACCCACTAGCAAGAAGAACAACCTCCCTCCTTTTGTATACACCTGATCCACTTACAGAAGCACCATGTGAAGCACCAAATTCACGGATTTATTGCAAGCACCAACTTGTAGCTCCTTTGATTTATGCAAGCACCAACTTGCAGGAGATGCCAACCTCCAAGATTTCTTCAGACCACCACTAGATATGGAAGCACCAACTTCCTGTATGTAGGCCCAAATTCATACTTAATAAGGAACTAATACTCACTATATTTGGCATACACTTTTCCTATTTTCAGCTATGGTCTCCTCAATAGCCTTTTGGCCCACACAACATTTTGTCCTCTTCTTGCAGCATCCCACTGTTATGCTCAAAAACATACAATCAACACTTGGCCCGTTCAATTCCATAGGCTCTCTCGTCTCTCACAACATCCCTGACACACTCTAAGCCTCTTTCCTCTGCATAGGCATGCTCGACCTCTTCTCTACAACCTAGGCTCACTCAGCATTTACTCGGTAATGCACACACACACAAAACTCTTCACTTAGCTCACTCAATAATGTTGCATCCCCCCTGTTTTTAAATTGCAATCTTGAGTTTTTTTCCTCTGCCATCAAACACTTATCCTGTAGCTCATTTTTTTCTCTCACCACAACATTTAATATTGTTGTGTATTATCCCTACAAATATGTTTAACTACTCTCTCATTTATCTTTCTATGTTGATACACTTGGAATAAACAAATTTAATATTGTAATCAACATGAAGCTCAGTCATAACTCTAATCATTCATATGCACTTATGTTTATTCTTCTTTTGTCTCCAGCATCCGAATTATTTGACCTCCCTTGATACCATTCTATTCCTTTAATGAAGAGAAATAGAGGATCTACTCCCCTTGAGCATATCATCCTGCTTCTTCTTCCAAACCTTCAATAATTGAGTTCTGATAGGAGCATTTCTTTCCAGCTTCTTTGTCGCCCTTGTTTGGGTTTTCTCTTAGTTGTGCAAAAATAGAGGAAAATTATCTTTCAACTTCTCTTTCTTCACTCATATCTTATTGCTTCCTTTTTTCCTTATAGAGGGGTTTGTTACAAGAGTAAGAGGATCGTCATTTTTATATTTCTCTTGATTTATTCTACCTCTTTCGAGCTTGTTCTTTTGACACAGAGCACTAAAGAAAAACTTGTATCCCTCTCGTCCATTATTTATTCTCATCCTCATTAGCTAAGTTTCTCTATTTTTTTGCATATTCTAAGAAGTGAGCTTTGCTCTGTTGTATATGTAGTGTGATTCCTCATGCCTAAAGTTTCCACAAATGTAGCATTTGATATGGCTTAAGAATGGAGAAGAGGAGTTAATATTCTTGAAATCACCATTTTCAAGCCTTCTATCACTACCAACATTACTTATCGTTTTCTTGCATGGCATCTATAGTCTATGGATTTATGCCCAAAATTGTTGTAAGAAAAATAATAACCATGAAAATGCTTTTTGATAATGGAAGATACCTTTTCTTTGAAGGATTTTTCCTTCAGAGGGAAAGGACTTTTACAAGTTATTCATGTGCCCTCCATGGTTGTTTGAAATGTTCCCTTGTGTTCTTCCTTGAAATTGCTTAGTTCTCTTATGGTTGCTTCCTTTCCTTCTCTTGTTGTTGATTCTTTCTTCATTGTTCTTGTTTTCCAAAAATTCCTTTTCCCTTGTTATTGTTGGAACCTACAATTTCCCTTACATGGGTGTTTGAACCTTCAACCTTTGCATTCTTGGAGCTTCGCTTTTCTTTGAAACCAAAACTAGCCTTGATGAGAGGGAACATTTTGTTAACATGCATCTCATTCAAGGCTTTCCTTATCTCCCCAAGCTTCTAATGTTGAGACATTTATTTATTTTTATTTTCTAGATCATGTCTCAATTACACTACTTCAACTTGTAGTCTCTCACAATGATATTCTCTTTCACCTAGCTAAATTCTTAGCCTTCCATTCAATCTGTTAGCCTCTTCTTGTTGAGCATTTATATCAACTATTTTTTTTCTTGACACTTCATTTCCAAGCTCAAATTTTTTCAATTACTCTTTTCTCTTGAGATTTTCCTTTGATAGGTCCTTCATCTCCTTTAGAGAAGAGATAAACCTATTTCTAAAGTAGATCCTTTCATTCAGATCCTTATCTTCACTATAAGATGTGTTAGCTAAACTACCAAAAAGATATAAATTCCTCTTTGTCTCCATGGATTCTTTCATAGGTTTGATGAGTTTTTATGCAACTAGCTCACAATACAATAGAAATAATAGATCAATGACCTAAAAAATACCCTCTTAGAGGGGGAAACCTCTTTACATTACAAAAATGAACAATTATTGGATGATACAAATGAAAATACATCCTTTCTATATATAGGAGTCTAAGGGCTCACAATATAATCAGAGCCTACATAACAATAATAATGTAAGGGCACAAAAATAACAATAATGGGCTTCTATGGGGCACAATAATAACAATATGAGGACTACATGGACACAACAATAAAAATAAGAGGGCTACAGTAAGAATAACAATAAGGGGCTACACTAGTATTATAGGGACCTAACATGCCCATCTCCTTCAAAAAAGTGTTGTACTCAACTCTTGAGTAGTTATGGATGCTTCTATATAAAAGCATCATCCTCCCATGTGGAATTTTCAACTGGTAAGTTCTTCCATTTGATGGGATACTATGAAATTGATCGATTTCATAGCTATCATTTCTTGTTTTCATGACTTCTTCCATTTCCAATATGATTTTTCCTTCCTAGTCAAGTTATGGAAATATTGTTTGAACTAGGAGCGTGTCCCCTATAACCTTTTTTATGCATGAAACATGGAAAAATGGGTGTACTCCAGACTATGAAGGAAGCTCCAATTCGTATGCCATAGTACCAATAATTTGCAATACCTTGTAAGGAACATAGTACTCTGTTGGTAATTTAATATCCTTCTTAGCTTGCTTGAGGGACATTTGTTTATATGGTTGTAGTCATAAAAATACCAAGTCGCCTACATCAAAAATTATTTTGTTGTGATACTGATATGATTGTTGTTTCATTCGATTCTACACCAAAATGAGAACCTTTTGTTGATGCTCAATGTGGTATTCCACTACTTGAACCTTAGAAATTTCTCTTAAAGTTGATGTGATGGACGATGGATGATATCTATAAAGTTCCATAAATGGTGTCATTTTTGTTGCAGTATGGAAATAAGTGTTATACCACCATTCAACCAGAGATAACCACTTGGCCCATTGTGATACAAAGCAACAAATATATTCTTCCTAACATTTGTTAACTATCTTAGTTTTCCCATCAGATTGAGGATGATAAGATGAGCTATGAGCTAATTGAGTACACAAACAAGAAAATAATTATGTCCAAAAATTTCCATTGAAAATGGGATTTTTGTTGCTTACAATAATATTTGCGTTTCCATATAGCTTTTGAATTGTTTCCATAAATTCATTAGAAATTGTACTGGATTTAAATGGATGAGATAATGCACAAAAGGTATGCGTAATTGGTAAGTCTATCAACTACCAACATGATCATGACGCTCTTTCCTTCGAACTAGGGAACACTACAAGGAAAAGACCCTCTAGTGGAGGTTATAACTGAGGTTTTTAGTGTTATAAAATTGGCCAAAATTGTCAAAAAAACATTTGCTACAACATCCGTTTCTATAGATTTCCAGCCATCATCCTAGAGAACCAAGGCGGATTTGTTCAGGGGAGACAACTTGTTGACAACTTCATCCTTGTGCAAGAGGTGATTCACTCGAGCCAGCTTCGCAAAGATAAAGGTATGGTAATTAAATTAGATTTGGCTAATGCTTTTGATCGGGTCAGACTTAGCTTTCTTTGGGAAGTCTTGAAAAAATTTGGCTTTGGAATGGGCTTTTTAAAATGGATCCGTGCTTGTATTGCTGACCCTTGGATCGCCCCCCTGGTGAATGGGAGAGCAGCTGGTTTTTTTAAAGCTTCAAGAGGGCTTAGGCAGGGTTGCCCCCTCTCTCCGCTCCTCTTCGTCCTTCATGTTTCTGTCCTGAGTTTCTACCTGGATCAGAAACTGGTTGACCAAGAGATCTTGGGGCTCAATATAGCCAGAGGGGTTAAAAATGTTAACCACACCCTGTTTGCGGATGATACCCTCTTGTTAGGGGCTACCTCTGCCAGATCTGCTTTAAGATTCAAGGAGGTCTTGGACGACTACAGTGAAGCTACAGGCAGCAGTTTAAACAAAGGTAAGTGCACAGCTTTTTGCTGGAATATCTCTGCTTCCACCATTTCTGCCATTTCAAGAATTTTGGGCTTTACTGCCTTCCTCAACTGGTCCTCCTTTACTTATTTGGGCCTCCCCATATTCCGCAAATTGGCATACAGCAGAGATTGGATTTTTTTGTTGGACAAATTTAAGGCCAAAATCCAAGCTTGGGGATTCTCATGGTTAAATCTTGCCGGAAAAACTGTCCTCATCGAATCCGTTCTCAGCAGCCTCCCCATTTTTCAATTCTCTGTACTTCTTTCCCCTTCAGGCATCATCAATAAAATGGAAGCCTTCATTCGCAAGTTCTTCTGGAAAGGGGGCAATCACAATGACAGGAAAATCCCTTTGGTAAGCTGGGAGAAAATCTGCAAGCCCCAGAGCGAAGGAGGCCTTAACTTCAAAGATCTCAGCCTCCAAAACATAGCCATGGGAGCCAAGATCTTCTGGAGAATCATTGGACCACATCCAGGTTGGGCGCAAAGAGCTCTATGGAGGAAATATTTCATGGGAAAGAGGAAGAGATGTCTGGATGCCCTACCCACCACAGGCTCGCAGCTGATCAAACTCTATCACAAAGCAGCCCCTTTAATCAGAGACAGAGCGTATTGGATTCCAGGAAACGACAAAGAAATTAAGATTTTGGACGACAGCATTATGATGCACGCTCCTTTATCGTCCCATTGCTCTCTGCATCCGCTGCGTTTGTGGTTGGACAACGCAGGTTGCATTACTCTTTGGGACATTTCACAATGGGAAGGCAGAAACTGGCTGCGTTGGAGACTCCCTCCCGTCCCTCCTGAGCTGTCTCAAGCACGTGATCTTCTCCTTTCTTTGTTAAATGGTATGGCGCCTCTGCGCGTGGGTAAGAAGGATTCCCGTGGTTGGGGAGCCGCCCCAGGGCTTTACACGGTTGCGCAGGGATATAAATGCCTTCATGATCGTCCTAACGTCCCTCCTAATCCTGCTGTGTGGAACGGGATCTGGAATTTCAAATCCATGCCTAAGGTTGATTCATTTTGTTGGTTGTTATGCCACAGAGGGATTTTAACAGCAGATAGATTGAAGAAGAAAGGATTTCATGGTCCCTCTTGATGCCACTTATGCTGTGACAGTGAGGAGAACGCCCAGCATATCATATTGGACTGCAAATTTTCAAGAGAAATCTGGCATGGCCTTTTGAGCTACTGGAAATCTGATTTCATTTTAACCATGTCTATATCCAATCTTTTTGCAAACTGACGGAATTACTACCCAGATACGCGCCCAAAAAATGAAAATTTCAAAGCTGCATGGCTCTCCTTGCCGAAATTTATCTGCTGGCAAATCTGGCTCGAGCGTAATAGAAGAGTTTTCAGAGATGAAAGTCTAAATTCACAGTTTATCATCACCAAAACAAAATGTCTTTGGAAAGAAAGTCTGGGGGAACATTTGCCGGATTTGAATCTGACCCAGCAAGATTTAGAATGGGGTGCCTCGATGGACCTCCAATTCTCTGGCGAAACAAGGCATCACAAGGTCATAAAAGAGTGGCAATTCAGAGGGAAGGAGAATGATCTAGCAGATTTGCTCCTCAGGCAATCCAGATTCTCTTTGTTCTTCGATGGTGCAGTGAAAGGCAATCCTGGATTGGCAGGGGCAGGAGGAATTATAAAAAATAGAGAGGGCATAACTGTGGCAAAGTTCGCTTGGGGACTAGGACAGTCTACCAGCAAGCAAGCTGAAGCCTTGGCACTTATGCAAGGTCTTAAGCAAGCAAAGGCTTATGGTCTCTCAGATGTCAGTATTATAGGAGATTCTCAATCCATTATCAAAGTCTTAGTGGAGGATTCCTCTCCCGCAGACATTAGACTGGCAAGAGTGAATTCAAGAATCAGAACCCTGGTGAAATCTTTCCGGACTACATCCTTCCTCCACGTTTTGAGGGAAAATAATAAAACTACTGATTTGGAAGCCAACAGGGCAGTTCCACTTCCCGCTGGCTGTCTCTTGGCAGACGGAATTGAGAACTGGGATTCCATTCCATAAAGATTGTCATGTTTTTCTGCATTTTACTGAATCAGTTTGTTTGTCTATTTAAGATAGGGAAAATAACGGAGATAGACTCGATAGTCTTGAGTAAATCTTGCGGTTTCACAAGTTTTGAGGCCTTTGATCAGTTAGTGGAAGAAAGTTTAAGGGCTATGCCCGATCAAATGTAACCGGTGAAAGGCATTTTGGCCAAATTCTAATATAAATCCATACCCGTTCTTGTAAAAAAAAAAAAACATCCATTTTCAAGAATTTGAGGTTTCCTGCATTTAAGCTTCTAATGGAATTTCAACACAACTAAAAAAAACTGGGCAGTCGGAGGTTGTTACAGATGTTTTTCTTATTGGTGCGCTAATCAGGTGTCAACGCACCGATGCGTTTTATAGTGAACGCATCGATACTGTAAACCTACCAAGCATCTAGATGAAAATAAAATTTAGGATGCCTCGAGGTGTTTAGCAATGTCCCGGTGCATGTCAACCAGAGAGCCACCCGGCGTCAAGGTGCATGCACAAGAGTCATAAGGTCTGTACCGCATCGGGCGCACTGTAGGTGATACAACGCATGCGGCCGTTCTAATTGGTATTGGGATTTGTGAGGTGCCCATAGGTCGTATCAACGCATTGGTATGCCGTCTTATAGAAATGCGCTGGTGTGTAATATCAGACAAAGACATTGATTGTTCTAATTCGTATTGGTATTTGTGCAATGCCCATAGGTCGTACAAACACACCGAGGTGAGCGCCTATGTCAAAAATGCAATCGTGCGTTAAAGATCAAAAAATGCACCGAAAATTCTAATTGGTATTGGTATTGGTATTTTTGCGATGCGCATTAGTTGAAAATCACCAGTGCACATTATCATACAAACGCACTGGTGCACAGTAACTAACACACACCGATGTTCATTTTGTATTTCTTAGAAACATCGACCTGTGACAGTGCAATTATTGTGATTTTTTAAAATTCATTATTCATCAAAAGTTGACACATATCTTATAACAATATTCATATCAATTAAATTTTTATTAGTGCATTTGAATGTGATGTTGGGATTAATTTGTTATATCATGTCATCATATTTCTTATCTTTTCATTATAATATTTAATCATCCATATATTTAATGAGTGGTGTTACATTTCACAGCAACAATGGAGAACACAATAGAATAAATTAAAATGTGTGTGTGTGTGTGTGTGTATATATATATATATATATATATATATATATATATAAGACACTCTTTGTCATACAAAATGGGACAGTTATTGGTATCCCTTTGTCTTTCAATTGGGAAACTATGCCCATTACATTAAACAAAATGTCTAATTTCATAGAAAAATATTTCAAAAAATACAACGCCTTGATTTGATATCCAAACATATTGATCACCATTCTTCGCTTGAAATGTTGTCACTTATCGAGCTACTTCCATGAATTGGGTTATTTTGAGGAATGTTTTGTTCACGGTGTTGATTTTTTTCTTCTTCTTCACGTTCCATTTACAAACATAAAAATAAACTCAGAATGAGTGTATATACATTGGTGAGAATAATGAAAATTGAAATATTAAATAATATACATCAATGTGAATAAAAAAGAAATGATGTACCATAGCAAGAATTGACTCATACTATACACATTCTTTCAAAACCAAATTTCATGCCATATTTCAACATTTCATTTGTTAGCGTTAGCCCACATTTTTTCCTACAAGCTTTATACCTAATAAAAAATCATATATTTATTACAAAATATTTTTTTGTTCTATTAATTATAGACAAGAAAGCTAAGTAAATAGATCGATAGATGCTTACAAATTCCACAATTAATTTCTCGATATGCCAACATATAATTTATCACAACCCATATTTAACTTAATGTCAATCGATTCGATGTCAATCGATTTGTCCGATGGTTCTTCTTTGTATGTTAGCACCGTTTCCGTTGGAAGACATTCAATGATGATTATTGTAAAACAAATTAAAATATACAAAAATTGAATCTATTTAAGTTGTTATATGAAGTAAATAATTACTCACAAACTTAGATATCGACCCTTTTCTTCCTTGTCGTCCTATTTTATGTGCTTTCTCTAATGGGTTCCATTTTATTTTCTTTTCTACAAGAAAATACTTGAAAATTAATATTTAATGCTAAATTGTTTATTTATTGTACCTAATCGAAAAATTTAATGATTAGATATTACATTTGAATCACGTTGTTCTTGAGATGGCTCCTCGTGCGATGCAATTATGTCCATTTCTTTGACCATCTCCTTGTACACCTTTTTGGACATTCCTACTGGCATCTTTATGATATCAACTCGTTTATCCTTTGAAATTTTCATAATTTTACTGAAAATGTAACATGACAATAAACTATTTAATTTTTAGATTGATATATGAAAAGTAAATATAACAAAATTTATATTTATAAATGATTTCTTTCTAGTAATATATACCTATAATTCTAGAAAACATTCAAAGAAATATTACTTTTTCATTCCTTTTTTTTGTACGTTTTAGCAATTAAAAGTCTGACATGTCTCATTGACCAATTCTCTGGAAACTCATCCTATAGTTTAGATAAAACTTAGTTCTTCGAATCATTGGATTGAATTTGGTATTGTAAGTGGAAAGAACATCTATACATTTGTTCCACTAGATCCCTCAAAGTTTTGTAAAAAATTTTCCCCCGTTCGTTAACCTCCAACACCACTCCAGATGAGCTAAGGAGAAATTCATTTTCATTTGCATGTTCTATTTTTTTCTTTTCATAGAACAACATTATTTTTCAAAGTTGCTGGTCCCTATAGAACATTAAACATATGTGAATTAATATATTCTTTGAAACATGTTATCTAATATTTTTCAGTATATTATTAATAAAAATTAAAAAAATAAACTCATATTGGATCGATAGTATTTTTTCATTCACTTGATTCATCATTCTGCAATTTTTCCATCAAGCTTTTACGCTCTTCTGGTCCTATATCAGAAATAATCTTATCAAGCTTTGTAATTTTATGACTCTGCATGATACACAATAAACAATACATATTACTTAAACTTACATATAGTTCAAAATTAATATTTTTTCGAAAGAATTTACAAAGAACTTTCCTTTTTTTCTTTTCTTAATGTGTTATCAGTATTTTTGTTGCTTGATCTCTTGTTAGCCATTTGTTTATCAATATGAAACCTGTACCGTACCATTCATTAATATATTTTATAAATAAATCACAAACTTTTTAGGTAAAAAAAAAATCAAGAAAATGGTGCGCCTTTCAAGCAGTACACACCGACGTCGATGTAGAGTGTTGTTATAAACAAAATGTAAAAACAGTAAAAACACCGTACGATTCTCTCTGTCAACAAGGACAGCCGGTGTGTTATATGTTAACCAATGCACTGATTAACATAAACAAATTAATAAAAACCCTCTAGTGTTAGTTTTTGTAGCATTTGATGTCGTGGACGAGGCAGCGCGACATATTCTTATAAACACATCGAGAAAACAGGGGACCACCGTACGATGGTCTCTGTCAAAAAGGAGACCCGACGCGTTATATGTTAACTAGTGCATCGATTAACAAAGACATAAAATAAAAAATTGTTTTTGTCAAACGGTACGTGCGCAGTGCACTATAATGAAATAGCGCACCGGTGCACTATTTTACATATTGCGGATGGATAAAAAAAATGTTTTTGAATTATTTTTATCAAATAGTACATGCACGGTGCACTGCGATAAAATAGTGCATTGATTCCCTATTTTACATAGGGTGCACCGATTAAAAAAATTCTGCTTTTTTTAAAATTCACGCAACGGCCGACATGGATTGGGATCTTACTCTGCAAGTCGTCCTGTGGGTTAGGTGTCATAGGCATATATATATAGCAATACAAACCCTATAAATCTAAGATGAAAAGCCCTAATTCTGAAGTCACGGAAATGGGAAAAAGCAAAGGCAGAAAAAAAAATAATCAAGGGCTTAGCGTAAGAATGAAATTTTTTTGTTTTTTTGAAAATGAACAGTAAAATTTAAAATTTTTACTTACCATGTATTAAATCAAATAGAAAATGTAAAAGAAAAATGATTATTAAAGTAAAATTTAATCACCAGATGGTTTGAAATTCTATGCTACAAGGTTTGAATCACCATAGGTTTGGAATTCTAATTGTCTGAATAGTTATGTTCGAAAGTATTTCGCTGCTCCACAGTGCTCTCGTGCTCTCTTGCTCTAGGTATGTCTCTCATGCAAATCTCTCCCTGAATTTTTTTGCAAAAATATTGAAATAATGAAAAGTTTTTACTATTTAAAGAATTGTTTTATGAAATTAGATATTCGAAAATAATTTGCCTCCCATTTTTCAATTTACCGCCTTTTTTTCACTTAAAAAAAATTAAGTTGTGCTTTTTTTATTTGCGGCTATTCAACACCAGTGTAATAACACAATACCGGTGCAGAGTAACTAAAAAGCACTAGTGTGGTTAATTGTACATTAGCACCAATAACAGTAATTCCATTTTTAAGGCACCGAAATTACGTTTAGGTGTGTACACCAAAATTTATTATTGATTTTTCTCAAATGCAAGGAGAAAATATCAGAATTATATCAAATGGAAAATTATTCAAAATCCAGCTCGTTCCATAATATTTCTCAAATTCCATCGCGGAGTTCTCCCTATCCATCTCAAGATGTAATATTTACTTTAAAATTTATTTATATTTTCATTATCTAATTGAATTTATGTTTTTTATCCATGTCAATAAGCTTAATAAAATCAATGTATACAAATTTGGAGGTTCATGAAGATTCAGAATCAAGTTCAAATGCACAAAATATTCAAACAACTCCAAAATGTCGGAAGCTCTTATTAGGATTAGCATACCACAAATCACATTTGGTAGATGAAACTGGACAGCTGCTTCACCTTGCCAATTGTAACATTGCATCTTCTAGCCACAATCGTGGGACAATGATGGTAATAATTATTATTTGGTATATTAATGTAATTATTTCAATGTCAAACCAATTAATCATGAATTCTCGACTTGCTTACTAATTGATATCATAGATTTTGTACTAATCATGTTCAAATATATTTTTTGAAATTATTAGGATTATAGTGATGATGAGCGACCTACCTACCATCTTCCGTTGCATCCCACGATAATGTCAAATCAAGAGAAGCTTAAATTAAGAGAAAAAATTAGAGAGGAATGATAACAAGAATGGTTGAATCAACCACCTATTCAATTCTCAGTACGTCCAGATTCACCAATTAGGAATGACTACAACAATAGTAGTTCTTCACAAGATGGAAATGGAGGCAATCAAATAGAGGTTGGTATGGATGATTACTTAAGGGATACGACTGTCATGGAGACAATGTTGTGAGATGCATTTGAGAAATGATGAAATGATCACTAGGGGATGATGCTCATATCGGGCTGATACCTTTTTCGAAACCCTTAAATTTTATTGCACTGCCCCTCTTTGGACCTGGCGATCATTCAAAGTCTACCCAGTTGGGGACAACGATGTTACTGTACAACTTGAAAGAAAAGTTTGGCTTATCGAATGCATGTTTCTCAAAAATTTCAAGGTAATTTGACCATCAAGTCCTCCCTTATATTTTGAGAAATATAATCACACAATGAATATTAAAAATGGTCAATTTTATGAACATTAATAATTATATCGTAATTAATGTACATTTAAAATTGACCATTGATCTGTGTGGATACTCTGCGGCCACCCACCTATTCCATTTGGACCCGCACCATCAATTCTTTCAGTTTTTCACTTCCAGCACCTTACTATTTTTAGCAGGATTTCGGGTCATGCACTCCCGGAGCCATTTTGGGGCCTAATGAATAGGTGGATATTGGTGGCCACCCACATATTCCATTTTAACCCCCATCATAAGTTCTTTCAGTTTTTATGTTGCAGCACAACTTACTATTTTAGCAGTTTTTTGCGTCCTGAACTTCCGAAGCTGTTTTGAGGCCCTAAACAACATTTTTTTGGGAAAAACGAGAGCAACATGGGTCCATGGACCGATGTTTCTCACTCAAAATTTGTATTCCTTGAATAGATATTTCTAACAAGCTATCGAGTGCGACAAATGGATATCGTATGCCAAAGTTACGTCCTCGGGAAGTTGAAACACAAATTTATCCAAACGGGACCCACAATTTTGGTGCTTCATCTCATAGTGTTAGGTTTTTGGATGTTTAGGGTTATAAATTGTTTCTCAACAATAAATAGGCCTTCGAGCCTCATTGTAACACGGTGGAGGGACCTGTAGCCATCACATCTCTTCTCCGAGATACGCTACCAGTGCCTTCGCCCGCTCATCTATTTCCATTATGTATGTAATAGGCCTTTGAGCCTCAATGTAACACAGTTCAGAGGCCTGTAGCCGCCACATCTCTTCTCAGAGATAAGCTACCAGTGCCCTAGATAGTTTCCATTATTTTTGTAAGCCTATTTCAGTCATTTTTTATTAATAAAACGAAGCATTATTTCCACTGCATCTCTATGTTTATGATTTTATGTGTATTCTGTTGCATTCCTGCATAAATCCAAATCATACATAATAAAAAACTACAGGTTATTCAAAGATAAGTTTCTTCCAAATGATAATGTCTTGCCCCATAGCTTCGAAGAGGCAAATAAAATGTTGAAAATGTTGGGTGTTGAGTACATATCATATCATGCATGTCCAAATGATTGTATTCTATATAGAGGAGAATATGCAGACAAAGAGATATGTCGAAATTTTGGGCATGACAAGTATGATAAATTAAAAAAGAAAGGTAAATCATGTGGTCCTCCTTTTAAGATATTGAGGCACATGCCTATAATCCAAAGGATTCAAAGGCTCTTTCGTTGCAAATAATTATCTATGTTGTAGGGATGGGATACCTCACACAGAAGTGAGTTGGGAGGTATGTGAATCACAATGGATTCAATAGCCATGAAGCATATAGAGGATACATGGCCCAAAAAATTCAAGGATGAAGTACGAAGTCTACAACTCAGCATAGCCATAGATGGCTAAAACCCATATTCCCTCCAAAACACCAAATATTATGTTTGGCATGTAGTAGTGATCAATAACAATATCCCCCCATGGTTTTCCGTGAAGAATGAACATCTTATGTTGGCTATCATAGTCCTTGGTAGAAGACAAGTGAAGAATATGGATGAATATGTACAACCACTGGTAGACGAATTTAAGCAATTATGGAATGGGATATGTTATCACTTGTACTCAAAACATCATTGTGTCAAGTTTGTTTTTGGTCATGGTTCTAAATTGGGTTTAGAAGCAAATTTAGGATTTGGTTAAGGGTAGGTTAGATTTTTATAAGTTCAAAGGTCATCATTAAGTTCAAATAAAGTCTTTTAAAGGTCCATTCATTGTCAAAATATCCATAATTTACATTTTGGAGTCATTACATAAAGTTTTCGGTCAAAATTGTGCAATTAGCCAAGAATCCACGTTTTCGTAGCACCACTAGTTCAAAAAATTTGATTTGCGCTATGAAAGCGCTGATAGTTTCGTAGTGCAAACTAGGAAATATACACTACGGGCGCTACGAAAGTGTGGTTTCTTAACCATCTTGTCATTTGACCTGGAAACTGTCACAATTCATTGGGAAATGGTAGGTTAGTGGTATGATAGGTCAATTAATGATGAGATTCAATGTACTTACCCATGTTGCAGTCATCATTGTCATGATAGGGCATGAATGAGGCATAATTCAGTTATGAGATGACATTTCAAATTCAAAATATTTCTTAATTGGTCATACACATTTCTCTTTCCTCCATTCGAATGTCTAAGCTCTGAAGTGTCAAGCCAAACCTGTGGCTGTTTAATACCAGTTTTTCTTCATCCTAATCAAGCAAGGTTGTTTCATCCTAATCAAGTGAGGTTGTTTCATATAATCAAGCGAGGCTGATTCAATTTGTCAAGCGAGGCTGACAAGTTTTCTATAAAGCATGGCAGAGGAAAAGAAATTCCATATATGGGGTCACTACTTAAGATATGAGCCTAAAAATATGAAGGCCATAGTTGAAGACCCAACAGTGATGGAGGCATTTAGCAAAATAGGTTGTCTTCGGTTTTGTGAAAAGCTACAGGGTTGCCACACACAGGTGTCTAAAGAATTTTCCTTGCACTTCAATGGAACAACTACCAAGGTTGGGATGCTAATTGTACCAATTACACTAGAGATTATTGCTACTATGACATAAATACCAAGGGTTCAAGAAACTTGGTTCAAAAGTTTCAAATTTGATATGGAGCCATGCAAAGAATTCATGAAACTTGAGTATGCATATATGGACCTCAAAAACGTTATCCCTAGAAGCTGCATAAAAGACACTTATGCAAAGTTGTTTCTCAGCATCTAGAGATATTTTACATGTGAAGGTAGATATCATAAGGTCTACACATATCATTTCAAGTTGCTTCTTCATTTCACAGGTAAGATTTCACTTGATTTTCCCTTTTACCTACATAGAGTCTTGCTAAAATGGCTGATAAAGTACAAGCCAAATCCGAAGGTTGTGAAACATCTTTGTTTCATCATGGTTTGATGAAGTTATTGATTTTTTAGCTTCAAAAGATAGGCAGGGATTGGTCATCCTTTTTTTTTATAAATGGTTTTGATTTGGAAACACTAACCCCTACTAGAAACCCTAAAACTAAAGGAACTCCATCACCACCAGTAGCATATTCTAGTCAACCTGTGGTTGCAAAACCAAACGAATTTGTAAAACTGAAGCCAAGGAAACAAGTTGAGAAAAGGACAGAGCAGACGCAAGTGCTTGATACACCAACTCCATTACCTACAAAACAGAGGTCAAAGTTTTTCAAAGAGGAAAAACTGGAACAAGATGTCAGCAGGCAGGAAATCAAAAGAGTAACAAGAAGCCAAGTAGTGGCATTAAAGGGAAAAACAGTTGCTACAGATACAGAGGACAACCTAGTGATAAAGGGAAACTTAGATGACATCTTGCATGCAATTGACATAGAGGAGACACCCATTGTACAAGCTGACTTCATTGGAGAAGATGACCACAAACAGAAAAAAGATAAGTTTGTAAAGAAGCTTGAGTTTGAGGGTGAAAATGCAGCTTTTATCTTTCAAGCTAGAAAGCCTTTAACTAGGCATGCTAAGAAACTTAAGGAAGTTTAAGAAAATATTGAAACAACTAAATCTCTTGAAGAAGTGGTTTATCTCTCAACACCTGCAAAGAAGCATACAGCCAGCAGAACAAAAGAGGGAAAAGAAGAAGTGACAAGGAAAATAGAGTTTCAACATCTTGAAGAGAATTTGAGGTTATAAAACCAAGAAATTGCTGTGATGGGAAAGAGGGATAGAAATCATAGTATTGAGAAAGAAAATTTCAAAAGAATGAAGGCACTGTGGGAAGGTAAAACTAGTTCTATATCTGAAACCCCAAGCAGTGCAGAGCAGTTTTTCACATGGATTGTCCCAGCAATAAAGGAAGCTAAATTTGTCAGAGTAATAAATATTCACTTGAGAGCTAGTAATAGGAAACTTAAAGGTCAAGTGGAAGACTTGGAGCAACAGCTAAAAGTGATTTAGGATGAGTTAAAGAACAAAGGTGCAAAATGACAATCATTAAAAAATCAAAAGCTAAATCAAGTGAAAATTAAGAAGGAACCTCATGAAAACTGTGCTTTTCAGTTCATATGGATTTTTGATTTGATGAAATTAGTGTTATTTTGAGTTTTGGAAAATTTATAGTTTTCACTTTGAAAAATTTGGACAAAACTGCTCACTCAGCAGTTTCGTAGCGCAAACAGTGTAAAAGGAGTTAAAAGCGCTATGAAAATGTTGTAGCAGCTTTTTTCACTCTTTCTCATAAATTTTTGAAAGGAAAAAGTATGAATTATGACTTGAAATTGCTAGGGATGATGTATTAAATGATAATGAAGATAATCCTGGAGGAAAGAAATCAAAATTTTGAAGAAGAAAGGGTAAAAGAGTTGTGCTATGAAAAGCGCTACGAAACTGTGTTGTTTTCGTAGCACAGTCTATTACATCTCATTTGAACCGTGTAAAGATGGTTTGGGACATCTGGAGCTTAGGGAGGATTTTTGGAAGGTGTTACTTCAGTTCCTAACAGCAAAGAACGTCCAAATGATGAACTCGTGATGGTAAAAACATTTCAAAACTGCAAAGGACCCTATGCCTAGAAAATAGGGGACTGTTTCCTGCTTTGATGGAGGTCAGCATTATGGTCATCAAGATTTAAAGCCAATCATATAGATTCGACCAGGTGTTAATACATTTGGAAAAGGATGTAATTTAATTAATATAAGGTTGTTATAGATAGGTGATTAAGAGTTTGAATCTTATTTGTAATAGGATTGTTTAGTAGATTAGTTGTCCTTGTGTAATAAATATCATGTCATATGGTTAGGCAAGGTGTCAAGAGTCAAGAGTTCGATGTATATAGCATCAAATAAGGTTATCTTATGTTGTAAATGATCTATAAAAGATCAAGAAGTCGAATACACAAAGGGTTTTGGACATTTTTAGCAAAAGATTGTGTTTATTGTAAGTGACTGGTTTTCAGCTTAGTACAGAGATTTCTAGTTAGCCAACTTGAGAGTCATAAAGAGTTCTAGTGTGTTCTTGTTCTAATTGCATATTTTTACTATCCTATGGCAGTGGTGTTTGTTTATGTTACTCGTAACTCATCTTTGATGCTCTGAATTCCTATACATACAAACTGACTGTGTTTTTTACAGTTTCACGTGTGTATCTCTTGACTAAACTCTAATATGCCTCAACTTCCATGATAAGTATATTTATTGGTTCTACTGAAACTATTTTGACTCCATAAGCCCAATGTGCACTTTCTGATGTGATTTAAAACCAATATCTGTCATTTATCTGCTTATTACCCCACATAGAGTTAGCCATCTATACTTTATATCCAAATCATTAACCCTTGAGAGAGCCCTCTCAGGTTGAGGAGGCTAAGCCTCAATCAAAAGATTGGTTTGAAACGGTTGCATGAGATTGATTTGATTAGCAGCCTATCAGGTCTAATTTTGTGATAAAATTTTGTTGCGTCTGCCTGGAGCTTGAAGATTATATTTTCTCGAAACTTTGAAGTTGAACTTCAGAAGGTAGCAGGAGCTCAGGAAGCTTTTCGAGGCTGCATCTACCTTGGTGACTCCATTCATAATTTATATGATCAAAGGTGGCTTTGAGAAGGAGATACACGAGGAGTAATCCTGACCCAGATCCACCTACCATCGTGGATAATCCAAACACAATTTCCAGAGGCAGTTAAGACATTTCTGAAATATCAGGTACTCCAGCACATTCAAAATCCTTTTCCTCTGAAATTTTAAGAAGTCCTGAAGATAAAACAGTTGATGATAAAATTCAAGACGTTTTGTTTAGATCAGAAAGTGAAAAATAGCTAACTGAAATTATCTTAGACTTGCATAAGAGAGGTATTGATACCTCAGCTCTAGTAACATAGGAAGACAAAGAAGAGTTTTGGGAAGCTGTTACTTATAAGTTGTTGTTGGAAAAAGAGTCTTTAGATAAATTGAAGGAGATTGATCCTTTTGAAGTCTTGTTTAAAAGTAAAGTTGGTTTACCTTTTCCAAATTGGAGTTCAATTGTTAGTGGACCACAAAGACCAAACAGTCCTCCTCATAGAAATTTTCATCCTCTATTTATTCCATCCCTAAAGCTACTACAGCCCCTTTAACCATGGTTGGAAATGTACCTCCTCCACCTGCTGCACCTGCTAGATATGCCCCTCTTGTTCTTACAGCTGTCTTACATGACCTCCCTAGCAAATATGCTGCTAGAATCAAAACTTGGGGAAGTGATGAAGACATTACAGTACAAGAACATGTGGACCAATTTAATGATTTTATAGATAGGGAGGAGGTTGATGATGAAGATGTTAAATTGAGGTTGTTTGCTCAGAGTTTTACTGGTGAAGTTAGGAAATTGTATAAAGCCCTTACTCTTGGAAGTATTCATAATTGGAATTAGTTTGAAGATACTTTTCTGAGAAAATGGGGAAATAGAACTAATCTAGTACAAGCCCTCACCGAGTACAACACTCTGAAGAGAGCTGCTGATGAATCTATTCAAAACTTTTCAAAAAGGTTTAACAAGGTGTATGACTCTATTCCTGCCCATTCGAAACCACCACAAGCCTTAGCTCAGATGAGATATGCTGAAGCTTTTGACTATGATTTTTCTATACTGCTGAGAGAAAGAGAATCCCCTTCACTTGCTGAAATGCAAAATGTTGCAGTGGAGGTTAATTTAATAGCAGCTAAAAAATCAAAAAAGTGTAAGACTAAGTTGAAAGAAGAAGAGAAGCCTTCCTCCTCTACCTCTCAGGATAAGCTGGATTCATTGATGAAAATAATGGAAAAGTTGATGGATATATTGGCCCTTGGAAATACCTCTACTCCTCCTGCACAACATGAGCCTAAATTTAGAAATCCTCAGTTCAGGAGACCTCAGAATTAGCAAAGGCTGAGGGAAAACAGAAATCAGCAGCTTGATCCTCTAGTGAGACCTCCTTTCCAACAGAACTTGGTTGATGAAGAAGATGATCCTGAAATTCCTGAAGAGTCTATTCACTGTTTTGATGAGGAAATGTTTGGAATTTTGTTGACTAAAGAAGAGCATGATCAATCAGACCAAAGTAATCATGGAGGGGAAACATCAGATTATCTAAAGGGGTATCAACATGCTATTTTTGAGATGAAAAAACAATACAATATCAGAAATAGAAATGTGCCTATCATTGCAAACAAAACACAGCCTAAGAAAGATACATCTAAGGTTTTTGATGGCAAGAAAGATGCTCCTAAGGTCGCTGAAGGTAAGAAATATACACCATTTTTTCCTCCTATCAAAGAAACGAAAAATATGTTTATGTTTTCAGCCTTGAGAATGAAATTTCTAAGATTAAAATATCAGTCCCTTTTGCTGAGATTCTCAAGGTAAATGAATATAGAAGGAGGATTGTCAAAATGTTGAATTCACAACCAGGAGCTGCTGATATCTTGAATGTATTAGAAGATCATCCAACCATATACTTGGGTCCAAGACTAGAAGATGAACAGAATGAGGAGTGTTAGGATAATCCAACACATATGAAATAGTTAAGAATAACTTAGTCTAGTGTAGAATTAGGTAATAGCTTACCACATACATTCGTGTTATAATTTAATGGTCACAATTTAAAGACCTAATTATTTATCTTCACCCTGCATTAACGACACTTGATCCGTGGCTTAACACCTGATTGGTCCATGATCTCTATTTAAAGAGCATGGAGGGTCATTTTTTCGGTAACTGTTTATGAGAGAAACATATGTAACTTTTCTTTTTATATTAATAAATTGCCTGAAGTGGCCGCGTTGGCTCAGGCCGTGGACTGTTTCCCTCTTTGAGGGTTTTAACCACGTGATTATATAGGTGTACTGATTTTTGATCTGTTTGTGAGTGGTGACCTTTGGTTCTTGATCTATGGAACTTACCCTGTAAATTCCTACATGGTATCAAAGCTATTTTGAGGGTCGCGTCCATTGTTGATCAAAATCCAAAGCCAGTTTGACTACATGGGAATGCCGTTTTATAGATCTACTATTTTTGAACATTTTTGGGCTTGAATAACTACTTGGTTGTGTCTGGAGCATCTGTTACAGTGAGTAACGCCTTTCGTTTACGGTGTTGTCACGCTCGGTTATGACAATTTAGATATGGAGTTATAAAGCATCTATTTTGTAGTTATATTTGTTAATAGTTCTCAGCTTTTTTGGTTCCTTTTTTTTCTTTTTCTTTTTTTTTCTTTTTTTTTTCTGTATTAAGGTTTTATTTATTTACCGGATCTATACCCTCTTCTCTATGTATGCTCTTTTTTGTGCGCTCCGTGTGATCTCGGCAAATTAGAAACATGAAAAATAGAATTGTTTTGCTACGTATGCTCTTTCCCCGCATCTTTGTGCGATCTCGGGAAATCAGAAATAGTGAAAAAAATGATAGTTTCCGGTAAGGTTAACCGAGAATATAACATTATGCCGTAAGGCTTTGCATTTCATTTTTTTGCTCATTTTTTGTGGTTTTTTGTGTAGGAAAATGCACGAACACCGAAGAATAATAATAATAATAATAATAATAATAATAATAATAATAATAATAATAATAATAATAATAATAATAATAATAATAATAATAATAATAATAATAATAATAATAATAATAATAATAATAATCCCCCCTTCCTCCTTTCTAAAATAGCATGATCATTTTACTATCTCACTTGGTGAGGGGTTAGTTTATGAGAATAGAGGTCTTGGGTTCAAGTCTCCTTCTCAAGCTTCTTTTGTAAAAAGTTTTTGTTCAAAGGGGCGGAATTTTTTTTTTAAAAGCCGCACTTCATCCCGTTCCCATAACTATTTGGCATCTACAACTCATATTTTTCAAAAGGCATAACTTCTTCATCCGGAAGCCATTTTTCGAGCCCTTATTTTTTAAATGGCCTAATTTTTCGAGATATTTCCATTGGAGCAGTTAGTTTTAGCTTTTCTTAGCTTCAGTTTAAAAAAAAAAAAATGGAAAGTGCATGCTCGGTTATTCTTAACAGCACCAATTATTTCCAATGGCTACCTCACATGGTAGATATACTTAGAAGTAAAGGGCTTTATAGAATAGCCACAGGACAAGAAACTAAACCTTCCGATGATGATAAAGTTGCTAAATGGGAAAATAAACAAGATCAAGCACGAGGGTTGATAGGAATGTCCATTGCTTAAGATCTTCGATTTCATATCCTTGACATTGACACCCCTGATGAAGCCCTGGAAAAGCTAAAAACTGTTTTTGGCATTCAAAATCAAATCAGGGCCCACTAGCTTGAAAATGAGTTGCTTACTTTAGACCCCAATAATTTCTCCTCCATTGAAGATTTTTTGTCCAAATTTAAGACCCTCAGAATTCTTTTAGAAGGTTGTAAGATCAAAAAGGACGATGGTAGCCTCATATATTGCATTCCTGCTAAGCTTGGTCCTGCATAATATGTATTTGTTTCCTCCTTCCATTCCATTAGAGAAGCCATCATTTCTTCAGGAACCACCTACAAGAATCCCTCTTTTGATGCCTTTTGTGATTCTTTGATAAGAGAACAAGAAAATTTTTTACACCTTGGTCTTATCACTGCTGGAAATGCTTCTAAGAAAGCCTTAGCATCCCAACAACAAGCATATCAAAAGAATCCCAAGAAGCAGTATCCTAAAAATAGGGTCCTAAACCAAACAAGGGCCCTAAGCAATTTCAGCCGCAAACTGAAAAATCAAATCACCAAAATAATAAGGCAAATCAAAACAAAGGGAAGAAGACAGAGAGACATTGCAACTTTTGCAACCGGGATGGCCATATAGAGTCCAAATGTTTTAAGAAGATGGAAGCCTTAGAAGCAACAATGAAGAAGCACAACATCAATTTGGAGCACTCTTCACCTTCATCTTCAGGCATGGCACTTTTTGCTTGTGGTTGTCAAGCATCAAGATCTGGTTATGCATTAAATGTATCTTCTTCTTCTCCTTCTCATGTGTGGCTCATTGATTCTGGAGCTTCTTACCACATGGCTAAAAATAAATCCATTTTTTCTTCTTTAAATGATTGTAACACCAAACATATTTATGTTGGTGATGATAGATCTCTTAGTGTTGTAGGATCTGGAACCATTCATCTAGATAATGGTCGGTTTAATGATGTACTATGTGTTCCTACCTTGTCATGCAACCTTCTATCTGTTTATCAAATAACTCATTCAAGTGAAGGGAAAATAGTAGAATTCTCACCTCATGATGTTGTAATCAAGGACCTCAAATATCCTAAGCGGCGGTTCGGAAGCGTTGAACGAGCCGTGAGTTGCGGGTACGGTGAACGGTGTTGAAATTCTTGTGTTGAACGACGTTGAACGAGCATTGAACATTTTGGATTTTAGGTTTCTTCATTAAAAACAACGATTTCCTTTTTTCAAATCTCCGTAAGTTAAATTGAACGTTTTTGAAATGGGTCTTTTTTAAACCACGTTAAAAACTCTGTGTCTTTGTTAAATTCTGTTGTGTGGATTTGATTATTTATTTATGTATTCCGCTGCTTAACTCAACAATTGGTATTGGAGCTTATGTTGTAAGCTTTGGTCTGCTGCGTGTGATTGCGAAACCATGAGGCCGTGAGCTGTGTCGAAGCTCTATGGGATGCCAAGCTATCGAGCTATGTCAAATCTCGAGAAATGTCGAATCCCTGTTGCTTAGTTGCAATGTCATGGACTGTTGAGTTTTCATTAACCTGGTAGTCGTTTGCTGTGATCGTTGCGTCGTGAGCTAGACAGTCGTTGATTTTGTAATGCAGGGTCGTTTGCTGGATCGTTTGCTAAGTTGAAGTATTGTTTGCTGGATCGTTTGCTGAGTTGATGAACTATGAGCTGAAATAAATTTGCAGAAGCCAAGTTTGAAAATAGTGATATAAACGTTGTTGATAGTCGTTGTGAGCTGTGTTTGCTGGAGGTTTGTTAGCGCTGTGGAAGAGCCACAGCAGAGCCATGGAAGCTGATCTACTGCATGAGACTGTTAAACCTGACGTGTGCTGTTAAGTTTAATTCAGACTCGAACTTGGTAGCATTGAACCATTTAAAAATCGGTTTGTTGAAAATGTCGTGAGTTTGGTTCAGTTTTTTGTTTTTTTTTTTTTAAATCAATATTTTATATGGAACGTTTTTTGAAATGGGTCTAAAAACGATTTGAAGTATGAAGTTCATACTAAAGTAAACTACAAGAGAAGTATGAAGGTGGATTTGAAATGGGTCGATGGGTTTAAATAGTGCAATGAAATCACATCGATTTTATAAACATGCAAATCAAATCGATTTGTTTTTTAAATGCCAAATTGTAATCAATTTGTATATATCGATTTGTATGTATCGATTTGAGTGGTTTTAAAATACTATCGGTTATATTGAAAAAGGTTGGCACTTCATGTTGTAAAATTTTTCTAAAATCGATTTGTAATTTAAATTCCATTTGCATATGGTATTAAGGGAAAGGAATTTTATAGGTGAAGGGCATTATTTTTTTTTAACTTAAGGCCATTTTTTAAATAAAAACTTCATTTATTAAAAGTTGCAATTGGAGATTTTGTGACACGAGCTACTCAAAATGGCAAAACACAAAGTGCTCGATTTGAGATCGAGAAGTTCAATGGCAAAAACAACTTCGAGATCTGGAAAGTGAAGATGTATGATCTACTCGTGCAACAAGGCGTGGCGAAGGCGCTGTTGGGAAAAGCCAAACAACCTTACACCATGATAGATAACGAATGGAGTGACTTGGATGAAAGAGCACTGAGCGGTATTCAACTGTGTTTGGTGGATGATGTTTTGTTTAACATCGTGTCAGAGAAAATTGCTGATGGTTTGTGGAAAAAGCTTGAAAATATGTACATGACAAAATCCTTAACCAATAGGATTCTTCCGAAGCGACAGTTGTACAACTTATGCATGAAGGAAGGTACGACGATAACTGATCATCTGAATACCTTTAATACTCTCCTGGTGCAGTTAGAAAGTATAGAAGTAAAATTTGAATCAGAAGATAAAGCTGTAACTTTATTATGCTCGTTTCCCGAGTCATGGGATCATTTTGTTACTTCTATAAGTCTTAGTTCATCAGAAACCCTTGAATTTGATGATGTTGTTGGAGCTTTGTTGTCCGAAGAAACAAGGAAGAGGTCAAATCCAGAAACCTCCACATCAGAAGCAATGATGGTCAGAGGTCGTTCTAAAGAAAGACGCTTCAGTAAGCACAACAACTCGCGTTCAAAATCGAAAGGGAAGAAGAGTAAGGTAAAGTGCTGGTTTTGTGGCAAATCGGGACATTTGAAGAAGGACTATTGGAAGAGATAGCAAACATCCAAAGGAGATTCTTCGACAGAGAAGAAAGAAGCAAACACGACAGATACAGGTTCGGCATCCATTTCAGGTATGAGTGATGAAGTGTTATCAGTTAGTTTGTCTAATCATGATCAACATTGGCTGTTAGATTCTGGTGCGTCAAATCACATGTGCATTCATAGAGAGTGGTTTAAAACTTATAAATCAATCAATGATGGAGTTGTTTACATGGGAAATGATGTCTCGTGTAATATTGTGGGAATTGGAAGCATCCAGATTAAAATGTTTGATGGGACAAATAAAATTCTAATTGATGTAAGACACGTACCTGAACTAAGAAAAAACCTCATTTCACTAAGAGTACTAGACACTAATGGATATAAAACCTTTATTCAAGGTGGAGTAATGAAAGTTTATAAAGGAATTTTACTAGTAATGAAAGCAAAGAAGGTTGGAAATCTTTTTCAGTTAGAAGGAAGAACAGAGTCAGATCATGCTTCTACAGTATCTGAAAATGATAGTAATTCTATTCGTTTATGGCATCAAAGGTTGGGCCATATGAGCAAAAGAGGATTAAAAATTTTATCTGATCATAATTTACTTCCTAGTTTAAAATATTCTAAGTTAGATTTCTACAAACATTGTCTATATGGGAAACAAAGCAAGCAGAAGTTTAAAACTGGAAAACATACTAGTAAGGGAATCCTTGATTATATCCATTCTGATGTTTGGGGTCCATCTCCTACAACCTCATATGGAGGATCATCATATTTTTTATCTTTTATTGATGATTTCTCTAGAAAAGTGTGGGTCTACATGTTAAAGAAGAAGTCTGATGTATTCACAGTTTTCAAATAGTTTAGAGCATTAGTTGAAAACATCACTGGAAGAACCATTAAATGTTTAAGAACTGACAATGGTGGTGAGTTTACTTCAAAGGAATTTGATAATTATTGCAAGGATGCTGGGATCGAAAGACATAAAACCACTGTATATACTCCTGAGCAAAACGGAGTTGCTGAACGCATGAACATGACTCTCTTGGAGAGAGCAATAAGTATGCTTAGTAACGCCAATTTGCAGAAGGAATTGTGGACAAAAGCGGTTTCTACAGCTTGTTACTTGGTAAATCAATCACCATCAACTGCAATAGGATGCAAAATTCCTCAAGAGGTATGGAAAGGTTATCCATGTGATTATTCTAAACTGAAAGTTTTTGGTTGTGATGCATATGCTCTAGTTCCGAAACATCAGCGTTCTAAATTAGATCCTAAATCAAAAAGATATATCTTTGTTGGATATGGTGATGGGACTAAGGGATATATGTTGTGGGATCCTACTACTCACAAGATCATCATTTACAGAGATGTTAAATTTAATGAATCTTCACTTGAAAATCCAGATGTAGATGATAAATTGAAACATGAGAATGTACCTAAGCTTCAACACATTCAGTTTGAAACCAGTTCAAATACTGATGATAGTCCAGATGAACAAGTTTCAGATTCAGATCATGAACAAGTTTCAGATGCAGATCATGAACGTGTTTCAGATGTTGATAATGAAGAAGTTCCTACAGACAATAATCAGCAAATTGGAGAAGTACCAGAAACATATTTAAGGAGGTCTACGAGAATCAGACGTTTTCCTAGAAGGTATGATGATTATGTTACTTCAGTTGCTTTAACTGCTAACGATGATGAACCTTTGTGCTATCAGGAAGCTATAGAAGGTTCTAACAGTGGTAAGTGGAAAGAGGCTATGAAGGACGAGATGAAGGCATTAGACAAGAATGCCACATGGGATCTAGTAGAACTTCCTAAAGACAGAAAAATTGTGGGATGAAAGTGGGTTTACAAATTGAAGAGGGGTGTTGATGATAAAGAAGACAGGTACAAAGCGACGCTGGTCGCGAAAGGTTTTTCTCAGAAAGCCGGCATTGACTTTCATGAGATATTTTCACCAGTTGTAAAAATTGTTTCAATTCGGATTGTGTTAGCATTAGTTGCTTTACTTGATTTAGAATTATAGCAACTAGATTTTAAAACTTCATTTTTACATGGAGATTTAGATGAGGAGATTTATATGGAACAACTAGAAGGGTTTGTTCAAAATCGCAACAAGAAATTTGTCTGCAGGCTCAAGAAATCATTGTATGGTCTGAAGCAGTCGCCTCGACAATGGTACAAGAAATTTGATTCTTTCATGATGAGTCAAAATTATATAAGAAGTGAATATGATCATTGTGTTTACTTTAAGAAATTAAGTAATGACATGTTCATTATCTTAGTGTTATATGTTGATGATATGCTTTTAGCAAGAAAAAGCATAATAGAGATCAACAGGTTAAAGACTCAGATGGCTAGGACGTTTGATATGAAAGATCTAGGAGCAGCAAGACAAATTTTGGGCATGGAGATTTTCAGAGATAGGAGCAATGGTAAGTTGTGGTTATCACAAGAGAATTATATTGAGAAAATAATCTTGAGGTTTGGTATGAACAATGTGAAGCCTGTTTCAGTCCCTTTAGCTTCCCATTTTAAGCTTTCTTCAAGTTTATGTCCTAACACAAATGAAGAAAAGGAATATATGTCTCGAATTCCATATGCCAATGTAGTAGGTTGTTTGATGTATGCGATGGTTTGTACACGACCAGATATTTCACATGCAGTTGGGGTTGTCAGCAGGTATATGGAAAATCCAGGAAAAGAACACTGGTCAGCAGTGAAATGGGTGCTTCGATATCTGAGAGGCACAAGTGATTATTGTATCACTTATAACAGAAGTAGTGAATTTGTTTGTGGATATGTTGATTCCGATTTTGCAGGTGATTTGGATAAGAGAAGGTCAACTTCAGGATATGTATTTACTCTTGCAGGTGGAGCTATTAGCTGGATGTCAAAGCTACAAAACATTGTTGCTTTATCCACTACAGAAGCAGAATACATAGCTGCTTCACATGCTTGCAAAGAAGCGGTTTGGTTGAAAGGTTTGTTTGGTGAGTTTGGTAGGTTGCAAGACAACATCAAGTTATTTTGTGATAGTCAAAGTGCAATTCATTTGGCTAAAAATCCGGCCTATCATAGTAAATCAAAGCATATACCTATCAAGTACCATTTTGTAAGACAGGTTATCACTGAAAGGGGAGTCTCTCTTGAAAAGGTGCATACAAAGGAAAACTGTGCAGACATGTTCATGAAACCAGTTTTGTTAGAGAAGCTACGATGGTGTCTGGCTTCTCTTGGCTTGCAGAAAATATAAAAATAATAATGGAACAGGGTATCAGGCTAATTGTTGTCAAGGTGGAGATTGTTGAGATTTATTTTTATTATTTTTGGAGAAAATCTCATGAAGGTGACAACAATAGGATTTGTTTCTAAATTGACTCCATCTATTTTTGATGTGGAGTTAATGCATCCTATATTTGTTGTGAGTGAATTTATGATTATGTTTCTACTCCTAGCTATAAAATGTAAGCCCGTAGAGGCAAGTGAGCATGATGAGGAATGTGAGGTGAGTGGAAGAGATGAGCAGATGAGAAACTCTGCTATTGTATTTCTCTAGTTGATGAATGAGATTGCCGATGCCCTGTTAGGTGGACGTAGCCCAGATTGGTTGGGTGAACCACGTTAAAATATGTGTCTTTATGTTTGTTTTTATTTATTATTGATTACGTTTTTGATGATTATTTAGTTTCCGTTGTGTTAAATTACTCAGCAAACATATTTTAGCTACTGGCATTGTTGATGATTCCAAAAGGTTGTATAAGTTTGACAAATTTGGGTCATCATCTCTTCCCTCTGTTTTTGTTGCTCATAATGATGATGTGAGCAAACTTTGGCATGAGCGATTTGGTCACTTAAACTATCGCTCTCTTCAAACTCTCTGTAAGGAAAATATGGTGACGAGCCTTCCTATGGTATCTTGCCGGGATGGTGTTTGCTCCGGATGTGTACTCAGAAAACATCATCGGGATAGTTTTGACAAACGTGCCTCTTGGCACGCTTCAGCCCCTTTGCAGCTTATGCACAGTGATTTATGTGGTCCACTTCTTGTTGTTTCTTTCTCTGGTTGCAAGTACTTCTTAACCTTCATTGATGATTTTTCCAAACGCACTTGGGTATACTTCTTAAAACTCAAGAGTGAAGTTTTTAACATGTTCTTGGCCTTTAAGGCCTTTGTTGAGAAACAATCTAGACATCAAATTCTTAAGTTAAGATTAGACAATGGCGGAGAATATGTTAACAACAAATTTATCAACTTCTGCACTGAGCATGGCATTCAATTGCAACATATTGTTCCATATACTCCACAACAAAATGGTGTAGCTGAAAGGAAGAATCACACCTTAAAAGAAATGGCTAATTGTATGCTTCAATCTAAAGGACTTGGTCTCAATTTTGGGCAGAAGCCATTAACTGTGCAAATTACATAGTAAATCGCACTCCTACTAAGGTTTTAAAGAATATAACTCCAGAAGAAGCTTGGAGCTCAATAAAACCAGATGTAAGTCACTTTCGTGTTTTTGGAAGTGATGCTTGGGCCCATATTCCAGATGCGAAACATAAAGCCTTAGAACCTAAGAGTGAAAAATGTATTTTGTTGGATATTCTGAAGATGTCAAAGGATATAGACTTCTTCAACCCAAATCCAAAAATATAATCATTAGAAGAGATGTAAAGTTTGATGAAAATATATCGGCCTGCGAGCCTAGTTCGACGGGTGTGCCACCTTTGGCCTGCAAGCCTGATTCGGCATATGTGCCACCTCTCTCTCTCTCTTCTATTTTTAATAGCATTCCTTCTAGTTTAGATGATGACAGCGAGGATGACAATCCTCCTCCAGCTCGTGAAATTGTTCCTTATACTCCACCGCTTCCAAGATGGGTCTGCTCTACTCGGGATGCAGCAGGTTCTCTTGCAGGTGACCCTGCCGATCGACGACGTACACGTTCTCAGTTCGAAAGAGCCTCTTCCTTATTGGCTCAAGTTCCAGAAAAAATTGATCCAGAAACCTTTGAAGAAGCCTCCGGTCATCCAGATTGGGATGAAGCTATGAATGAAGAGTATCGTTCCTTATTGGAAAACGATACTTGGGATCTTGTTCCTCTTCCAAAAGGAAGAAAACTTGTCAGATGCAGATGGGTTTACAAAAAAAAGTTTGGACCAGATGGAAAAGTGGATAGACATAAAGCTCGTCTTGTCGCTAAAGGTTTTTCACAAGTTGAAGGCATTGACTATACTGAAACCTTCTCCCCTATTGCCAAAATGAATTCTATCCACCTTGTTCTTTCCCTTGCTGCCTCCTTTAAATGGGAAGTCCATTAGATGGATGTTAAATCCACCTTCTTACATGGATCTTTGCATGAAGAAATCTACATGGAACAACCCCTTGGCTTTATCCAAAAAGACTCCAGCCTTGTTTGTCGCCTTAGGAAGTCTCTCTATGGTCTCAAACAAGCTCCTCGGGCTTGGTATGCCAAAATGGATATATTTCTCTTAGATAATGGCTTTTCTAGGTGTCATTCTGACAACACTGTCTACACCAAGAAGGTGGGTAATTCCTTCACCATCCTTGTTATTTATGTTGATTATCTTATCCTTACTGGTAGTGATCCAAATCATATAAACCATGTGAATTCTAGCCTCAAAAAGAAGTTTGAAATGATAGACTTAGGACACTTGCATTATTTCCTTGGTCTTCAAGTCTTGCAATCCAAGGAAGGCATTACCCTCTCTCAGTCCAAGTATGCCTGTGATCTTCTACACCACTTTCACATGGAAGACTGCAAGCCAACCCCTTCTCCCTTTCAGTCTGGAGTCAAGCTTTCAGTCACTTGTACTACCCCTGAATTTGATGCTACCTTATATCGTCAACTTGTTGGTAAACTTCTGTATCTAACCCATACCTGTCCTGACCTTTCCTTTGTCGTTGGTCTTGTCACTCGGTTTATGCACCAACCTCATGAAAGTCACTAGAAAGTAGCTAAAAGAATACTTCGATATATTCAAGGTACAGTTTAGTTTAGGATTCATTACAGTGCAGGAGCATCTCCATTGTTGATTGGTTTCACTGATTCTGATTGGGCTAGTGACCTTGATGATCTAAAGTCTACTGTAGGATATGTATTCACTCTTGGTTCGGGACCTATTACTTGGTCTTGTAAGAAACAAAGTGCCATCTCTCTTTCTTCAACAAAAGCAGAGTATCGTGGTGCAGTTGAAGCCAACAAGGAAGCCATGTGGCTTTGTCAGATCCTCTCTGAATTTTGTCTTCATTAGAAACATCCAAATACACTTTGGTGTTATAATCAGAGTTCCATTCAACTATGTAAAGATCCAGTTCAGCATCAACATATGAAACACATTGAACTCCACATACACTTCATCAGAAAGCTCATTCATGATCGTGTTCTTGAAGTGTAGTATTGTCCGACCAATGATCAAGTAGCCGATATCTTTACGAAGGCTCTCACAGAAGCGAATTTTACCAAACTTCGATCCATGCTTGGAGTTCAGGAAAGTTGTCATTAAGGGGGGATAGGCTCTAATGCCTCCTTCCTTCTCCTATTGTGTCACTTTTTTAAATCCTTCAATCCTATCCCAATTTGTTCTTAAGGGGGGATGTTAGGATATTTTGACACATAGGAAATAGGCTCCTTTTGTGTCACCTTTATAAATCCTTCAATCCTATCCCAAGTTGTTCTTAAGGGGGGATGTTAGGATATTCCAACACATAGGAAATAGTTAAGAATAACTTAGTCTAGTGTAGAGTTAGGTAAAGTGTGTTTCTTTACCATGTACATTTGTAACTTATAATCTGACGATCACGATTTGTAGTGATCCGACGATTATCTCTCACCTCGGTATTAATGGCACTTAATCCGTGGCTTAACACTCGATTGGTCCATGATCTCTATTTAAAGAGCATGGAGGGTCATTTGTTCGGTAACCGTTTATGAGAGAAACATATGTAACTTTTCTTTTATATTAATAAATTCCCTGAAGTGGCCGCGTTGGCTCCGGGCGTGGACTGTTTCCCTCTTTGAGGGTTTTAACCACGTGATTATCTTTCATATTCTTGATTTTTGATGTTGTTTTTGTGAGCAATAGACTTTGGTTCTTGATCATAGGAACTTACCCTGTAAATTCCTACTGGAGG